>CM053027.1:595463031-595889000 GCA_028564925.1 Lithobates sylvaticus
TTCATATTTCATGTCTGAGGTTTACAACCACTTTAATGGGGGATGCAAATAAATAGAAGAACAATGTAACAGGAACTGCAAATTACTCAAATATGCTTTTAAAAAAAAAAAAAGAAATTGCAACAAGAAAGTTGCTTCAAGTTTTTAGTTGTGTTCTCAGGCAGAGGAAGCACAGCTGTGCGGTCCCTCAGTCCTCACTCCTTCAATGGGGATGTTGACTTGGCACCCCTGACACTGGAAGCGGATGTGCAGCAAAACACGAGAGGCCGCGCACACCATCTGTGCAGGAATGCCAAGTATTTACTGCTGGCCCGACATGCAGCGGGAGATCCCGTGTCTGCCGCTGTCATGTTCTGCTGTAGAATGTGAGGCTTAATCTCTGTTACAGGAATCCATATTGTTTGTTGTGCCCTGAGGCTCTTCCTGTCACCTCGTCATATAGAAAGCTCCTCGTGCTTCTTCAGAGACAATAGATCATGGAAGAAATATGTAGACCATTGAGGCTCCATGCACACTGAAGATCATAAACGCACGTTTGTGGGAGTTTGGGCATTTTTCTTTTTAACATAAGGCGACCAGATTTTTAAAATGAAATCCGGGGACATATTTTTTTTTTTTTTTTACTAGTAATGGCACCAATCGGCGACTGTTTGCCCATTTGTCAAGTCTTACTCTCCGGGCCCCGGGTACTACTGGGTGGGGAGCAGAGGAAGATCACTCCACCAGGGAAGGCAAGAAGATAGGCAGGCGGCTGGCCGGGACGTGAACCAAGGCAGAAGAACATGCGAGTGGAGCTGAATGAGCATGCGCCCCGAAATGGGACTGTTTGCCCATCGCCGCCACCGCCCGCCTCACAGCCTGTCAAGTCGTACTCTCCGGGCCCCGGGTACTACTGGGTGGGGAGCAAAGCAAGATCACTCTACCAGGGAAGGCAAGAAGATAGGCAGGCGGCTGGCCGGGACGTGAACCAAGGCAGAAGAACATGCGAGTGGAGCTGAATGAGCATGCGCCCCGAAACTGAAGAAATAGTCCCTCCGCTCCGACCAGAACATGATCATCAGAAAGGGGCACAAATAATGTAAAATAATAAACCCCCATAAGCTAGTAGGAGCGGCAGAGGAGGGGGGGGGGGGGGGATGCAATTCAGATTTTTTTTTTTTTTTATTCTGCATGGGCTGTCTTTTGTAATTGCCCCAGCCCCTGTTCAAATTTCAATCCGGGGACAGACTTGGTCCGCGGACAGTGTCCTCAATCCGGGGACTGTCCCCGGTAACCGGGGATGTCTGGTCACCCTATTTTAACAGCCCATAAACTCCCCTCTATGTTATCATATAGCCCCGTACACACGATCGGATTTTCCGACAACTTTGTCCGACCGTGTGTGTGTGCGCAACACAAGTTTCGGACAAAATGCGTCTGAAAAAATCCGACGGATTTTGCGGTCGGAATGTCCGACCGTGTGTACGGGGCATTAGAGTGTATGTGAGTAAGCTCTAATATAGAACTTGTCTTGTTTTTAATGGTAATATTGTACCATTGAAGGAGTTTTGTTATAAAAAAATACCTTGTGATCCTGCCAGAAATCTTGTGATCACATGACTTTCTGTACTCTCTGCCTGTGCACAAGGAGGAGTTATGGATACGAGGAAGAGGTCTGTAATCTTTGTAACCTATCGGAAAGGAAGTGGGCGGGGCTGACACCCTCGTGCTTAGCAATTCAGAGCTGTGTTGTCGAGTCAAAGAAACAAGTTAAAGCCGAGTTCCACCCATATAAATGTCAGCAGCTACACAAAAGTGTAGCTGCTGACTTTCATTAATCGGACACTTACCTGTCCCACGGTCCAGCGATGCGGGGGGTACGAACTCCCGCTCCTCTCCCCCCCCCTCCTCTCTGCGGCACCGGCATTGTCAATGTGGACGCCTGGCTGTGGCTTCACAGCCGGGCACGCACTGCGCATGTGCGAGCCACGCTGCGCACTGTAACTGGCCGGGCAATCTTCTGGGACCTGTGATGTGTCCCAGATGATTGCCGAGAGGGGGAGAGGTGAACTTACTTTTGCGGGGCCCCGGGAGGAGGTGGGAGCTGGATGCCTCTAAAAAGAGGAAATCCGCTCCCCCCCCCCCCCCCCAAAAAAATGACATGCCCAATGTGGCATATAAGGGGGTCACCTCCCTTAAAGCGGAAGTTCCATTTTTGGGGGGAACTCCACTTTAAGTGGTTAAATTGGTCTTTAGTCACATCCCTATTACTGTATTGTAGGTAAAAGTCTTTTCCTTGAATGCCATTTATAAACGGCACAGCAGAAATACGTCATGGGCGTCAAGTAGGTGATTTACAGCAAGGTCCTCATTGGCATATAAAAATATTTTTGGCGCTAAGTCCACTTTATTGGAATGTGGTATAGATAAGACTGTAATGCCCCGTACACACGGTCGGATATTTCGATGGAAAAAGTCTGATCGGATTATGTTGTCGGAAAATCCGTTCGTGTGTGGGCTCTAGCGGGCTTTTTCCGTCGGAAAAAATTTGAGAGCAGGATCTAAAATTTTCCCACAACAAAATCTGATCGGACTTTTTCCGATCGTGTGTAGAGAATTCCGACGCACAAAGTGCCACGCATGCTCAGAAGAAATTTGGAGATGAAAGCTATTGGCTACTGCCTTGTACGTAGTCCCGTCGTACCTTTTTGTACGTCGCCTCGTTCAGAACGATCGGATTTTCCGACAACTTTGTCCGACCGTTTTGTGTGCGCAATACAAGTTTCGGACAAAATCAGTCAGAAAAAATCAGACGGATTTTGTGGTCGGAATGTCCGAACGTGTGTACGGGGCATAATGTGTGAGGACTATTTTTTATTTTTTTTTGCTTTTTTGGAATATAGAAATCCATCAATTTGTACTTTTTGTTAGGTATTGCGTCTCTATAGACTTCAGAAAGGAGATCTGTAAGAACGATGGTATCATGTAAGAAGTCTTGGGGGCCTATTCCGTGTAATGTGGAGTTGTCAGACAATGAAGAGTCGTGGATTGCGTTGATTAACGGCGGCGGTGATGATGGAAATCTCATACTCCTCCCCCTGTCTTGTTTACATTCTTTAGACCTCTATATAACACGGAGCGAGACATGGCTGTTTATTAAACACGTCTGTAATGAATGGTATGTTCTGGAAAAAAAAAAAAAGGCACGCTGTCCCTGGTGTGCCGAGACATACAGCTGCACTTTTATCTCCATCACAGGAGGAAGTAAAGCTTGTCTAATCTTGTTAAAGGTTGTAATTGATGTTCCTTACAGGGAATGGAGTTTTATTGTTTATTTTATCTATTATAATCAAGGAGATGATATATATAGTAAATTATATGTTTAACATATATATGCAGGCTGCACGTGGCACGGTAGAGGATGGATTTGAAAATTTGTTGATTTTAATGCTATGCTGTGAATAGCCTGCTTGAGCTCCTGCTGTTATAATCTATTCAGAACACACAGCACAATACCTTTCTTTTAAATACAGTGGGGGGGGGGGGGGAGTATTTGATCCCCTGCTGATTTTGTACATTTGCCCACTGGCATAGAAACGACCAGTCTATAATTTTAATGGTCGGTTTATTTTAACAGTGAGAGACGGAATAACCACAAAAATATCCCAAAAAAACGCATTTCAAAAAAGTTATAAATTGATTTGCAATTTTAATGAGTGAAATAAGTATTTGACCCCTTCACAAAACATGACTTGCAGTGATGGAGAACCTTGGCACCCCAGATATTTTGCAACTACATTTCCCATGATGCTCATGCACTCTGCAGTGTAGCTGAGCATCATGGGAAATAGCGAACCTTGGTACCCCAGATGTTTTGGAACTACATTTCCCATGTTGCTCATGCACTCTGCAGTGTAGCTGAGCATCATGGGAAATAGCGAACCTTGGTACCCCAGATGTTTTGGAACTACTTTTCCCATGATGCTCAGCTACACAGAGTGCCTGAGCATCATGGGAAATGTAGTTCCAAAACATCTGGGGTGCCAAGGTTCACCATCACTGTACTAAGTCATGTTTTGTGAAGAGGTCAAATACTTATTTCACTCATCACTGACTTAGTACTTGGTGGTAAAACCCTTGTTGGCAATCACAGAGGGTCAGACATTTCTTGTAGTTGGCCACCAGGTTTGCACACATCTCGGGAGGGATTTTGTCCCACTCCCCTTTCCAGATCCTTTCCAAGTCGTTAGGGATTTCGAGGCTGATGTTTTGGTAACTCGAACCTTCAGCTCCCTCCACATATTTTGTTTGGGATCAAGGTCTGGAGACTGGCTAGGTCACTCCAGGACCTTAATGTGCTTTATCTTGAGCCACTCCTTTATTGCCTTGGGGGTGTGTGTTTTAGGTCATTGTCATGCTGGAGTACCCATCCACGACCCCATTTTCAGTTTCTGCTGAGGGAAGGAGGTTCTCACCCAAGATTTGACGGTACATGGCCCCGGCCATCATCCCTTTGATGCGGTGAAGTTGTTCTGTCCCCTTAGCAGAAAAACCCCCCCAAAGCATAAAGTTTCCACCTCCATGTTTGATGGTGGGGATGGCATGCCTCCTCCTCCAAACACGGTGAGTTGAGTTGATGCCAACGACCTCAATTTTGGTCTTTGATCCGACCACAGCAGTTTCACCCAGTTCTCCTCTGAATCATTCAGATGTTCATTAGCAAACTTCAGATGGGCCTGTACATGTGCTTTCTTCAGCAGGGGGACCTTGCGGGGCGCTGCAGGATTTCAGTCATTCACGACGTAGTGTGTTACCAATTGTTTTCTTGGTGACTATGGTCCCAGCTGACTTAAAGGGGTGTTCCGGGGAAAAAAAATTAAAAGCCAGCAGCTACACATACTGCAGCTGCTGGCTTTTAATATATGGACACTTACCTGTCCGGCAGTCCCTCGATGTTGGCACCACAGCTGATGTCTCCATCAGCTGTCGGGTGCTACCGCCACCATTGCCGGTAAGGTAAACCGTCAGTGTAGCCTTTCGGCTTCACGCTGGGAACCCTACTGCGCATACGCGAGGCCCCGCTCCTCTCTCCTATTAGCCCGGCGGCTGAGGGAGGAGGAGGAGGGAGCCCCGTGGTGACGTCACGGTCGCATCGCGGCCACGGCGGACTTCCGGAAGTGGGAAAGGATACCTGTCAAAGACATGTATCCTGTCCCCCCCGCCCCCGAAAGGTGCCAATTGTGACACTGGAGGGGGGAGGAATCCGATGAGCGGAAGTTCCACTATAGGGTGGAGCTCCGCTTTAAGATAATTAATAAGATTCTCCCATGTAGTTCTCAGTTTATTCCTCACCGTTCTCATGATCATTGTAACTCCATGAGATGATGTCTTGCATGGAGTGCCAGACCGAGGGAGATTGACAGTTGTTTTGTTTTTCTTGATTTGAGAATAATCGCACCAACTGTTGTCACCCTCTCACCAAGCTGGTTGGCGGTGGTCTTGTAGCCCATTCCAGCCTGTGTAGGTCTACAATCTTTTCTCTCTGACATCCTTGGACAGCTCTTCGGTCTTGGCCATGGTGGAGAGATTGGAATCTGATTGATTGCTTCTGTGGACAGGTGTCTTTTTTTTTTAATTTAGGTAACAAGCTGAGATTAGGAGCACTCCCTTTAATGGAGTGCTCCTAATCTCAGGGAGGCAGAAATCTTGCTGATTAACAGGGGATCAAATACTTATTTCACTCATTAAAAGGCAAATCAATTTAGAACTTTTTTCATAAATCGGAGGCAGTGATGTCATGGTAAGATCTTAAACCATTCAACACTGGAGCATACTCAAGGTGTTCACCTTGCAGCGACGGGAGATTAGGGATCGGTGAGAGTATGCCATATTGGAGGCGACGGTCGGCTGCAGGGCAAGCATGCTTACCATTGTCTGCATATGCAGCTCATGTAGACCTTTTTGCTTTGGCTGTTCTCTTTTATTTTTACCATTTTTGCTGGCATCAGCATCTCCGTCCCCATAAAACACCCATTTTCCTTTTCATGTGTTGCCCTCACATCCAGGCCTAGGCCGAGGTCAGTCTGCACACTTCCCGTCACAATATTCAGTTCATCTGGTTTGCTGACTCTTCACATTTGTTTTGAAACCTAAATTGTTGTCCAAGCTCTTTACTTTCGTTCTTCGTAGATTTTTCGGGACTTCTGTATTCCAGTCAGAAATGGAAAACTAAGTTCTCAAGGTTGTTTGCGATGGATGTTCCAGAGGGCAAGGAAGCTGGACCATAATGAAGGAGAATACGTTCATTAATATAGAAAAAAAAAATAGGGATTTACCTACTTTTTTTCTACTTTGATACAGAAAAAAAAAGTTGAGGTTTAACACCGATTTACACCCGAGTGTTTTGTAGCTTCAAAGTTCAACCAAAATCGCATGCTTCTTATGCTGCGTACACACGATCGGATTTTCCATCAGAAAAATCTTGGATGGTGTTTCCAACGGAATTCCGCTCAAGCTTGGATTGCATACACACGGTCACACAAAAGTTCGCTGAACTTTCGACCATCGAGAACGCGGTGACGTACAACACTACGACGAGCCGAGAAAATTAAGTTCAATGCTTCCGAGCATGCGTAGGAATTTTGCGCGTCGGGAATTGGTACAGACGATCGGAACTTTTTCCGACTGAAAAATTGAGAACCTGCTCTCAATCTTTTGCTGGCGGGAAATCGGCCAGCAAAAGTCCGATGGAGCGTACACACGGTCGCATTTTCCGACCAAAAGCTCTCATCAGTCTTTTGCTGGTCGAATTTCCGATCGTGTGTACGCGGCATTAGATTGTGCCTATTCACATATCCGAGGGCTCAGGTACCTGTAGCTCAATGCTTGAAGCTCGGAAAGGTAATTGAGCTACTTTAGAAGCAGAGTTAAGAGTTTTTGGCCTCATAGACTTCTATGGGAGCACCTAAAAAAAAAAAGCCAGAAAATTTGCATTTTTCAAGCCTAAACAACATCTCCTCCTATTAGCTAGATTTCCATTGGCTAAAACAAAATCGTTCAAGCCTGGATATGGCTGAAGAAAATGCCCTAAACACTTCTGTAAACGCTCACGCTAAGGTGTAAATGCAGCCTTAGCGAATATATATATATATATATATATAAATATATATATATATATATATATAATATAATATGTGTATGTATGTATGTGTGTGATATATATATATATGTATGTATGTATGTATGTGTGTGATAGATATATATATATATATCTATGTATGTGTGTGATATATGTATGTGTGTGATATATATATATATATATATATATATATATATATACAATACTATATATATATATATATATATTTATATATATATATATATATATGTATGTGTATGTATGTGTATGTATGTATGTGTGTGATATATATATATATATATATATATATGTATGTATGTGTGTGTTATATATATATAGATATATATATATATATATATATATATTTTTTAGTGTGTGTATGTATATATAATGTGTGTATGAATATGAACAGATCAAGAAGGAGAGGGGTATGTATGTGAGATCAGGGTTCTCCAAACTTTCTAAACAAAGGACCAGTTTACAGTCCTTTAGACTTGAGGGGGGCCATTGGGAGTAGAAATTGTCCTGGTGACAGTGGGAATCAACAGTGTATCGTTGGTGTCAGTGGGAGAAATAGTGGCCCATCGTTGGTGTCAGTGGGAGGAGTAGTGTCCCATTGTTGGTGTCAATGGGAGGAGTAGTGCCCCATTGTTGGTGTCAGTGGGAGGAGTAGTGTCCCATCGTTGGTGTCAGTGGGAGGAGTAGTGTCCCATCGTTGGTGTCAGTGGGAGGAGTAGTGTCCCATCGTTGGTGTCAGTGGGAGGAGTAGTGCCCCATCGTTGGTGTCAGTGGGAGGAGTAGTGCCCCCATCGTTGGTGTCAGTGGGAGGAGTAGTGCCCCATCGTTGGTGGTGTCAGTGGGAGGAGTAGTGCCCCATCGTTGGTGTCAGTGGGAGGAGTAGTGCCCCATCGTTGGTGTCAGTGGGAGGAGTAGTGTCCCATCGTTGGTGTCAACGTGAGAAATATTGCCCTGTTGTCAGTAACAGGAATTTTATCCTATTGTTTGTTGGTGTCAGAAGAAAGGAATAGAGTCTTGCATTAGTGGGAGGAAAAGTGCCCCAAGGGCTGGATAGAGGCGAGCAAAGGGCCGTAGTTTGGAGACCCCTGGCCTGGATGGTTAAGAACTGAAATCAACAAACGTCAATATAACCTACCATATGCTCTTTTATAGGGAGATAACAAAAGATGTACATGCTGTCATTTTAACAGCCTCGGCTCCGTTCCTGTGTGAAAGGGGTGGGGGGTCCCTTTCCTTCCCTCCCCATCCCTTCCCTCCAATCAGCTCTAGGAGATCTCACGGAGTTCTGCAGAGTGTAACTTCAGTTCTCCGCCCCCTTTTTTCTGACATCTCAGACAAGCTTTATACATTGAGCACTTTACACAGGTTTGGAGAAGAGAAGACAGCAGATAGACAGATACAACTTATGTAGTAGAATTAGTTTAATCTCATCTGATAAACGTATCACCTGAGGCCAGTCAGGTCTCTGGGTTTATGGAACGGTTTACAACCACTTTAACTATAAAAATAAATTTGCTCCCTCGTGGCCCTCTGTATGATTATAGAGTCAGAAATAATTCACCTTCTAACACAGAACATTCTGTACACCGCCTGGCCTTCTAGTGATCGGATTTCTATAGAAAGAGACCTCCTCGTCACTTTTGTGTATGAGCGTTGCGGCCCCCCTAGACTGTCATTGGTTCCCATTCCTCACATCAATTTACTGATTGATGAGGACCAATGAAGCGCACCAAGAAGGTCGGGAGGTCCTCAGCGCTCGTGTTTCTGTGAAAGTCCAATTGCCGAGTTGACCATTGTTGTTGTGTCCTCTGTGTTGTAAGGGGAGTATTTTTGGCACTCTGTGATAGAGAGGACCAGGAGGGAGTTTAGATATTTTTATAGTTAATCTTACACTTTCCGAGTATCTACATGTCTGTAGCATTGGGGGGGGGGGGGGGGGGGGGGGGGGGATGCACCTGAAACTGTGTGATGTGTTGTAACCATGTATCTCACCCCCTCCGCTATGACTGCACGCAACGCGTTCCATGGTGCAGAACGCACATGCAAGCCCTAAAGAATGTTATTGAAACATAAAGCACTTTGGATGTTTGTTTTAGATACCAGTCATCTGAAAGGTCTCTCTTTTAAAAGGGATATTCGTTCATTAACCTTCTAATTTATTGCACCCTTGGTGTGGAACAATTGATCTTCTGTGTGGCTTCTTGTGATAGTTATAGGACATAGTGGGGGGGGGGGGGGGGGGGGGGGGGTATATGTCAGTTTTACTTTTTTTTGCTTGGTTTCTTGGTATCACTTTTTTAGCTTAATTCTTATGCTCTGTCCTCACAGACCCTTTAGTCTGCTTCCCCCCCAGGACCTTTAGTCTGTGTGCCCTGAGATGTGTTCAGTCTACATTCCCTGGTACATCTACATTTGGCCCTCCCTGGGACTAATGCATTCTGTGCTCCCTGGCACGTCTACATTTGGCGCTCCCGGTGACTTCTGCGTTCTGTCCTCCCTGGTACATCTACATTTGGCACTCCCTGGGACTTCTGTGCTCCAGGGGACGTCTACGTTTGACGCTCCCTGGGATTTTTGTGTTCTCTGCTCCAGGGGACGTCTACGTTTGGCGCTCCCCGGGGACGTCTACGTTTGGCCTTCCCCGGGGACGTCTTTGGTCTGCAACCCCCATTCTCCCCCCTCCCAAGTCTTTTAGTCTGTGCCCTTCCCTTCGGGATGTCTTTAGTCTGTGGCCCCCCAGTACATCTGTAGTCTGTGCTCTCATTCCCCCCCCCCCCCCCTGGGATGTCTCTAGTCTATGCCCCCCCCCCCCCCCCCCTACCCCCCGGATGACTTTAGTCTGTGACCCCCCCCCCCCCCCCGGTTGTCTTTAGTCTGTGCCCCCCCCCCCGGATGTCTTTAGTCTGTGACCCCCCCCCCCCCGGATGTCTTTAGTCTGTGACCCCCCCCCCGGATGTCTTTAGTCTGTGACCCCCCCGGATGTCTTTAGTCTGTGACCCCCCCCCGGATGTCTTTAGTCTGTGACCCCCCCCCCCCCCCCCCCCCCCCCGGATGTCTTTAGTCTGTGACCCCCCCCCCCCCGGATGTCTTTAGTCTGTGACCCCCCCCCCCCCCGGATGTCTTTAGTCTGTGACCCCCCCCTGGATGTCTTTAGTCTGTGACCGTCACCCCCTCCCCAGGACGTATTTTAGTCTGTGCCCTTCCCCCTGGGACGTCTTTAGTCTGTGCCCCCCAGGACGCCTGTACTCCCATCCCCCTGGGATGTCTCTAGTCTGTAATTACCCAAAATGACTGAGGAACTGTCAGCGACTCTTGCATTTTTTCTACTGTAAGAACTTCATTTTTACTTCTCGAATGTCTGCTGATGTGAACTTTCTTTTCCTTTTTTTTGTCTGTTCATGTTACAGTGTGAAAAGGCATCGCTTTGATTTGGGTTGGTTGGTTGGAGAGGATTGAGTTTCCTTGAATGTGCTGACATATGTAAGTCAGGTTACCTAGAACAGAAGTATATCAGTGTTTAGTGCCCGCCATAAATTGTATAAACCGGGATTTATGTGCAGAAATGATTAACCGCTCGTAATCTGTCCGATTCTGGGTAGAGGTGTGACACCAGGAATTTCTATTACTTGGATGACACCATTCCCCTTGCTGAAATCTGCTTATTATTACGGGGCTGTACATTGAACACCATTGGACCCGGTAATGTGATGCCATCGGCGCCACCTATTTACCATTCCATAGCTGGAACTTGTAGTCCCACAAAAGCCGCAGACCGCTGACTTGCCCTTCTCTCTTACGTGTCACTGCGAATATTTCCATGGGACCCGTGTTATCTGCGTGTCCACAGTGTGTAAACACCTGTGACAGTCTGTAAATAGGAGTGTATTTTTTTTTGTGCTTTATCGTCAGAAAAGTTCCAGCTCCTGTGGTCTCATTGCTTTGTGTAGAGGACGGCGTTATTTAAAGATCGCCGTGGGCCGGGGATCACACCCCCTATCCAGC
Source organism: Lithobates sylvaticus (assembly GCA_028564925.1). Lineage (NCBI taxonomy): Eukaryota > Metazoa > Chordata > Amphibia > Anura > Ranidae > Lithobates > Lithobates sylvaticus. The sequence continues at coordinate 595,474,169 of CM053027.1, forward strand.
TGTGTGTGTTCATACCTGGTATTATTCCGTTTGTTGACACAAAACTCCCTGCTTTCTAGTCTCCCATGTGCAGGTATGGGTCACACCGTGAAATGTCACAATGATTTGTGATGTTTTGCTGCGTTGGCATGCAGACTGCGACTGACGGCTGAACCACAAGTGGACCTTTTCAGTACCTACCTGAGTAAGGTCCTTGCATGTGTCCACTATACACACCGGTATCAAAAGCTATCCCTGAGCTCCAGCCCAGCAACTTTTATCTAGGCTGAGATGATATCATCAGTCTGCTGCAGGCAGGAGGAGGACTTTCCCTAGTCTCCTCTTCCCCCTAGTGATCAGACTGCAGCATTGCTTTGTAACAAGTCACAAGGTGAGGAGTTGTGACAGGGGCTGATCTGAGTCAAAAATCTAAAAATTAAAGATAGGGCCTTGTGCATTATCCTTTGGATATGTATTTTATTAAAAATGATAAAAAGAAAGCTACTTACAAACAATTGTAAAATTCTTGCAATGAGAATAGTCATCAAGTAGCAGCATTCGGGCTAGGATGAACAAAACTCTCCAAGGGTCACAGAGGAACTCGCAGAGATCACTGCCAGCTGATGCGTTTCGAAGGCGTAGGCATAGAATGCATTAAGGTGAAAAAAACTTTTACCTTTACAACCCCTTTAAGGTTAGGGGTTAATAGGGCTAGGGTTTGATATTAGGCTTAGGGGTTAGTTTTAAGGTTGGGGTTTAACCACTTCAGCCCCAGAAGGATTTGCCCCCTTAATGACCCAGCCATTTTTTTGCGATACGGCACTGCGTCGCTTTAACTGACAATTGCGCGGTTTTTGCGACACTGTACCCAAATAAAATCAACGTCCTTTTTTACCCAGAAATAGAGCTTTCTTTTGGTGGTATTTGATCACCTCTGCGGTTTTTATTTTTTGCGCTATAAACAAAAAAAATACCAACAATTTTTTACTTTCTGCTATAATTCATATACAAAAAATATATATAAAAAAAACGAATTTGTTCATCAGTTTAGACCGATATATATTCTTCTACATATTTTTGGTAAAAATTGCAATAGGGGTACATTGATTTGTTTGTGCAAAAGTTTTGTGTCTACAAACTATGGGATAGATTTAGAGACTTTTTTTTTTATCGTTTTTTTAACTGGTAATGGCGGCTATCTGCAATTTTTAGCAGAACTGCAACATTGTGGCAGACTAATCTGACCCCAAATAACACTTTTTGGGGACCAGTGACATTATTACTTTGATCAGTGCTATAAAAATTACACTGGCGGGGAAGGGGTTAACACTACAGGGCGATCAAGGGGTTAAGTGTGTTCCCTGGGCGTGTTCTAACTGTAGGGGGGATGGTCTGCCAGGAACATGACAGAGATCACTTTTTCCGATCTCTGGGAACAGTAGATCTCTGTCATGTCATCTGGCAGAATGGGGAATCGCCTTGGTTACATGGGCAGTTCCCCGTTCTGCCTCTCCTCACCGCGATCGTGGGTCGCCGGCGGACATCGAGTGGTACTGGTGGGCACTCCTTAGCAGTGCTGATATGCACTGGTAGGTGGTACTGGTGGGCACACTCCTTAGCAGTGCTGATATGCACTGGTAGGTGTTACTGGTGGGCACACTCCTTAGCAGTGCTGATATGCACTGGTAGGTGGTACTGGTGGGCACACTCCTTAGCAGTGCTGATATGCACTGGTAGGTGATACTGGTGGGCACACTCATTAGCAGTGCTGATATGCACTGGTAGGTGGTACTGTTGGGCACACTCATTAGCAGTGCTGATATTCACTGGAAGGTGGTACTGGTGGGCACTCCTTAGCAGTGCTGATATGCACTTGTAGGTGGTACTAGTGGGCACACTCATTAGCAGTGCTGATATGCACTGGTAGGTGGTACTGGTGGTCACTCCTTCGCAGTGCTGATATGCACTAGTAGGTGGTACTGGTGGGCACTGCTCAGCAGTAGTGGGTCTGGAGTGTGCGGGACCGATGTCCCATATACACAAGACGGTAATCTGCTTTTTTTTCAGCTGTCTGCGTGAAAAAAAAAAAAAGCCAATTACCGGCTTCTGTTTACATCACGTGATCAGCTGTCATTGGCCCGGTATCGGCCCCTTACTTCGATCTGTGATCAGCCGAGTCTCATGGTCCTGTGCATGATCACATGCCATGGTGGACAAACATGGACGCCCTCCCGGCAATTTAGGCCCACGCTGTCGTTTTCTTTCGGCTATGGCGCGGGTGCCAAGAGACCACCAAAGGAAAGCTCTATTTGTGTAAAAAAAAAAATTATAAAAATGTTATACGGGTACAGTGTAGCATGACCGCACAATTGTCATTCAAAGTGCGACAGCTGAAATTTGGCCTGGGCAGGAAGGGGGTGAAAGTGCCCGGTAGGCAAGTGGCTAAAAAACATGCGAAACACAGTGCACAAAGTACTTTGTTGCGGGTATGGCAGTCCGTTGAAGGGAATGGTCTGCTCTAGTGACAAAAAAAAAAAAATCATAATTCCGTTGCCTGACGACGTGCGTCATAGTGTGACGTCATAGTGTGAATGGGGCCTAATGTTGTAAATAAACACTTGTGATAACACCGTACAGAATCAAACTGATGAGTATTAATGTTATTTTAAATTTGATATAAAGACAAGTTCATCCGCAGATCTTTCATCCCAGCAGCTATTCCATGATCTTCTTAGATAAACGGATGTTCCAAATCTCCCGTTTTTCTTTAAACCGCTATCTCCCGTCTGTCAACGCCCTTTATGTTGTGCAGCAGTCCTACATCGTTGGCATTATTCTTTTCTTCATTGTACGCCTTCCGCTTTGTGTAATAATCCGTGCCGCCGCCCTGCTCATAACCTTTATCTCGTGTAAAATGAGATAATTGCAGCTTGCCTTAATGGTTTTCTGCTCGGAAATACAGCGGCGCGATCAGCAGATGTGTTTGGCCTGCAGGAGACATCTGGCAGGCGGCCTAATCGTCTGCAGGATTTTACCGTCTTATTTGTACAGTAATCTGGGACTTGGTTCAGTCGGAGCACGGCTGGTGTCTTTCAAGCCCTCTCTCTCTCTTATAGCTGGTTGTGGGTTGGGTGAAATGTAGGGTCAGGCAGCAGAATGGGGTCATGGGACGTGTACACCTTGCCGGCTCGATTATAAACATGCACTTGTTGTTTTGCCATTAGCTACTTCAAGGCCTACTGCACGAGAGCTTCTAAAGTTAGGCTGGTCATAGAGAAGAAAATCGCTTGATTCCCCGTCAACAATCAGTGTTGATTGGGGAATCCCTCCCACAGAGCCAATGTGTTCTCCCAGAAGAGGAGGGGGGGGGAGCCACAACCGTGTGGAGAACACAGTGATTATTGCTAGCTGCTATAACAGCCTCTATGTAAAATCCGATCGATCAACTTGGGTACCTTCAGCCTGCCCATGCATGGTTCGAATCTCGGCCAGTTCAGCAGGAATTTGATCCGTCTATAGCCAGCTTTCTCATTCCTTGTAGAAGCCGTACCTGGGGCTTTGCCCCTAAGATCTGTATTTCACAGTTCATCTTCTTTTTTTTTTTTTGGATTCAGCTTTCTTTACAACTAAGCTCCCATTTGCACCAAGATCGAAATGACATTATTCCATTGCTGATTCCATTATCCATTGGCCACTGGCCTGCTTATGTCTATGAAAGTTCCCGGTCGTGGAATAGCCAGTAGTAGTTGGTTACATTCAACTTTTCTGTGATACTGAAGACGTTTCGTAGCTTATCCAAGCCATTTCTTTGGTTCCAATGAGTGTCAGGAAGATACCCCAGTGGTATATCCACAAAGGTAGTGCCAACACGTTGATTCAGTCACCGTGGAACATCTCGAGTCAGATGTGGAATGTCCAAAAACAGGAAATGAAAAGTGAAAATTGTGGAAACGATGTACTAGTTACATAATCCCATCCTTGGTGTCAGGAAGTCTGCATGGTGCTAAACTAGGGCTGTGGAAATTAAAGATTAATTCCTCGATTAATCAATACATTTTTTGATCGATCAAAATTCTTTTGATTGGTACTCACCTCTCCACCGGCTTCCGGGTCTTCAGGGAGTTCCGTCGGAGATCAGGTGACTTCACAGACATCATCGGACTCCTCCCCCCTTCCCCAAGTGCCTCCATCTGCTAACGAAGGGAAGGTAGGAGGAGTTCGGTGACGTTAAAGTTCTGATTGAACGTAACACGTACAGGGGAGGAGCTACGCATGACGTCACCCGCTGCTGCCCTACGGAACTAACACTATTGTCGGCTTTACATGCTGTGTTTTTATCATCTTTATGTGAGTAGTTTTGTGTTTGAACACAAAATTTAAATCTTATACTTAAAGTGGTGTTTCCCCCTAAAACCTAAAAAAAAAAAGATAATTGGAAAAAAAATGTTTTTTTTACATACCTCTAAATGCCTGTTACTAGGGGGTCCCTTGTAGTCTGCCTTCTGCCTAGCCTGGGCTGGTGACATCACTTCCCCGCGGCGCAGGAAGGGCTCCCCAGTCATCTGGGACCTGTCACATGTCCCAGATGACTGTGCGGCCAATCACCGCTCGCGCATGCGCAGTGGGTGCCCGGCTGTGAAGCCACAGCCGGGTGCCCACAGTTGCAATGCCGGCGCCGCCGAGCGGATCAGGGGGCTACCGGAGCTTCGACCCCCCCCCCCCCCCCCCCCCCCCCCCCCCCCCCCGCATCGCTGGACCCTGGGACAGGTAAGTGTCCGATTATTAAAAATCAGCAGCTGCAGTATTTGTAGCTGCTGACATTTTTTTTTTTTTTTTTTAAAGGACACACCACTTTAAGCGGTGAGCACTTAGATCTTTTCTTTCTACCCATGACCTGGCTTCCTTGCTGAGATCTAAGGAGACGTGAGAGAAGTTTATGGTCCGTGTTAACCCTTTTGATACCCGCTTGCATGACCCCTTGTTTGCACAGGGGTCCATGCCATAAGGTGCGAGTGATTAGTTAGACCGGAGGTGGAGGGATTGTCACGCTACTGTGGAAAAAAAATTGACTTACGTCAGTGCTACAGTTTGAGTTTAACCACTACAATACAGGGCACTTTCGCCCCCTTCCTTCCCAGACCAATTTTCAGCTTTCAGCGCTCTCGCACTTTCAATGACAATTGCGCGGTCATGCAATGCTGTACCCAAATGAAATCTTTATCATTTTGTTCGCACAAATAGAGCTTTAGTTTGGTGGTATTTATTCACGACTCCGTTTTTTTTTTTTTTTTTGCGATATAAGCGAAAAAACCACGGAAATTTTGAAAAAAAACAATATTTTCTCCTTTCTTTTTTAAACGAAATCCAATAAAATCAAATTTTCTCATAAATTTAAGCCAAAATGTATTCTGCTACATGTTTTTAGTAAAAAAATTCCGTTAAGTGTATAATAATTGGTTCGCGTGATCACGGACATATGTACACAAATGATCATGTACAGATGTGTGCTGGTGATCACGGACATATGTGTGCAGATAATCATTGGCACATGTGATTTTACTGGGACATATGTGGGGGACATGTGTTTTTATTACTTGGGGACTGTGAAGTTAAGTCATGGATTGTGGAAACTAACTAGTGTCGGGTGATTGTATATAATATATACCACATTTACCACTGACTAATGCAGAGTTGCAATGCAAGGAGATCAGCTAAAAGTAGTTGGCTCTGTATGTGCGTTATAATTAATCGAAATTAGTCGATTAATTGAACACAGAAATTTTAATCAGTAACAGCCCTATGCTAAACATTTGATTTACATGGCTAAAGGTGTGAATTGTTGGCAAAACCGCCGGGGTAGAGAAGTTAAATGGCATAATATGTGGAGACAGATGGTGTTGAAGGCACCACTTCTCTTCAGGGATGGTTGTTCCATTTGACGTTGATGGCCTCCTTTTCATCTCTTGTAAACCAGTTGTCTTCTCTGTCCAGAATGTGCTCCTCATTGTCCCACTGCCCTCCAAAGAATCTCCCTTTTCCTTAAAATGTAGGAAAACTGCTGAGCTCTGGCCTGTAGAACCCCTTAACCACAGGAGAGCAAATTCTATGTCCTCGCTCGCTTTATGGTTTTTTTGTCCTATGACAATGATCAGCAACTCGGAACCATGTTTCCATGGGTCCATGGTCCATTGCATATGAAAAGAAGGAAAGGAAAAAGTTCTTAACTGCAGTAGGTGATTGGGACATGGAGGGTTCAATGGGGTTAGTGCAGAATTTCTAAAGCTCCAGGTATTTCCATATACATGCTTTACTGTTTAGTAATTCACCGTCCTGGAACAGTCCTATAGCGGAGTAGGGATGAGCTCAGGCACGTTAGGATCCTAGTCTGAACCCAAATGAGCCATTCCATTAGGAAGCTGTCACTCTTCGGGTGGGAAAGGGGTAATCGGTTGAGTCATTCCCCACCCTGCAGGCTGCACGTATACAAGGGCACAACACCTCCCAATGTTTTCAAATGGGAATGAGGGACACCTACTAGCAAATATATAAAGGCATAGGACACGCCCCCCTGCCACACCCCCTTAAAGGAAAATTAACCAAAAAAAAAAAAGGTTAATTAAATCCACAAGGGTTTTTTTTTTTTTTTTTACTACTACTGTTCCTTTTTATATTGGCTTTTAAAATTTACAAATGCAGCAATTTAGAAATTGGATGAAAGGTTTAGCACTGGGAAACACTTTTTAAAAGATAAAAAGTGCATTTTGTATACAACTATATAGATCAGATCAAAATGAGGGACAAATGATGGAGAAAGAGGGACAGAGGGACATTGCTCCATATCAGGGACAGTCCCTCGAAATCGGGGATAGTTGGGAGCTATGCAAGGGGCATGTATAAAAGCAGTTGCAGGACAGGGAATGCCCCTGCTCTGTGCAGTGACAGTTTCCTGGTGGGATAGCTTAGGGGGGTGCAGACTATATTCCAAAAACACCTGAGCTCATCCCTACAACAAGGTGTCAGGATGCCCAATATGCTCATGTACAGGGCCACTGATAAGGCAATACAGCTGTCCCTCCTGTCCTGGCTCTGGGCCCCATCAGTTCAAAGGTGGGGCCCGGACACCTGCCGAGCAGGAGGGCCAACTGTAACACCTTATTGCTGACACTGATGCTCTTGTGCCTTCCCCTGCAGTGCTGCCAGCTTCTCCTCCTCTTTCTCACTCTGGCTGTGCTGCAGGAGGACCTGTTCCAGTGTCTGGGCCCCCCATGTGCCCCCCGCAGCACTGAGGCTGCATTCACACCTGAGCGTAGCATTTTCAGGCAGAAAATCGCGCAAATTTACCACGATTTTGCAGCGTTTTTTACTGCGTTTTGCCGCGATTTTGTGCAGGGCAAAAGGTCACCAATGTAAAAAGAAGAAAAACGCCCAAATCCGCCTGATTCAAGCGACAAAAACGAGTCCGGAATTGGTTTGAGCTTCAGGCGACATGCAGTGGAGATGTGAACCATCTCCATTAGGAATAATGGATTTTTTCCCCTCTAGCGTTTTGTAGCTTCAGGCTTCAAGCTACAAAACGCTCAGGTGTGAATGCAGCCTGACGGCTTCCCTCCTCTCCTACCAACTGGGGGATTGTTTCAGGCTGGGTGGCTGGTAAATATGTCATATTTACTGGCCCCTTCCTTTCCTGAATGAACCCAGTCAGTGATCAGTACCAATCGCTCCTGTGTCCATTTCTCACTGAAGCATAGTAAACTGTGTTCAGTTTGAATGAACAGTAAGGCTCAAAGTGCTTCCTATATATTCATCTCCAGAGCAGTTTAAAAAACATTTTTTTTTAAATAATGGAATAATTAAGGACTTCATATTTAACCCCTCACTAGCATGCCACAACCAGGCAGGAGAGAGGGCCGTCGGATAGGTTTGTTCGGGGCCCTGTGATTATTGCAGGCCAGTGAAATTTAAGGTAGTAGCGCCAGGGGTAGGGTGATGGCTCAGTGGCTCGTACCTTCAAAAACAAGTCTGCTTTGAAATATGCTATAGTTCTGTATAGATGATGTATGTACGTGAAGGTACCGGCGCCAATTAAATAATTTGTATAAACTATTAGTTGTACAATGCCTGTGATTCTGGTTTATTGGTGAAAGAGAACCGCACCAATCACTCTAGTTGGATCATGTATCCACTTGTGCCAAAAAATATATATATTGTATACCAGAAATGTATAAATAAAATTAATTAATTATATCTATTTGTGCCAAAGGAGATATTGCTGTCTCCCTTTCTTTGCCAATAACCCACCCAATGTACAGTGTGAAACCTCTTAAAGTGCTTATAGTGCCAGACAAAAGAATAAAAAAATGTACAATAAAAAATAAATACAATTTAAAATAAAAAATAAAATAAAATTTTATTTTTATTTTTATTGTGCATTTTTTTTTTATTCTTTTGTCTGGCACTATAAGCACTTTAAGAGGTTTCACACTGTAGATTGGGTGGGTTATTGGCAAAGAAAGGGAGACAGCAATATCTCCTTTGGCACAAATGGATATAGGTATAATTAATTAATTTTATTTATACAATATATATATATATATATATATATTTATTTATATATCTTATATATATATTTATATATTATATATATATAAATATATATAATTTTTTTTTTTTGGCACAAGTGGATACATGATCCAACTAGACTGTATGGATGATGGATTGGTTTTCTTTGTTTTTGTGTGAGGAAATATCTATTTTCCACAGGAATTTCCTGCATGTTATGGTGCTGGGTGACCCCGCAGGTGTACGAGCCGTCGTGTACCAGGGTCTCTGTTTTGCTGTAGCGGCATCTCATATTCTATAGGAAGTGTTGGGTTCCATGACAGATTAGTGTGTGCTGGGCGTGTTGGGACACATCCGTGTGCCGTTGTTTAAGCCCAAGCTGTTGTTGAGGGGTGGCCTGCGCTGGATTTCGTTACCTGACTAAATAACCGAGAAACAGAATAATGCCCCTCCTGATAAATTCCACCATCAGCATAATGAGAATGTTCATTATGTTCCTCACTTTTTTAATGCTTCCCTTGTCGAACTTCACGCTGTGCCACATATGAGTTCTTGTACTTTCTCGCTGGCTGCTGCAGTCCTGGCAAGCTTCACATTTAATATCCTGCCTATTTCCTCAAGGAAGGACCAAAATTCAGAAAATTCACTCTGCTATAGGGATTTGGAGAAGGCAGAGCCTGAATTTTGCCCTGCTGAGTGGATAGTCGCAGTCCTCCCAGCATGTAGAGAACTAGGAATTTGTGTCCTTTGGACCCCTTAGAAGTTCAGTGGAGTACAGGCTCCTCATCCCTAACCCACTGACCCCGAGTTCTATGGCTAAGCAAATAGTGAGGAAAGCAAATAGAATTCTGGGGGTGCATCAAGAGAGGGATGACCGATGGGAGGTAGAAGGTCATAATTCTGCATTTAGGCCACATTAAAAAATAGTGTGTCCAGTGTACTGCAGTTCTCAGAAGCAAAAAAATGCGGTTCAGGTCATTTGACCTTCGCTTCAGGCTACCTGAGTTTATAAAACTCAGAATATGTGGTAAACCATACAAAAATACTAGGAAAATTGGTTCTGAAGACCTTCGCTTACAAAAGGTTTTTGGAAGATAGAGGGAGAGAAACAAAAGCTACAAGGTCTGAACTATTAAAACTTCTGGAGACAGTGGAGGCAATGTACAGATTTGAGCCACGAAGGGAAAGAAGGTGCTCTTTAAGGCCCCATTGCACACGAGACGCTGTTAAACGCGCGTTCAGAGGCAGTTGGACACTTTTTTCAACTGCCCCTGAACGCATTTTTTTTAGAATAATGATTATTAAGAGTTCATATTTAATCACCCTCACTAGCATGCCAGCAACCAGCAGGAGAGAGGCCTCGTGTTTGTTCGGGCCCGTGAGTATTGCAGACCTTAAATGAAGAAGTAGCGCCAGGGTAGTGATGCTCATGCTCGACTTCAAAAACAAGGCTCTGTAAATACTATATTTGGTGATAATGATTGTATGTACGTGAAGTACCGCGCCAACTAATACTTTGTATAAACTATTATTGTACAAGCCTGGTGTTTCTGGTTTATTGGTGAAAGAGAACCCGCAACCAATCACTCAAGTCTGGATCATGTATCCACTTGTGCCAAATAAATATATATATATTGTATACAGAAATAGTATAAATTATAAATAATTAATTATACTTATCTATTTGTGCCCAAAGGAGATATTGCGGTCTCCCTTTCTTTGCCAATAACACACCCAATATACAGTGTGAAACTTTACTCGTTAAAAGTGCTTATAGTGCCAGACAAAAAGAATAAAAATAATGTAATCAAAATAAATAAAATAAAACAATAAATAATAAAAAATAAAATAAATAATAAAATAAAATTTATTTTTATTTTTATTTGTGCATTTTTTTATTCTTTTGTCTGGCACTATAAGCACTTTAAGAGGTTTCACACTGTAGATTGGGTGGGTTATTGGCAAAGAAAGGGAGACAGCAATATCTCCTTTGGCACAAATGGATATAGGTATAATTAATTAATTTTATTTTATATAATATATATATAATATATATATATATAATATATATATATTTAAAATATATATTATATATTATATAAAATATTAATTTTTTTTTTTGGCACAAGTGGATACATGATCCAACTAGACTGTATGGATGATGGATTGGTTTTCTTTGTTTTTGTGTGAGGAAATATCTATTTTCCACAGGAATTTCCTGCATGTTATGGTGCTGGGTGACCCCGCAGGTGTACGAGCCGTCGTGTACCAGGGTCTCTGTTTTGCTGTAGCGGCATCTCATATTCTATAGGAAGTGTTGGGTTCCATGACAGATTAGTGTGTGCTGGGCGTGTTGGGACACATCCGTGTGCCGTTGTTTAAGCCCAAGCTGTTGTTGAGGGGTGGCCTGCGCTGGATTTCGTTACCTGACTAAATAACCGAGAAACAGAATAATGCCCCTCCTGATAAATTCCACCATCAGCATAATGAGAATGTTCATTATGTTCCTCACTTTTTTAATGCTTCCCTTGTTGAACTTCACGCTGTGCCACATATGAGTTCTTGTGCTTTCTCGCTGGCTGCTGCAGTCCTGGCAAGCTTCACATTTAATATCCTGCCTATTTCCTCAAGGAAGGACCAAAATTCAGAAAATTCACTCTGCTATAGGGATTTGGAGGAGGCAGAGCCTGAATTTTGCCCTGCTGAGTGGATAGTTGCAGTCCTCCCAGCATGTAGAGAACTAGGAATTTGTGTCCTTTGGACCCCTTAGAAGTTCAGTGGAGTACAGGCTCCTCATCCCTAACCCACTGACCCCGAGTTCTATGGCTAAGCAAATAGTGAGGAAAGCAAATAGAATTCTGGGGGTGCATCAAGAGAGGGATGACCGGTGGGCGGTAGAAGGTCATAATTCTGCATTTAGGCCACATTAAAAAAATGTTATCCTATGTGTCCATGTACACAGTCTTGTTTTTTTGCCATTTTTAATGCAGTTGCGTTTTAACCTCGTTTTTCCAGAAGCAAAAAAAATGCGTTCAGACACTTTGCTTTTCCACGTTTCAGACGCTAAACGCGGCTAAACTCAGGCACCTGCGTTTAGCCGCGTTTGCGTTTATAAGCCTTTTTAAAGGAACCCAATTTTTCGGACCAGAAAACTCAGAAATATGATGGTAAACCATAAAAAATACTAGAAAAATTGGTTTAAAATGTCGTAATTAGTTTAGAAAGTTCATAGAGCATATATACTCACTGATGCATACATGTTTGTGAAATATCCAACGCACATTCTCTGTGCCATCAACGGATGGGTCCAATATCGACGCGCTCTGACTGTGGACCTCTCATGCAAATTTGCGACGACATTGCTGCCTCATCAAGAGCAACATCAGGAGCATTTCCTGACATATATTCAATATGGGATCCATTTCCAAAAAAAAAACACAGAAAGAGAGGCAAATGCAAGTGTACAACTGCTCTCTCTGCTGCTGCTGCTCACTCTGATCAAAATGGCAGAAATAGTTAATAATACATGCTTTCTGAGCTTGGGGAGGGTCTATATGATGTTATCTTTACAAACGCTTATAGACGCAAACGCGATAAAATGCGGCAAAACGCGCGTTTTTAAACGCAGGTTTCTGCTTTTTAAAACATGCGTTCAGCAGAGTTTGCATCGGCGTCTCGTGTGCATGGGGCCTTACCTGCTCTGTGCAGTGGTTTTGCACAGGGCAGCCCGGATCCTCCACTTCTCGGGTCCCTGGCTGGCGCTCCTGGCTCCTCCTTCCTTTTGAGTGCTCCCACAGCCATAAGCTTGCTATGGGGGCACCCGAGCCGAGTCCCAGCTCTGTGTATCCATTCAGACACAGAGCCGTGCCTAGGCCTGCCCCCTTTCTTCCCTGATTGGATAACTGAGTTTGACAGTAGCGGGAGCCAATGGCGCCGCTGCTGTGTCTCAGCCAATCAGGAAGGACTACCAAGGCACTCGTGGACCAAGAGGGGGCTCAGGTAAGTATTAGGGGGAGCTGCTGCACACAGAAGGCTTTTTATCTTAATGTATAGAATGCAATTACATAAAAGAAAACCTTCTGCCCTTACGTCCCTTTAAGAAACTGCCCAGGAGTGTTGGGTTCCTTGCCCTCCGTGGTGCTCAATGGTTCCCTCTTCCAACCTCTTTGTCTTGACGTGACTAAGGGGCTCATGGAAAAGGCTACTTTCACTACTTTCAAATCCAAAGACATGCAGGTAGGTTAATTGGCTTCTGTCCAAAAAATTGGCCCTAGTATATGAATGGGGACCTTGGATTGTGGGCTCCTTGAGGGTAGGGACCGATGTGAGTGTGCAATGTACAGGGATGGGGACAATTGTAGACACTCGCTCAGGTTGAACTGGATGGACTGATGTCTTTATTCAACCTTACTAACTACGAAACTATGAAACTCTGGGGCAGTGCTGGCAGGTGGTAGCGGGGTGCTTTTAACCCCCAAGAAGGGGTTAAAAGGGGGTTAAAAGCACCTGTGATGCAGCACTTTGGAAGAGCTTTTCTGGCGCTTTGGAAGAGCTTTTCTGGCGCTTTGGAAGCGGTGCCCATTCATTACAATGGGCAGGGGGGGGGGGGTGGTAGCGGTGAATACAGCTCTTCCACACCGCCCCAAAGATGTTGCTTGCAGGACTCCTGAGCAGGTGAATGTGCGTTCCTGAGTCCACCCTTTTTTTTTGGTTCTTAGATGGCTTGAATGGGCGTACTGGAACCCAGCCATTGAGCAGACACGGTATGGCCATATAGGCTGAAAGGTAGAGCTCATCTCTGTTTGAAAAATGCTATTCTTGGTTGAACCAAATGGCGTGTGAATGAAAGCATTGGAACTTCTATGTGCTCCTGGGGTGGGTGGAACTTCAGTGAACCTGTTGCTTTGCCCTGCATGAGCCCACCACAGGTTCACTTTAAAGCCACTTCTGGTAGTTAATGCCACCCCATCTATTACTCTTTATTCACTTTTACTTGCTGCACAGGATATGGTCAGAGGGAAATGTAAAATTTGTATTAGTAGGAGTTTTAATGTAAACTTGCTAAGTTCTCTTCTGTTTTCCGTAGGACTTTCAGTCAGAAGAAGGCTGCAGTGGAAAGAGAATATGCTCAGGTAAGCTCAGATATCTTGTACTAACTGGGTCCAAACAGGTTCCATGTTTTGCATTGCTGATTACCATTTGGAGTGTTGGTTGAGGTTGCTTGCACCCGAATGTAAACTCAGTGACCAGTTAGTTGGGTACAACCTGTACTTGGCTTTAACTTCAACTCTGGCCTTTATCAGATCACATTTGGACTTTACTGGTTTCCAAAGATGGTGAATACAGATTGGATTATATTGCTAAAGTGCTGGGATTCTGTGGTCACTGCATTTTGGATGGTGCAACGTTATTTGCAAGTGGCCCATTTTGCTTCATCGTTATGGGATTTACCATTGAAGCGGGTTGATATTCTCTGGAGAAAAACAAGTTCATGTTCCAGGAATGTAGGACCGTTTGGAAACAAAGAGGCTCTTGGCTTGGCACACTGTCCTGGTGGGATATGTCCTATTTGAAGGTGCTTGGATACAGGACGGCTTACTTGGTCTTCAACAAAGACTCGATTTTTGGAGTAATTTGGTCACCAGCGACATATTGGATTTTTTATGTTTTGCTTGGAAGATCTCACACATTCATTGTTCTACGGAACAGCAGGATGGATCCATGGAGTAGCATTCAAAGCACGGACCCTACAAACATCATAACGTGGTGGATGTTGCGTAAAGGTTTATACTTGTCCATATCCAGCCTTTGGTTCAACCAACTTGCTGTTGTACTTTTGTTCACAATGAGATCAAGGTGCATGCTGCTGAGTTCACTTCCAGGAATGCTTCTTACAATGGTTGTATTGTTGCACTATTTTTATCTCTTTAACTGCTATTCTTATATTGACCTGGGAGGAGCGGTGTTTTTATGAGGCAGTGGCCCTGGCTAACCTGACAAAACCCATGACGGAAACCTTGTACCCGATTTTCCTCAGTCTGGATTTCAGAATTAATTTTTTGCACTTTTTGAATGGAATGACCCAGCCCAGTTCTGATCAAATATCTATGTTCACACCTGACATGGTGTACCTAATTAACTGGCCATTGAAATATTTAGTGTGCTTCTAAAATATTATCATGTAAATGTAAGACGAAGTCACCATGTAACTCCATTTAAGTTCAGTGTATGTATACCTTTTTCCTTCACTGACAAATGATTGTTTGGTATGTTCTCATTTATATTATTATTCCTTGGAACAGGGATGCCTAGCTCAATTTCATTGTGGGCTACATCAGCAGTATGGTTGCCCTGAAAGGGCTGATTGTATCTGGGATGTACAGAGTGCGGGGTTTATCGTTGCGTACAGAGTGCGGGGTTTAGCGTTGCGGTGCGTACAGAGTGCGGGGTTTAGCGTTGCGGTGCGTACAGAGTGCGGGGTTTAGGGTTGCGGTGCGTACAGAGTGGGGGGTTTAGCATTGCGGTGCGTACAGAGTGGGGGGTTTAGCATTGCGGTGCGTACAGAGTGGGGGGTTTAGCATTGCGGTGCGTACAGAGTGGGGGGTTTAGCATTGCGGTGCGTACAGAGTGGGGGGTTTAGCATTGCGGTGCGTACAGAGTGGGGGGTTTAGCATTGCGGTGCGTACAGAGTGGGGGGTTTAGCATTGCGGTGCGTACAGAGTGGGGGGTTTAGCATTGCGGTGCGTACAGAGTGGGGGGTTTAGCATTGCGGTGCGTACAGAGTGGGGGGTTTAGCATTGCGGTGCGTACAGAGTGGGGGGTTTAGCATTGCGGTGCGTACAGAGTGGGGGGTTTAGCATTGCGGTGCGTACAGAGTGGGGGGTTTAGCATTGCGGTGCGTACATTTTTTTTTTGTGTTTTTTTTTTTAGTTTTTTTTGGGTTTTGGGGGTTTTTTTTTTTTTTTTGGGGGTTTGGGGTTTTTTTGGTGTGTTTTTTTTTTGGTTGGGTTTTTTTTTTTTTTTGTTTTTTTTTTTTTAGTTTTTTTTTGGGTTGGGTGTTTGGTTTTTTGGTTGTTGTGTTTTTTTAATTGTGTTTTTTTTTTTTTTGGGTTTTTTTTTTTTTTAGTTCGTCGTTTTTTTTGTTTGGTTGTTTTTTTTTGGGGATGTTTTTTGTGGTTTTTTTTTTTTTTTTTTTTTTGTTTTGGGTTTTTGGGTTTTTTTTTTGGGTTTTTTTTTGTTGGAGTTTTTTGTGGTTTTTTTTTTTTTTTTGGTTTTTTTTGTTAGTTGGGTTTTTTTTTTTTTTTTTTGGTTTTGGTTTTTTTTTTTTTTGGGTTTTTTTGGTGGTGTGGTTTTTGTGGTTTTGTTTTTTGGGTTTTTTTTTTTTTTTTTTTTTTTTTTTTTTTTTTTTTTGGGGGGTTTAGCATTGCGGTGCGTACAGAGTGGGGGGTTTAGCATTGCGGTGCGTACAGAGTGGGGGGTTTAGCATTGCGGTGCGTACAGAGTGGGGGGTTTAGCATTGCGGTGCGTACAGAGTGGGGGGTTTAGCATTGCGGTGCGTACAGAGTGGGGGGTTTAGCATTGCGGTGCGTACAGAGTGGGGGGTTTAGCATTGCGGTGCGTACAGAGTGGGGGGTTTAGCATTGCGGTGCGTACAGAGTGGGGGGTTTAGCATTGCGGTGCGTACAGAGTGGGGGGTTTAGCATTGCGGTGCGTACAGAGTGGGGGGTTTAGCATTGCGGTGCGTACAGAGTGGGGGGTTTAGCATTGCGGTGCGTACAGAGTGGGGGGTTTAGCATTGCGGTGCGTACAGAGTGGGGGGTTTAGCATTGCGGTGCGTACAGAGTGCGGGGTTTAGCATTGCGGTGCGTACAGAGTGCGGGGTTTAGCATTGCGGTGCGTACAGAGTGCGGGGTTTAGCATTGCGGTGCGTACAGAGTGCGGGGTTTAGCATTGCGGTGCGTACAGAGTGCGGGGTTTAGCATTGCGGGGCGTACAGAGTGCGGGGTTTAGCATTGCGGGGCGTACAGAGTGCGGGGTTTAGCATTGCGGGGCGTACAGAGTGCGGGGTTTATCGCCGCGGTGAGTACAGAGTGCGGGGTTTATCGCCGCGGTGAGTACAGAGTGCGGGGTTTAGCGCCAAGGTGCGTACAGAGTGCGGGGTTTAGCGGCGCGGTGCTCCAATTACAGTATTCAACCCCCCCTCTCTCCTACCTTGCCCGGCTCTAGTACTGTACCTTCCTTTGTAGGTGGCTCTGCTTCGCCTTGCAGGGAGATCATTCTCTCCCAGATACTGGAGATCTGTCCCTGCTGTGAGTGCATGCAGGGATCTGTTAGTTAAGGAAGCCACTGAGAGCAATGCTTTCCCTTTGTAAACATATGTTTACAGGTGACAGTGGGGTGCAGAAGCTGAGAGTGATAGCTGGAGGTGGCAGAATGGAGCTCTGCCACATTCCTGCTGCAAAACTGGGTGCGAGGCCCACATGATTGGTTGGCATATGTGGCTGACCCCATTTTCCTATTTTTGCATTTTATTTTTATTTTTCTCTAATAGCTTTTTATTTCCTCTTGTTGTAGCTTTCCCTGCTTTTTACCTTCATTAATTCTTCTTCCTATTTGCACTCTATGGCTAACATTTTGTGGACACCTGACAGTCAGCATTTCAATTCATCACAAAGGTGTTCAGTAGGGTTGAGGTCAGGGCTTGGTGTAGGACAGTCAAGTTCCTCCACACCAAATCATCAAATCATGTCTTTATGGAGCTGGCTTTGTGAAAGGGGACATAGTCATGCTGCAACACAAAAAGGACCTTCTACCAAAACTGTTACCAGAAGGTTGGAAGCCCACAATTGTCTAAAGGGTTTCTCAACTAGGGTTCCTCTCCCTATGAGCAATTTCTGCCCCTCTGATAAATTCCCACTGACACTTGTTTGACCTTTTTAGCTATCTGTAAGGGGGGGGGGGGGGGGGATTCTTTCCAATGACCACAGGTGTAAGGAGCATTCTCCTCACTGACCATAACACTAATGTATCATGAGTTTATCTAGAGTCATTTTAAGCGGGGGGGTTCCCTGAGACCGGAAACTTATTTCAAGGGTTGCTCGGCATGCAAAAGTTGGAAAGGCTGGTCTAAAATGTCTTTGTATAAAGTAGTATTGAGGCTTCATGCATATCAGCTGAAAAACAAAATGGCAGAAAAACACTGCCTGAAAAACGCTCATGATTAGCGTTTTTGTGTCGACTGTTAGCGTTTAGGAGTGTTAGCTTTTATTGGCGTTTCCGATAATGTGACTCATTCCCTTTTTTCTGTGCAGTTCCAATTTATGTTGTCAAATCCCTCCCAAAAACGCAAAAAGAACGTCCTTTTTTTTTTTTTTCTGCTCCTATAAGCTGAAGCTTCAAAAACGCTTCTAGACTAAAAGAGTGTGCATGGACACATAGGATAACATTATGCTTCTAGAATCTGAAAAAAAATCTTCTAGTATAGATATGTTGCTCCGGGGTCCACAAATGTTTGGGCATATAATGTACATTTCTCTTTTTGCTTGTTCTTAATTTTTATTTCTTTTAATGCTTTACCTAAATCTTTTGCTCTTCAGATTCTAATATTAAAATTTTTGACTACGGTACTTTAGTTTTCTTTGTTTTTTCCCTTTTTAATTGGGCTTTCTTTTCTCTTCAACCATTTGCTTTTCTTTTATAGTTTTCTGCACTTTTTCTTATAGTTTTACCCTTTTGTCTCCTTTTCTTGCTTTTCTTATTAATGATTGCCTTCCCCATTTTGCTCTGACCCTTTCTGTCTTTTGTTGTCCCTTATCCCTCACTTTCCTTTTGTGTCTTTCTGTTGTCATTTTTTTCCCCCTTTCTGTTATTGAGTTTCTGTCCTATTTTATGTTATGTTTTTTTCCTTTTATATTCTCTTTTTCAATTTTTATTTTTTACCTTTTCATAACTCTTACCATTTTTTTTTTTTTTCTTCTTTTTTCCTCTTCACCCGTGTAAAGTCCTGAGAAAGTTATTGAGTGTGAGCCCGGAGGCCTGTGTGTGTCTGGGCCTCTCTGTATTCGGGCCCTTGTCTCCGTGCCACGTTAAGCAGCAGCTGTTTGTTTGAGCCCCGGCCGCATTCATCAGCGTTGGCTGGCGTTCCTCGCCTGCTCCACGAGCCTTTTTTTTTTTATAAAGGGGAGCCTTGTTGATCTACACTGCAGGGGGATAGTGCTTCCTGGATGCTGCAATGAATACCTATGAGCGCTGTGAGATTGGCTCTTTGTTCGGCATCTGAGTGGCGATTGTGCCGCTCCGCTGATTGCTTCATGAGAAAGTGTCGGCGTCGCAGGCCAGGAAATAAGGAAATAAACGCCAGCTTCACGTGCCAGGCTTGGCTGTTTAGAAAAGCCCGTTGCATCTGTGCCTCTGTACAAAGATTTTACTTTTACTGTGCAGTCTCAGTGCTGATATGGGATTGAGTTTGAGTTGGTTGTTGGTGAATGTGTTGGCCAGGGTGGATAAAAATCAATGATTTAAAAAAAAAAAAAAAAATCAGATTTTTATTTTTTTTTGATTTCAATTGATTTTTTTAAAATTTGTATTTATCTTCATAAAATGCTTTTGGATTAAAAATGTTATCTAAACATAGTTTTCTATTTAAGATACATTTAAGAACTTGGTTTATTCAGCATGAAATGGAGCTTAGTTTTGTAGCATGAGGCTGTATATTCTGCAATGTTTACATATTTTGTAAACTTATTCAATGAATCCAAGCTCTGCAAGCTGAGATAACATGCACTGCATTGATGCAGTCACACAACTTTACAGTAACCATGAGATAAAACAAAGTTCAGGAATATTCCTTTATCTCGTTGTTTTGCAAATTTATGTTCACTACAAACTGTATGATTGAATCGGTTCTGATATCGCTGTTTTACTAACCTGCCAGTTTATTATTTTTAATAGGAAACCTTCATTTTTCTGCAAATATTAAAGATTCTAACTACCAGCGAGAATAAGTCCTTACGTTTTACAGAGCACCTGTCATTTCAGATCCATCACGGCAGCGCCTGTTAGCGGGCATCCACTCACCTGCTGCCGCCACGCCCCTCGCCAAGTTGTGTCACTGCCGCATCACCAGCCATCCCATTAACCACTTAAGGACCGCCCACCGCATATATACTACCTGTACGTCGTTTCGTGCCCAAGTCACTGTGGGCGCCCACTGCACAGCGGGGGGGAGCCGATGCGCGGGTCCAGCGGCCACGATGTCCGCCAGCCACCCGCAATCGCACCTTGGAGAGGCAGAACGGGGATCTGCCAGTGTAAATAAAGCAGATCCCCGTTCTGACAGGAGAGTTCAGTGAGCTCGTCGCGAGGAACAGCGATCTCTCTGTACTCCCAGTCAGTCCACTCCCCCAACAGTTAGAAAAACCTCCCTAGGACACACTTAACCCCTTGATCGCCCCTAGTGTGGACCCCTTCCCTGCCAGTGTTATTTATACAGTGATCCGTGGCTATGTTTAGCTCTGATCACTGTAATAATGTCACTGATCCCAAAAAAGTGTCAAAAGTGTCCGCCGCAATGAAGCAGTCCCACGAAAAATCGCTGATCACTGCCATTACTAGTAAGAAAAATAATAAGAAAAATGCCATAAATCTTTCTCCTATTTTGTAGACACTATAACTATTGCGCAAACCAATCAATAAACGCTTATTGCGATATTATTATTATTATATTTTTTTTTTTCAAAATTGTCGGCCTTTTTTTGGTTATAGCGCAAAAAATAAAAACCGCAGAGGTGATCAAATACCACCAAATGAAAGCTCTATTTGTGGGGAAAAAGTACATCAATTTTGTTTAAGTACAGTGTCGCATGACCGCGCAATTGTCAGTTAAGGCGACACAGTGCCTGGTCATTAAGGGGGTATATCCTTTCCGGTCCTTAAGTGATTAAAGTGAATGGGACTGTCGGTGAGTCAACTGCAGGTCAAAGGAGGAGCCGCTGCGGGTCAGAAATGACAGTCGCTCTTTAAAAATGATGTTTTAAATCGAGTTGATATAAATCGAGATTTTTTCTAGTGATTTAAATCAAATCCACCTTGGTGTTGGCTCAGTGGGTAATGTGTATGCAAACCAAAAATTGAGGCGCTCTAAATTTTGTTCTTTTGGTGCTATTTAATCACCACTGGGTTTTTATTTTTTTGATAAAAAAAAACACCAAAAAAAGATCAAAAATTTAAAAAAATGAAAAAAAAAACTTTTTTAGTTTCTGTTTTTGTAAATAAGTAATTTTTCTCCTTCACTGATGTACGCTGATGAGACGGCACCTATGGGGAGGCACTAATATGCAGCACTGATGGGCACTAATGGGGAGGCACTAATATGCAGCACTGATGGGGAGGCACTAATATGCAACACTGATGGGGAGGCACTAATATGCAGCACTGATGGGCACTGATGGGGAGGCACTAATATGCAGCACTGATGGGCACTGATGGGGAGGCACTAATATGCAGCACTGATGGGCACTAATGGGGAGGCACTAATATGCAGCACTTATGGGGAGGCACTAATATTCAGCACTGATGGGTACTGATGGGGAGTCACTAATATGCAGCACTGATGGGCACTAATGGGGAGGCACTAATATGCAGCACTGATGGGCACTTATGGGGAGGCACTAATATGCAGCACTGATGGGCACTAATGGGGAGGCACTAATATGCAGCACTTATGGGGAGGCACTAATATGCAGCACTGATGGGCACTGATGGGGAGTCACTAATAAGCAGAAATGATGGGGAGGCACTAATATGCAGCACTGATGGGGAGGCACTAATATGCAGCACTGATGGGGAGGCACTAATATGCAGCACTGATGGGGAGGCACTAATATGCAGCACTGATGGGGAGGCACTAATATGCAGCACTGATGGGGAGGCACTAATATGCAGCACTGATGGGGAGGCACTAATATGCAGCACTGATGGGGAGGCACTAATATGCAGCACTGATGGGCACTGATGGGGAGGCACTAATATGCAGCACTGATGGGGAGGCACTAATATGCAGCACTGATGGGGAGGCACTAATATGCAGCACTGATGGGGAGGCACTAATATGCAGCACTTATGGGGAGGCACTAATATGCAGCACTTATGGGGAGGCACTAATATGCAGCACTGATGGGCACTGATGGGGAGGCACTAATATGCAGCACTGATGGGGAGGCACTAATATGCAGCAATGATAGGTACAACTTGTGGACACTGATTGTCAGCACTGGTGGGAACTTATGGGCGGCACTGCTGAGCACTGAAAGGCAGCACTGACTGGCATCGCTGCTGGGTACTGAAAGGCTGCACTGATAGTCCGGGCACTGATTACCTGTGCATGTCTCCCCTGTGAGGAAATGCCGCTGATCGGCTCTCCTCACACGCTGTCAGTGTGAGGAAAGGAATGCCGATAACCAGCATGTCCTTGTTTACATGTGATCAGCTGTGGTTGGACACAGCCTATCACATGGGTAGAGCTTCGTCATTGGCTCTTTACAGAGATCGGCGATGCGCTGTGTCCCAGGGACAGAGCACACCACTAATTGTCGCACTGCACGCCCCCCCAAATCCCCCCCCCCTGCGTGGGCGTGCAACGAGAGCGGGACAAGGTCGTATGATGAAAGGAGAACTTCTCACGCATCTTTTTAAAAAAACGAATTATTAATGCAAGCAATGTAAGTGTTTGAATATGACCTGGTATCAGCCTCTTGTAGTCCCTGTACAGCATGGGAAGCCAATGGGCGGCACAGTGGTGTAGTGGTTAGCACTTTCGCCTAGCAGTAAAAAGGGTCGCTGGTTCAAATCCCAACCACAACACTACCTGCCTGAAGTTTGCATGTTCTCCCTGTGCCTGCGTGGGTTTCCTCCGGGTACTCCGGTTTCCTCCCACAATCCAAAGACATGCTGGTAGGTTAATTGGCTTCTGTCTAAATTGTCCCTATTATATGAATGTGAGTTGGGGACCTTGGAGTGTGGGCTCCTTGAGGGTAGGGACCGATGTCAATGTACAATGTATATGTAAAGCTCTGCGTAAATTGACAGCGCTATACAAGTACCTGAAATAAAATAATAATAATAATGTGCAAATCTTGCATGACAAATTAGATTTTGGCCCCATCACTTTCTGCCTCCATATTAGTCCTTTTATATATGTGACAATGCAAATTGAGAGTCTTAGGTAGGGGTCGGGGGAGGGGGCTAAGGAAGCTTTTTTTTGTATTTTTTTGCACCGTCTGTAACATTTACTGAACACGAAATATCTTCATGAAACATATGACACGACAAGCAGAGATTTATGAGGTTGTTTTTTGTTTTTTTTCCCAACCTAATTTATGGCCCCCGTCGTTTTCCTAAATAGCTGTGAGGCGGAAGTTACGATTCGACAGATTGTAACTGTTTGTTTGCTTTCATAAAGTATGTGTTAATTGCGTTTGCCTGTCAACAGATCTGTGACATATGTTGAAATTAATGATAGAAAAGCAATCCAAATCAAAACAAAGCGAGCGTCTGTGTTTTGTATAGAATTCTGGATTGTATGAGGATGTGAAGCAACGAATCCCAGCGCTTCTAAAGTCACTCAAAATAATTCTTAAATTAAAGTGATATTAACCACTTGCCTACCAGGCACAAACACCTCCTTCCTGACCAAGCCATTTTTCAGCTTTCAGCGCTGTCGCATTTTGAATGACAATTGCGCGGTCATGCAACGCTGTACCCAAATAAAATTTTTATCATTTTTTCACCACAGATAGAGCTTTATTTTGGTGGTATTTGATCACCTCTGCGGTTTTTATTTCTTGCGCTATAAACAAAAGAAGAGGGACAAGTTTGAAAAAAACATAATATTTTTTAC
This sequence comes from Lithobates sylvaticus, assembly GCA_028564925.1. NCBI lineage: Eukaryota > Metazoa > Chordata > Amphibia > Anura > Ranidae > Lithobates > Lithobates sylvaticus. The sequence goes on from CM053027.1 coordinate 595,497,603, forward strand.
TTTTTATTATAATTAATATCCAATTTTTTTTTTTAAACAAATTTTTTCCTCAGTTTAGGCCGATACGTATTCTTCTACATATTTTTGGTAAAAAAAATCGCAATAAGCGTATATTGATTGGTTTGCGCAAAAGTTATAGCGTCTTCAAAATAGGGGATAGATTTATAGCATTTTTATTATTATTTTTTTTTTACTAGTAATGGCGGCGATCTGTGATTTTTATCATGACTGCGACATTGCGGCGGACATATCGGACACTTTTGACACATTTTTTGGGACCATTCACATTTATACAGCGATCCGTGCTATAAAAATGTATTGATTACTGTATAAATGTGACTGGCAGGGAAGGGGTTAACACCAGGGGGCGCTGCAGGGGTTAATATGTTCCCTATATGAGTGATTCTAACTGGGGGGGGGAGGGACTGACTGGGGGAGGGGACCGATCGGGGGAACTGACTGGGGGAAGGGACACACCATCGGTCTCCTCTCCTCTGACAGGACGTGGTTCGGTGTGTTTACACACACCGATCCACGTCCTGCTCACTTACCGGGCAATCGCGGGTGCCTGGCGGACATCGCGGCCGCCGGGCACGCGCATCAGGTCCCCAGCTACGCGGCGGGCACGCGCGCGCACCCCCTAGTGGCCAAAAAGCGAGCGCCGTCATATGACGGCGGCCCGCCACAGTAGCTGCACCGCTCCGCCGTCATTTGACAGTGGGCGGTCAGCTACAGGTTAAAGGCAATGTTTTTTATTTATTTTTTTTTCAAAACAAACTTGTCATACCTTCCTGCTCTGTGCAGTGGTTTTGCACAGAGCAGGCCTGATCCTCCTCTTCTCGGGTCCCCCCACCAGCGCTTCAGGCCCCTCCCTCCTGCCGAGTGCCCCAAAACAGCTTGCTATGAGGGCACCCAAGCAGACTTGCTCCCGAGCCGCTGCTCTGCCATGTCAATTCACACACAGAGCCACAACCATACTCCAGCCCCCTCTCTCCATTGGCTCACTGGCTGTGCAATGGCTCCCGCTGCTGTCTCAGCCAATGAGGAGGGAGAGTCCATGGAGAGCTGAGGCTCTTGTGCAAATCGCTGGATCGTGATGTTAATTTTTTTTTTGCATTAAAGTGGGGTGCTCCTTAAAAAATGTTTTTTAAAAAGTCAGCATCGCTGGTGGGTACTAAAAGGCAGCACTGCTGGGCACAGTTGAGGCTGCACTGATAGTCCGGGCACTGATTACCTGTGCAGGTATCCCCTGTGAGGAAATGCCGCTGATCGGCTCTCCTCACATGCTGTCAGTGTGAGGAAAGGAATGCCGATAACCAGCATGTCCTTGTTTACATGTGATCAGCTGTGGTTGGACGCAGCCGATCACATGGGTAAAGAGCTTCGTCATTGGCTGATCGGCTCTCCTCGCACAAATACTGCAGTTGCTGACTTTTAATAATCGGACTCTTACCTGTCCAGGGTCCAGCGATGCCGGGGAACGAAGCCCCCCCTTGTTCTCCACTCGCGGCGCCAGCATTCTTACTGTGGGCACCCGACTGTGGCTTCACAGTCGGGCACCCACTGCACATACGCGAGTGGTGCCGCGCGCCGTGATATGCCGCGCAGTCATCTGGGACCTGTCACGTGTGCCAGATGACTGACTGCGGCGAGGGGAAGTGATGTCAGTGCCCAGGCGCTGAAGGAGGCAGACTACGAGGGGCCTCCTAGCAACAGGCATTTAGAGGTGAGTAAAAATTTATTTTTTTCTAATTTTTATTTTATTTTATTTTTTTATGATTTTTAAGCCATTTTGTTTTTTTTTTTTGGTGGAAACACCACTTTAATGTAAAAAACCTTCTGCCTTTAGAACCACTTTAATAAAAATAAAAAAGCATCCTGGAAAAGAAGATGTAAGGGGTATTAAACCGTGATTGGTCGCGCAGTCATCTGGGACCTGTCACGTGTCCCAGATGACTGACAGGGGGAGGGAGCCCTTCCTGTGCCGAGGGGAAGTGATGTCACTTAGCCTGGGCACTGAAGGAGGCAGACTACAAGGGACCCCTAGCAACAGGCATTTAGAGGCGAGTTAAAAAAAAAATTTCCAAATGTTTTTTTTTTTTAGGAATTTTTTTTTTTTGGGGGGGGAAACACCACTTTAAGTTCAACTGATAAAAATGTTTTGATTCTTGGCAGACTGCCCAGTTTTTCTCTTCCTTTCTTTTGAGGGCTGTGGCTTCAGAAGAGCAGAGAGAATTCTTTGCATAGAAAGAATTGTGAAACACTTTAGTCAAAATCGCGATAACGATTCTTGATGATGAATTGTGAGCTCTAATATATTGTAAACAGTGAGGGGAAAAAGTATTTGACCCCCTGGTGATTTTGTACGTTTGCCCACTGACAAAGAAACGATCAGTCTATAATTTTAATGGTAGGTTTGTTTTAACAGCGAGAGACAAAATAACAACAAAAATAACCAGAAAAAGGCATTTCAAAAAAGTTATAAATTGATTCGCATTTTAATGAGTGAAATAAGTATTTGATCCCTTCGCAAAACATGACTTAGTACTTGGTGGCAAAACCCTTGTTGGCGGTCGCAGAGGTCAGACGTTTCTTGTAGTTGGCCACCAGGTTTGCACACATCTCGGGAGGGATTTTGTCCCACTTCTCTTTACAGATCCTCTCTAAGTCTATAAGGTTTTGAGGCTGATGTTTGGTAACTCGAACCTTCAGCTCCCTCCACAAATTTTCTATGGGATTAAGGTCTGGAGACTGGCTAGGCCATTACAGGACCTTGACCACTGGGCACTTAAACCCCCTTACTAAACAGACCAATTTTCAGCTTTCGGTGCTCTCACATTTTGAATGACAATTACTCAGTCATGCAACACTGTACCCAAATGAAATGTTTGTCCTTTTTTTCCATACAAACGGAGCATTCTTTTGGTGGTATTTAATCATCGCTGTGGTTTTTAATTTTTTGCACTATAAATCAATAAAGACAAAATTCGGTAAAAAAAAAAAATTAAAATAAAAAAATCCTTTGTTTCTGTTGATATTTATTGGCAGCGTATTTCATACTATGGCAGAGTACTGGCATAGTATTGGCACTGAGCAGCGCTGTGGGCTAGATCTGTAGTGCCCACAGAGCTGCAAATGATCTCTCCCCTCTCTCCTCTCACACTGTACTGAGCGGTACAGAGAGGGAGGGAGGAACCGGCATCATGAAATATGTTTAGAAGCGATGCTCCATCATTTTACGGAGCGATCACGTGGTAAACGGTCAGCCGCTATTTACCATGATCTGTGATGGGGGACCCGGCGGTCACGAATGTTCCCGAGTAGGTACCCCAGGGGGGCGGGCAGGAGCGCTATTCTGGGAGGACGTCCACCCAGAATAAGCCGACCACGCTGTAGCTGTCTTTCGGCTATGGCCCGGTCGGCATGTGGTTAATGTGCTTCTTCTTGAGCCACTTTGTTGCCTTGGCCGTGTGTTTTGGGTCCATGTCATGCTGGAAAACCCACCCACGACCCATTTTCAATACCCTGGCTGAGGGAAGGAGGTTCCACCCAAGATTTGACAGTACATGGCCCTTTCCATCGTCCCTTTGATGCGTGAAGTTGTCCTGTCCTCTTAGCAGAACCCCCCCCCCCCCCCCCCCCCCCCCCCCCCCCCCCCCCCCCCCCAAAGCATAATGTTTACACCTCCATGTCCCAGCTGCCTTGAGATTATTGACAAGATTCTCCTGTGTAGTTCTGGGCTGATTCCTCACCGTTCTCATGATCATTGAAACTCCACGAGGTGAGATCTTCCATGGAGCCCCAGACCGAGGGAGATTGACAGTTATTTTGTGTTTCTTCCATTTGCAAATAATCGCACCAACTGTTGTCACCCTCTCACCAAGCTGCTTGGCGATGGTCTTGTAGCCCATTCCAGCCTTGTGTAGGTCTCCAAGGACCTTGTCTTATAATATGCCCTAAGGCCCCTTTCACACTGGGGCGGGAGCCGCGGTGACGGTAAAGCAGCACTATATTTAGCGCTGCTTTACCGTCGTTTTAGCCGCAGTATTCGGCCTCTCGCGGTGTGGTTTTACCCCCCGCGAGCGGCTGAAAAAGGGTTAAAATCCCCCGCAAAGTGCAGCCGTAGCGGCGCTTTGGGGCGGTATTGCGGCGGTTTTACCACGGTGTCCCATTGAAATCAATGGGTAGGAGCGGTGAATACACCGCTCCTATACCGCTCCAAAGATGCTGCTAGCAGGACTTTTTTTACCGTCCTGCTAGCGCACCGCTCCAGTGTGAAAGCCGGCGTTTTTTTCAGGCGGTGTACAGGCGCTATTTTTAGCGATGTACCGCCTGAAAACCGCCCCAGTGTGAAAGGGGCCTAAATATGAATGTAACCTGAAACATGGTCTTAAAGGTGAAATGATCTTTTAGGGAATAGGTCAGTTGTTCCCAGGTTCTTATACCACCCTCTTCCTGAGCCTCCTGCATCCTTATCCTCACACTTTTTTGGAGTGGGAGTGGGAGGTTGCATAGAGTTGAATCATTTCGGGAGATGTAATGTAACGGTGTGCAGAGAATATAAACCTTGATGAGGATTTTGGTAATGAATGTTTTCCTGATGGCCATTTCTGTAAAATGACGGTCACGTTTTGCTGGAGCTATTTTTCCAGAATGCTTTTCCGTTCTGTTTGTCCTCTCCAAGTCTTCTTGTGATATAAATATTTGAGACAGAGATTAATTTTTTCATCCTGTTGCGTCATAAGACAAGTAATCTTCTATATATCCTGCGTTGTGTACACAGGACAGAGCGTCTCGCTGCTTTTTTTGCTGCCCTGTGTGTGCTATTCCGAGTAATAAATGCCCGCTTTAGTAATATCTCTATGTACATTCAACTGTTATCATTCTTTCACCATCGTCCCTTGCACATCAACGGAAGTTTAATATAAGTAAGGAGTGGTTACACAAGCAGATAAAATGCTAAGGGAGCAAAGCAGCAGAGAGATTGATGAAACCTCATCGACGCAACCAACTGGCACTGGATGTGGGAGGTAAGGTCACTGGTCAGGTAGAGTCCATGGGTGGTTTTAGACTCCTAAAGTAAGCATTTTAAACCAGCTGACAGCAATTCTTTTATGCAGGGGCAACTAATATCCGTATTTATTTAATGAGGCTTAATTACTTCTTCCTTTGGCCTAGTTACCTTATAATGTGGAGGGTCCTAGGTGGACAGATGTCCATCATAAAAACCATGGAAAAGGAGGCATCTGTTGGACCTTGAAGAATGTTGACTTACCACAGTGAATTGTGCAACTCTGTCAAAGGTGGCTGCACAGTTTAGATAGGAATAGTGAGAAATCGTCCCTGTTACATAGGCTTTTTCCATAAATAATAGTCTAAAGCAGTGGTCTCCAAACTGTGGCCCGGGGGCCAGATGTGGCCCTTTGCTTGCCTTTATCCAGCCCTTGAGACACTATTCCTCCCACTGATAAGAGACACTATTCTGCCAATTGACATCAACAATGGGGCTCCATTTCTCTCACTGACACCAACTATTCCTCCCAATGATGGGGTACTATTCTTCCCCCCTAATACCAAATATGGCAATGTTTACTCCCACTGATGCCAGGAAAATGTCCGTTCTCGCTGGACACAGTCCGGCCCCCCTAAAGTCTGAAGGACAATAGACTGGCCCTTTGTTTAGAAAGTTTGGAGATCCCTGGTCTAAAGAGTTAGGATTAGGGATCGACCGATTATCCCCAATACTGTTCTTTAGAGCGGACGGTCAGCTTTATTTTAATTACAACCAATGTGGCTCAGTAGCCTCTCAGCAACCAACCGGCACGTCCATCGGCTGGCCGAAGACCCGAACAAAGCCGATGCTTCGTTCGGGTCTCGGATCGAGTAATCCGGAAGCAATGTCAAGACATCACTTCCCGGAATACTGGCATCTTAGAGGCGCTAGTTTTAAAAAATAAAGTATTAAGCACAGATCTTGATGTTTTTAATACTTTGAAGTGCAGAGGAGGTTGGGGTCTTATAGACCCCTATAGCTCTCCACAAGGAGTACCTCTCGCATGCCTTTTACTGTCACAAGGGATGTTTACATTCTTTGTGATAGCAATAACAGTGATAAAAAACAAAAATTTTTAAAATGACAGTGTAAAAAAAACATTTTTAAATGTACAAAATATCGGTATAGAAACGATATCGGTCTATCCCAGTTAGGATACAAAAACAATGGCGCTGGAACAGGGGTAAGAGCAATCAAAACCATGGCTGGGTTCCTTCAAGGCCCGGCCTGTAACTACTGCGGCCAACTGTCCTATTGCATATGTCAGAGCTGTGCAAGGAATGCTTTCATGTGCCCCTTAGTTGCATGACCTGACGTGACATGACCAAGAGTATGAGATGCAGGCAGAGCATCAATGCTAGCCAAAACCGCTCACCAAGTGTCACCAAGCACCTCACCAAGTGTCACCAAGCACCTCTTCACTTGACGGACCCTTCATTAAAAGTAATGGTTGCAGAAGGTGCCAGCAACGGGCGAAGCCAACACCAGAACATGTGCTGGAGTCAGAGCATCTGCAGCCTTACAACTGATCATTCCCTTTTGGCCTTTATTATAAGGTCATGGACTATTTGGCCATGGCCACTCATAGCCATTGTTCACATTGCAGCAGCTTATCCATGCATTGCGGGCATTATTTACCCTTGCCAAGTGCCCATAATCTACTATAAAAGTGAGTGCTGAGATGAACAGCAGCAACTGTCAGACTTGGGTTGACCGCTACCTGACTTTCAAGAGTCAATCATACATTAACGGTAATGTAATGAGTCATCTTTTATAGGTAGGCCTGAAGCCTGAATTTTAATTTAAGGTTGAAAATTCTTATAGGATTACCAGTTGTGCCGTTAAGCACTGGTGCAGCTCTGTGTCGCTATAGTAGGTGGTATCTGCAACCATCTTTGCCCTGGCCTTTAAAAACTCATCTGGTAAATGAGGGACTCCGAGCCTACAACGAGCCTGTGGAATCGGATACTAGGCCATTTGCCTTGTTCAAGTAGAAGCCCTTCCATCCTCTGGTAGATTTGTATGCAGATTATACAAGAAAATACTGTAGACTTGAACATTAGTTTTCCTCCTTCACTTAAAGCGGTTGTATAGTCAAAAAAATTACTTTTACCTACAGGTAAGCCTATAATGAGGCTTACCTGTAGGTAAAAAAAAATATCTCCTAAACCTGTAAGTTTTAGGAGATATTCCCTATGCAATGAGCCGCTGACTGCGGCATAATCCAAACCTTGCTGGGAAGAAGTCTCCCGTGCGCATGCGCGGGAGTGACAACATCGCAGCTCCAGCCACTCAGCGCTGGAGTCGCGATTCCCTGAAGACACGCCGAGGGAACATGTCAGCTACCTCGGCGAGGACCAGGTGAGTTACCGATGCCTCGTTCTAAGGTAAGTATTTCATAATGAGCTAGTAGGTTTACTACCGCTTTAATATGTAAAATCCCTTCTCGTTCCCCCCCCATTCCCCATTTTTACCATCAGAATATTTTCAATAGTGCCCCATCATTCGTGGCAGTGGGAGGAATAGTGCCCCGTCATTGGTGGCAGTGGGAGGAATAGTGCCCCGTCATTGGTGGCAGTGGGAGGAATAGTGCCCCGTCATTGGTGGCAGTGGGAGGAATAGTGCCCCGTCATTGGTGGCAGTGGGAGGAATAGTGCCCCGTCATTGGTGACAGTGGGAGGAATAGTGCCCCGTCATTGGTGGCAGTGGGAGGAATAGTGCCCCGTCATTGGTGGCAGTGGGAGGAATAGTGCCCCGTCATTGGTGACAGTGGGAGGAATAGTGCCCCGTCATTGGTGGCAGTGGGATGAATAGTGCCCCGTCATTGGTGACAGTGGGAGGAATAGTGCCCCGTCATTGGTGACAGTGGGAGGAATAGTGCCCCGTCATTGGTGGCAGTGGGAGGAATAGTGCCCCGTCATTGGTGGCAGTGGGAGGAATAGTGCCCCGTCATTGGTGACAGTGGGAGGAATAGTGCCCCGTCATTGGTGACAGTGGGAGGAATAGTGCCCCGTCATTGGTGACAGTGGGAGGAATAGTGCCCCGTCATTGGTGACAGTGGGAGGAATAGTGCCCCATTATTGGTGTCATTGGCAGGAATTGTGCCCCATCATTGGTAGGAATTATGCCCCTCTTGGGGGTGTTCATCGGAGGAATAGTGCTCTATTATTGGGGTCAGTGAATGCAAGGGTGCCCATCATTGGTATCAGTGGGAGGAATAGTGCCCCATTGGTGTCAGTGGCAAGGATTATGCCCCCGTTGTTGGTGTCCCTGGGAAGCATAGTGCCCCAAGGACCAGATAAAGGCAGACAAAGGGCCGCAGTTTGGAGACCCCAGCTTCATAGTTCCATAATTAGTAAGGTTGAATAAAGACACCAGTCCATCCAGTTCAACCTGAGTGAGTGTCTACAATTATCCCTATCCCTGTATATTGCATACTCACATCGGTCCCTAACCTCAAGGAGCCCACAATCCAAGGTCCCCATTCATATACTAGGGACAATTTTTTGGACAGAAGCCAATTAACCTACCAGCATGTCTTTGGATTGTGGGAGGAAACCGGAGTACCCGGAGGAAACTCACGCAGGCACAGGGAGAACATGCAAACTCCAAGGTTGGGATTCGAACCAGCAACCCTTCTTACTGCTAGGTGAGAGTGCTAACCACTACACCACTGTGCCGCCCAGCTCTTGGGTAAATAGGTTGAGAAGGGCCGGACTACCCTTATTTGATCGTGTCCCTACACAAAATGCTTAGCTGGTGTTTTTGGAAGATTCCGATAAGCACAAGATGATTTGCCCACATGACCAAAAATAGCCGGACAAGAAAAGGCTAATCTCACCTGCCCTTGGTAGACCTTGCAATCTGATTGTGACAATCAGACTTCAACACGTGTGTCTGCACTGATCACAGTAGTAAGTGTGATTCTAACAACATCCGGAACGTAGACCTGCTATAGAATGCGATTGTGTACATTGTTTAGTCATGTGAGGTCGGTGTTTTTTCTCGGTATGTGACATGGTGGGGGTGTACAGACAACATCTGACTGGTGCAGATCAGGTTTATCAGCCCCGGTGTGTCTGTCACCTCGTGTGAGGATATCCGGCTACCGCCGAAAGGTTTTCTTTCCAGGAACAGATCTCTGCTATCCGAGAAATGAAAGTGCAGTCACCTGACGGATGTGTGGCTCTGTGCGGGGAACGTCTCATGTGGCATCTTATTACCCCGACGGGCGGTGGGTAGGATTGCAGAGGGGCAGTCCTCGCAGTCTGTAGGTTGTCACACCTAGAGGGCAACACAAATGAAAGGAAAGTGTCACCCTTCCCCCCCATGTGTCCTGCCTGGACCTAAATCTTACTATTCTGAAAAGATATGAAAATCTTTCTATTACGTTTAGTAAACTAATCGCAAAAATCACAAAAATGGCTCAAAAGAATTGAGTTGACCTGCAGACAATTTTATTGCATCCATGAAACTTCAGCAACCATTGCTGTTGGGTTTCATCATCATGTTCAGCCATTTTCTTCTATCAAGAAGGTTAACCACTTCAGCCCCGGACCAATTTGCAGCCAAAGGACCAGTCCCCTTTTTGCGATTCGGCACTGCGTCGCTTTAACTGACAATTGCGCGGTCGTGCAACGTGACCCCCAAACAAAATTGGGGCCTTTTTTTCCCCACAAATAGAGCTTTCTTTTGGTGGTATTTGATCGCCCCTGCGGTTTTTATTTTTTTGCGCTATAAACAAAAATAGAGCGACAATTTTGAAAAAAATGCAATATTTTTAACTTTTTGGTATAATAAATATCCCCAAAAAATATAAAAAAACATTTTTTTTCCTCAGTTTAGGCCGATACGTATTTTTCTACATATTTTTGGTAAAAATCGCAATTAGCGATTATTGGTTTGCGCAAAAGTTATAGCGTTTACAAAATAGGGGATAGTTTTATAGCATTTTTATTAATATTTTTTTTTACTAGTAATTGCGGCGATCAGCGATTTTTTTTTTTTATTTTTATTTTTTTATTGTGACTGCGACATTATGGCGGACACATCGGACATTTTTGACACATTTTGGGACCATTGTCATTTATACAGCAATTAATGCTATTTAAATGCACTGATTCCTGTGTAAATGACACTGGCAGTGAAAGAGTTAACCACTAGGGGGCGGGGAGGGGTTAGGTCTGTGACGTGTGTGTTTGTTTTTTTTTTACAGTAGGGGGTGTGGCTTTACGTCTGATGTCACTGATCGGCTTTCCCGATGACAGCCGATCAGTGACAGGCAGAGTAGGAAGCGCGGGGAGAGGTTTGTTTACACAGACCTTTCCCCGTTCTTCAACTCTGTGACCCGATCGCAGGACACCAGCGGCAATCGGGTCCGCTGGTCCCGCGGCCGCGGTGACGGAGCTCCCGACCGTGTGCGCGACCCACGGCAGGGCAATTAAAGGGGACGTACCTGTACGTGCTTTTGCCCAGCCGTGCCATTCTGCCGACGTAAATGTGCAGGAGGCGGTCGGGAAGCGGTTAAAAATGACATCACTCTGCAGAGTGTATGGGCCAGCACTAGGCTGGTTTTGAATGTCTAAACCAGCCTTTCTCAACCTTTTCAACATGGAGGAACCCTTGAAATAACGTTTCAGTTGCAGGGAACCCTCTGCTAAAAATGACTGCATCTCCAACTCATGATACATTAGTGTGATGGTCAGTAGAAAGGATGCTCCTTATGCGGCGTACACACGGCCGGAATTCCCGATGGAAACAGTCCGATGGAAGCTGTTCATCGGTTTTTCCAACCGTGTGTATGCCCATCGGTCTTTTTCTGTCTGCATTTCCGACGGACTTTCTTAAGAGCCTGTTCTTAACTTTTCCGACAAAAAAACTTTCTATCGGAAATTCCGATCGTCTGTAGCAATTTCCGGCACGCAAAATTCCAACGCATGCTCGGAAGCATTAAACTTCCATTTTATAGTGCCATCGAACGTGTTGTATGTCGCTGTGTTATTGACTGTCGGAATTTGGTGTGACCGTGTGTAGGCAACACAGTTTGAGCAGAATTCCGATGGGAAAACCATCAGAGCTTTTTCCGACGAAAAATTCTGATCATGTGTAGGCAATTCTGACGCATGCTCGGAAACAATTTGGCGCATGCTCGGAAGCATTAAACTTCCCTTTTATAGTGCCATCGAACGTGTTGTATGTCGCGGTGTTATTGACTGTCGGAATTTGGTGTGACCGTGTGTAGGCAACACAGTTTGAGCAGAATTCCATCGGAATTCCATCAGCGCTTTTTCCGACGAGAATTCCGATCGTGTGTATGCGGCATTACATGTGTGGTCATTGGGAAGAATTCCCACCTTACAGATAGCTAAAAGGATCAATCGTGTCAGTGGGAACTTATCTGAGAGGGAGACATTTCTCATTGCTCAAGGAACCTCTACCAACCTCTGAAAGGATCCTTATGCCGCGTACACACGAGAGGACTTTTCGTCAGCAAAGGTCTGACGGAACGAATCCGTCGGACAATTCAATCGTGTGTGGGCTCCATCGGACTTTTGCTGTCGAAAAATCCAACAGACTTTAGAAATAGAGCATTTCAACCAAAAACTGAAATGTATTTTATTGGGATTTTATGTGATAGACCAACACAAAGTGGCACATAATTGTGAAGTGGAAGGAAAATGATAAATGGTTTTCAAAATGTTTTACAAATAAATATCTGAAAAGTGTGGTGTACATTTGTATTCAGCCCCCCGGAGTCAATACTTTGTAGAACCCCCTTTCACTGCAATTACAGCTGCAAGTCTTTTGGGGATGTCTCTACCAGGTTTTCTTCTAAGATTGCCCTGTATTTGGCACCCTTGCATTTACCGTATTTATCGGCGTATAACACGCACTCCAAGTTTAGGAGGGAAGTTTAAGGAAAAAAAACTTACATTTAAGTGTCCATCAATGCAGCCTCATCAGTGTCCGTCTGCAGACTTGTCCATCATTGCACCCTTGTCAGTGCCATATGCAGCTTTGTCATGCAGACTTGTCCATCGTTGCACCCTTGTCATTTCATTTTCAGCTTTGCCTTTTAAAAATGGCGCTGCCGAGATAGAGCGCCAGATGTCCTGTGTATCTCGGCGGTGCTTGGTAGCTTTCGGTCGTTCTCGGCGACTTCCGGCCGCGAAAAACGGCCGAGAGCGTCCGAGAGCAGCCGAAAGAAGCCGAGAACGGCCGAAGGTGGGCGAAAGCCGCTGAGAAGGGCCGAAGACGGCTGAAAGCCGCCCACAGGCTCACAATCGGCGGGGGATTGGCGTATAACACGCACCCACGATTTCCCCCTGATTTTAAGGGGGAAAAAGTGTGTTTTATACGCCGATAAATACGGTAAGTTGTTCAATAGTTTGGTGCGCCCTGAATCGTTTTCCCTGCTGTTTGGCCCTATTCGGTGGTCCCCTGTCCTTTCCACAGCTCCTGACCCAAGACTTCCCTCCTAGTGCTTTTCTATCACATCTGTCTTCTGTAGCTGGAGATGGATTGTATATACATTTTTTTTTTTTATACATGTTATATGACTGACGGATACTCCATCCGTTATAGTTATCTCCTGAAGAAGTAAACTTTTTATGAAATGCCATCCATCCATTTTAGTCATCCTCTGAAGAAGTAAACTTTTTACGAAATGCGTCGAGTTGTAGGAAAGCGCTCAGTCTTCTTTCTATGTATGTGTTTATTGTACAACTATGTAGCATCAGGATATATTATTTTATTTTATTATGTTTTAATCATATATGTGAATAAAAATAGAATTTTTGAATTGACGTTTTGATTTACCTTTGTTTGGTGCTAATCTTCCAAAGTCCCATGGGTAATGTGCGTTTCTGAGAGTTACCGTGGGATTGAAGCAAAGCATTTCTTTTGCAGCATGTGTACAACACCGACTGCTTCCTTCCTAGCTAAAGTAGGGGCGGTATCCACCCTTCCCATCCCCCGCCCAACCACAATTGTTATTTTACACAATAAAGGCATTTTTATTGGATTGCGGCTGTCCAGACCTTCCCTCTTCTACTTGTCCTGGATCTGTCAGGATGGAGAGCGTAGGGAGCAGCCGGTAAATCAGTCATTTACCGGCTCCTTCCTTTTCCGAATACACAGAGTCAGAGATCACTAACTCTGTCCATTCATAACTGAGCATCATAAACTGTGTTTACTATGCTTCGGTTTATGAATGGAGAGGAGCTTCTGTCTCCTGTCCAGTCATCTTCAATGCAAATGCTTTGTATCGGTACTGATACTAGTATCGGTATCGGTGCAACCCTAGATTGTATAGAGTATTTTTTTTTTTATCAAGGTGAATGTTGCTTTGAATATTAGGAAGAATTAAACAGCGGTTTTGGTTTGTGTAGCTTAGATTCTGTGTAGTTCCTCTTTAGGCCTATGATGGCTTTTTGATGACTTCTTGTGAATAATGAAATCCTTACTTCACTGAATGAATGAATGAAGCTTTGTGGCACTCTCATCCTTCTAATGCTCGACATAAGTGCTCCGTATATTCATTGAATAAGCTTGGATTTTCTTCTCACCGGCTGGGTTCTCCTACAACACAAGACAGGAGGGTAGAACATATCATAGAGTCATTTCACATGGAAGGTACCGAATTTAACCAGATGTTGCAAAACGGGTCAGTTCTGCTGGAGCGGTCCACTTTAATTTCCTATTTCAGTCTCTCCCAGCAGCCCTGTCACTCGGTGGTGTCCCTGTCACTGTGACCTTTAGGTGTCCATCAGTCACGTGATCCCGCCGCGTCCGACGTAAAGAGAGAGAGAGAAGCGCATTGGACGCTGCGTCCTCTCATGCTGGAATGTGGATGTCCAGCCAAAAGTAACAGCACGGCGCAGCCAGAATCCGCTCCTATTATTGGAAATTACACCGTGTATTTGCTGGCTCATTCTTGGCCGTGAATCTGCAACTCCTGGGTGGGGGAAGACGGAGGATGACATTCTCATTTAAGGGGGAACGCTCAGATTTATGTGATTTATGTTTATTGGGGTTAGGACAACGGACATGGAAGAGTGACGGCAGAAAAAACACTAACTGGTCCGAGTCTGCCCCATTATTTATTTATTTATTTATTTATTACAGGATTTATATAGCGCCAACAATTTACGCAGCGCTTTACAATGTAAAAGGGAGACAAAACAGGGTTAAGAGGGCCCTGCTCAGAAGAGCTTACAATCTAATAGGGTGGGGGAGGGTGATACAAAAGGTTGTAACTGTGGGGAATGAGCTGATGGAAGTGGTAAAAGATTAGTTGGAGACGTGATAGGCTTCCCTGAAGAGATGAGTTTTCAGGGATCGCTTGAAGGTAGCTAGAGTAGGGGATAGTCGGACAGGTTGAGGTAGCGAGTTCCAGAGGATGGGAGAGGCTCTGGAGAAATCCTGGAGACGAGCATGGGAGGAGGAAACAAGAGAGCTTGACAGGAGGAGATCTTGAGAAGAGCGGAGAGGACGGTTTGGGATATGTTTGGAGACAAGATTGGTGATGTATTTATATACAGTGTGTGTGTGTGTATGTATGTGTGTATATATATATATATATATATATATATATATATATATATATATATAAAACGTTACAATGAGTACGAGCACCGATACTTTTTTTTTGTTAGTACTCGCCGATACCTACTGCAACTGTTTTGTTTTAAAGCGGTCCTGCACACATTTCATTTAGTAAATCTCTTTGCCTTCCAAATCAGGCAAAGAGTACTAAATGAAGTGTGTTTGTTAGTTTTTTTTTTTCCACTTACCTTGTAATGGCTGACTTCCTTTCCTTTGTCTCTGCCGCGGTGGGCGGGGTCTCTGCGTCGATTGTCTTCACGCCGCACTGTCTCCTGGGATCTGGTGTCATTGATCCCTGGAGTCAGTGCGGACATCTTCCGAAATCTCGTGAGATTTTGGCCACATGTTCCGAAATCTCGCGAGATGTCGGCCACATGTTCCGAAATCTCGCGAGATGTCGGCCACATCTTCCGAAATCTCGCGAGATGTCGGCCACATCTTCCGAAATCTCGCGAGATGTCGGCAGATGTGCCGACATCTCGCGAGATTTCGGAGAACGTGAGCGGCACTTCGCCGTTACTGCGCACGCGCGAGATCGGCGCAGTAACGGCGGTGCATGCTGGGCCATCTGAAGTGCCTGTGGGGTTTCAAGATGGCACCCAGCAGGAAGGATGATTCTAAATTATTTTAAAGGACAAAAACCGGCAGCAATGACTTGGTGTACATGAACATGTGAGTACTTTAATAACATCTTCAAATCCATTGCATTGCACAAAAAAAAAAAAAATACAGACAGTGCAGAACCGCTTTAACTTCAGCTGCCAGCAATGGTACAAAGCATTGAAAAGTTATTTACTAATGAAATCGTTTTTTTTTTTTTTTTTTTTTATTTAGCGCTTTTTCAATGGGAAATGTGTAAATATAAGTTAATATATATGTGTAAAAATATTCACTAACAGAGCAAACAAAAAAAAAAGTTTTAATTGTTTATCGTTTTATAAAATAGACGTGAACAAAAGAAAAAAAAACAGGAAAATAATAGAAGAATAGGGAGTTAATTGAGGCTGATTGGAGTAAATTAAGGGGTTAAACAGAGGAACATTTGTTCATTCCTTTGATCTGCAGATGAAGAAACAGAAATATTCAAAAAGAAACAATGTTTCTTTTTATTTTAGTGTTTCAGGGCTGAGCAATGTTGTTAATAAACAATGCTGGTGGCTATTTTTTTTATTTTTTTTTGACAGCTCCAATTACCGGACTTCTTTAACACTGGGGAGACCCCCTGACAGCTCAAAGAGCCGAGCCTGAAAGTATCGGTTTCAGGTATCGGTGGATTTGCACGAGTACCGATACTTGTGCAAATACTCTGTATCCGCACCAATACTGATACTAGTATCGGTGCAACATTAATATATATTATATTACCAAAAGTATTGGGACGCCTGCCTTTTACACACATGAACTTTAATGGAGTCCTAGTCCGTAGGGTTCAATATTGAGTTGGCCCACCCTTTGCAGCTATAACAGCTTCAACTCTTCTGGGAAGGCTGTCCACAAGGTTTAGGAGTGTCTATGGGAAGGTTTGACCATTCTTCCAGAAGCTCATTTGTGAGGTCAGATACTGATGTTGGACAAGAAGGCCTGGCTCGCAGTCTGCGCTCTAATTCATCCCAAAGGTGTAAAATGGACTTTCCATACAGTATATATTTTTTTATATATATTTTTTTTGCATGTGTAGGTATAACATTTCCGGGTATGTATTGCCTCACACAGAGCTCACAGTTCTCCCCCTGACAATGCTTTTTATCTGCTTTTCTTCCCAGAAGGACAGAACCATTTTTTGTTCAGGCATCATCTAGTGGGGGTCTCCAAACTACGGCCCTCCAGTGGTTCAGGAACTACAATTCCCATCATGCCTAGTCATGTCTGTGAATGTCAGAGTTTCACAGTGCCTCATGGGATATGTACTTCCGCAATAGCTGGAGGGCCAGAGTTTGGAGACCCCTAATCTAGGGCATGGGTGCTCAACCAGTGGCCCGCCAGCTGTTGCGGAACTACAACTCCCATCATGCCTCTGCCTTTGGGAGTTGTGCTTTTTAACTGCCAGCTGCTTGCAATGGAGGGCCACAGGTTGAGCACCCATGATCTAGGGCAGGGGTGTCCAAAAAAAATAGTTTTGGCTTTAGTTATATTCTAAACCCAACCCTATTCCCAAACCCTAATATTAGTGCTTGATCCTTAACCCTAATCCTTACCCTGAATCCAATCTCCTAACCCTAATCCTAACCTAACAAAAAATAAATAAATAAGTAAATATTGGCATATAACACACACCTTAATTTTAAGAGGGAAGTTTCAGGAAAAAATACAGCCTTAAATGCAGGATTATCAATTCCCATCTACAGCCTCACCATTGCCCATCAATGCAGCCTGATCAGTGCCCATCTGCAGCCTCACCATTGCAGCCTGATCAATGCCTATCTGCAACCTCACCATTGCCCATCAATTAAGCCTGATCAGTGCCCATCTGCAGCCTCACCATTGCAGCCTGATCAGTGCCCATCTACAGCCTCCCCATTGCCCATCAGTGCCCATCTGCAGCCTCACCATTGCAGCCTGATCATTAGCCATCTACAGTGTCACCATTGCCCATCAATGCAGCCTGATCAGTGCCCATCTACAGCCTCACCATTGCCCATCAATGCAGCCAGATCGGTGCCCATCTGCAGCCTCACCATTGCAGCATGATCAGTACCCATCTACAGCCTCACCATTGCCCATCAATGCAGCCTGATCAGTGCCCATCTGCAGCCTCACCATTGCAGCCTGATCAGTACCCATCTACAGCCTCACCATTGCCCATCAATTCAGCATGATCCGTGCCCATCTGCAGCCTCACCATTGCAGCCTGATCAGTGCCCATCTGCAGCCTCACCATTGCCCATCAATGCAGCCTGATCAGTGCCCATCTGCAGCCTGATCAGTGCCCATCTGCAGCCTCACCATTGCCCATCAATGCAGCCTGATCAGTGCCCATCTGCAGCCTCACGTGAGATTACACAGAACGGGGATCTCCCGTTTACTCGGTGACCACTGTAATACAAAGTCCCGCCTCCTGTACCGGCTCCTATGATAAACAGAACACTGGTCCAATGCCGGGACATGTGACATCTATCACAGGAGCCAGTCCAGGAGGCGGAACTTTGTATTACAGTGGCCGCCGAGTAAACGGGAGATCCGGTTCTGTGTAATCCGGCGGCGCTCGTCTGTTTCCCCTCCCCTCCAAGGCAGCCCAATGCAAATATCGGCATATAACACACACACACACACACACACACACACACACACACACACACACACACACACACACACACACACACACACACACACACACACACACACACACACACACACACACACGATTTGCACCTAATTTTCAGAGGGGGAAAAGTGCGAGTTATACGCCGATTAAATACGGTAAATAATAAAAAAAATTATCCCCTAACCTCCTAACAAAAAAAGTTAATGCATAATAAAAAATAATAAAAGCAGATGATAAAGCTGAAAAACATAGCAACAAATGATGAAAAGGATGGTATTTATTCTATTAGCTAATAGAAATATTGACAAGGCTCAAAAATGCTTATAGCGCTCAAAAACGTTAGACAAAGTGCCCACAAAACGCACAAAAACGCAACGTTCAGGTGTGAGTGCAGCCTGAAATGGAAACTTTGGCAGCTCTGGCAGTCAGGGTGTAATTTTTTTTTGTTTTAGGTCTTTGTTGTCTTTTGTTTCTCTTTGTGTTTCTCTTTGTGTTTCTCTTGTGTGTAACCCGGCACCGCTGGGAAAGTGTCAATGTAGTGACATTAGACAAGTGTCAATGAATGTGCGGAAAGTGATGTCATGTACACAAAGATCGCAGCCCGTGTTTGAACAATGGGCCGTACGGCTCTGCTGGTTATTAAATGACAGAGCGGGGAGGTGACCGTCACCTGTCACACGGAAGTAGCACCTTCTGATTTTCAGGAGCAGCGCCTGCAGCTTGCCAATGTTGTCACATCACATGCGATCTCGGTATCACCCCTCCCGGCGTCCTTTATAATCAGAGGGGGACAGACGGGTTGGAGCGTCTTACAATAAGAAGGACGACATAAATTGGGTTGGTGGAGTTTTAGAAGAAAGAGGCGATAAAAAGTAGAGAACAACTCTTAAAACCAATAAAAAATGTGAAAATAAAAAAATAAATAAAAAAAGTTGAGTATAAAAAGGAGAAAATAAATAAAAACACGGCAGATCCCCTTTAAGAATGTTCTTTCAACTCCTGACATCCACAGTAATAATGACTTGGGGGATGTATGGGATATGTTTGATCCGGGGAAAAGGGATCTTTATGGGCTCAGGAGGGATTTTCTCTCCCTTTTGATGCACAATGAAGCTATGGTTCCCAGGAGTTTTTTTTTTTTTCTTTTCTTTGTGCCTTCAGGATCACAGCTGCTCAAGTTTGTTAGAGGAACTTTGTGACCAGTTTTCAGCCCCGTCTAGTTGGGATCTAAAGCTGGACTCCAGCCTTCCCTTCAGTCTTGCACAGTTGCACAGACTCCTCTCTACTGAAATGACTTACTTTGATGTCACTTCACACTGTAAGCTTCTCACCATATGCATTAGAAGCTTCAGCAACTTAGATAGAGCTGTCCAGCATCATCTAACCTTTTCATACCCAACTTGTTGGCCCTTTGGTATATGATGTGCGGCCCTTGGACCTCAGCAGTCTGTAGTGGGAACATTGATTAGTAGGGGTGCAACGGATCAAAAAACTCACGGATCGGATCGTTCCTCGGATCAGAGTCATTTTTCGGATCAGCAAATAATAATTGAATTTGCAAAAACCTGTGAATATTCCACCACCATATAGTCCCCACTGTAATATCCACATCATCTCCCCCACTGTAATATTGGCTGCGTATGGCTGGGTACGTCTGGGTATTGCAGAGTATTGGCTGTGGGTATTGCAGCGTATTGGCTGTGGGTATTGCAGCGTATTGGCTGTGGGTATTGCAGTGTATTGGCTGTGGGTATTGCAGCGTATTGGCTGTGGGTATTGCAGCGTATTGGCTGTGGGTATTGCAGCGTATTGGCTGTGGGTATTGCAGCGTATTGGCTGTGGGTATTGCAGCGTATTGGCTGTGGGTATTGCAGCGTATTGGCTGTGGGTATTGCAGCGTATTGGCTGTGGGTATTGCAGAGTATTGGCTGTGGGTATCGCAGAGTGCAGAGTATTGGCTGTGGGTATCGCAGAGTGCAGAGTATTGGCTGTGGGTATCGCAGAGTGCAGAGTATTGGCTGTGGGTATTGCAGAGTGCAGAGTATTGGCTGTGGGTATTGCAGAGTATGGAGGGATTGCTGAGCATGGATGTGACTGCAATTGTCACAGAGCAGCGCTGTGGGAACTACAGATCCAGCCCACAGTGCTGCTGCCATCTGATCTCTCCCCTCCACTGTACAGATCAGTACACAGAGGGGAGAGAGGAACTGGCGTCATGACATGACGCCGGTTTGCTTACAAGTGATCGCTCCGTCATTTGACGGAGTGATCACGTGGTAAACGGCCGCTGGGTGTACCAAGATGGCCGCCGCTCAGGCCGAGGCAGCGGAACGCTCCGCAGATCGCGTGGTGTGCCGATCCAAACAGGTTGACCCGTTCAGATCACGGATCGGTGACGATCCGTTGCACCCCTATTGATTAGGGTAATAGCATTCATCTCTACTAGCCTCATGTAACATAGTTACATAGTAGGTGTGGTCGAAAAAAGACACAAGTCCATCAAGTCAACCTATGTGTGTGATTATATGTCAGTATTACATTGTATATCCCTAATTCAGGTGCTTATCTAATAGTTTCTTGAAACTATTAATGCCCCCCACTGAGACCACCGCCTGTGAAAGGGAATTCCACATCCTTGCCACTCTTACAGTAAAGAACCCTCTACGTAGTTTAAGGTTGAACCTCTTTTCTTATGTTTTTAATGAGTGGCCACGTGTCTTGTTAAACTCCCTTCGCAAAAAAGTTTTATCCCTATTGTGGGGTCACCAGTCTGGTATTTGTATATTAAAAACATATCCCCTCTCAAGCGTCTCTTCTCCAGAGAGAATAAGTTCAGTGCTCGCAACCTTCCCTCATAACTAATATCCTCCAGACCCTTTATTAGCTTTGTTGCTCTTCTTTGTACTCGCTCCATTTCCAGTACATCCTTCCTGAGGACTGGTGCCCAGTTTCATATCATCTTCTGCAGCATATCCCCCAGCCAACAATGTATCCTGTCCACACACTCTGACCCTTATTTCCTCTATTAGGTCTGCAGTTTTTGACAGTCCCCTTTACACGCACATGAACTTTAATGGCGTCTTAGTCTGTAGTGTTCAATATTGAGTTGGCCCACCCTTTGCAGCTATAACAGCTTCAACTCTTCTGGGAAGGCCGTCCACAAGGTTTAGGAGTGTCTATGGGAATGTTTGACCATTCTTCCAGAAGTACTTTTGTGAGGTCAGGCACTGATCTGCTATAATTCATTCCAAACATGTTCTATTGGGTTGAGGTCAGGACTCTGCGCAGGCCAGTCACGTTCCTCAACCCCATACTTGCTCATCCATATCTTTATGGACCTTGCTTTGCTCCTGGAACAGGAAGGGGCCCTCCCCAAAATGTTCCCTAAAATTTGGGAGCATGAAATTGTCCAAAATGTCTTGGTATGCTGACGCTCTAAGAGTTCCCTTCACTGGAACTAAGGGGACAAACCCAACCCCATGTCTTTATGGACCTTGCTTTGTGCACTGGGCCAAATCATTTGACGAATGGGGGATTATGGTGTGGGGTTGTTTTTCAAGGGTTGGGCTTGGCCCCTTAGTTCAAGTGAAGAGAACTCTTAAGGGCCGTACACACGATACGAAAATCGGAAGTAAAGTTCTGTCCGAACGGTCTGCCGATTTTTGGATCGTTGGTACAGTGCTTTCGAGAGCCAATTCCGATTTTTTATTTTTTTTTTATTGTCCGACAAAAGCTAGATGTGCAGACTATAAAATTTTTGTCGTACGTAAACTCAACGTCCGATTTTTGTTTAATTAGTACGGTTTTCGTCTGAAAAAAATCTTAACACAGGACTTCACTTCTGAAGTTGGATTCTGTTGTACGAGAATTTTCATATGGTGAGTAACCTCTTCACTTTCGACATGAGACTAGCATGCAATAAAAAACGAACGAACGATCGTCCAGAAATCTGATCGTGTGTACGGGGTTTTAAGACCTCAGCATACCAAGACATTTTGGACAATTTTATGCTCCCAACTTAGAGGGAACAGTTTGGGGATGACCCCTTCCTGTTCCAACATGACTGCACACCACTGCACAAAGCAAGGTCCATAAAGACATGGATGATCGAGTTTGGGGTGGAGGAACTTGACTGTCCTGACCACAACCTGATAGAACATATTTGGGATGAATTAGAGTGAAGACTGTGAGCCAGGCCTTCTCGTCTACATCAGTATCTGACCTCACAAATGCGCTTCTGAAAGAATGGTCAAACATTCCCATAGACACTCCTAAACCTTGTGGACGGCCTTCCCAGAAGAGTTGAAGCTGTTATAGCTGCAAAGGGTGGGCCAACTCAATATTGAACCCTACAGACTAATGCCGCGTACACACTAGTGGACTATCCGACGGACTTTGCAGCGGAGGTCCGCCGCACTTTCAAATGAACAGACTTGCCCATACACATGATCACTCCAAAAGTCAGACGATTCGAACGTGATGACATACGACTGGACTAGAATAAGGAAGTTCATAGCCCGTAGCCAATAGCTGCCCTAGCGTCAGTTTTTCGTCCGTCGGACTAGCACACAGACGACCGGATTTTTCGGCCGGACTCGAGTCCATCAGAAAGATTTGAAACATGTTTTATTTCTAGGTCCGTCTGACTTTTGAGAAAGAAAAGTCCGCTGGAGCGCCCACACGCGATCGAATTGTCTGACGGATTTTGGTCCGCCGAAAAGTCTGATCTTGTGTACGCGGCATACGACTGGGATGCCATTAAAGTTCATGTAAGCAGGTGTCCTAATACTTTTGGAAATATAGTGTAGATGTTTATAGACATTTAGGGGTGGAAATCTGAACACACCAAAAATAAATAATAATCACATTTAGGAGTTGAGCTTTTGGGCAGAAAAAAACCCTGACGCATGTAAAGGCGTCTAAATGCTAGGCACGTTTTGGTGCCAGAATAAATGACTCTCCTGGCCAATGAAATTAATAAACGTCCAAATGCTTGGTGTGCCTAAAAGGCGTTTTAGAAATGCGCCTTTAGGTGCGTTTTTAACACTGCTTTGCTCCTGCCCCTTTCACACTTATACGACTTGTCCCACGATTTGGGACTGCAAAGTAGCATGACAAGTCATTCCCCATGATTTCCAATGACAGCCATTCATATTAGTACGACTTCAAGTTATTCTGACTTCAAAGTAGTCCCTGCACTACTTTGGTCCGATTTTGATGCCACTTACATTGGCATTCCTTGATATCGTGGCCGCGAATCGCGGCAAAATCGCGCGACTTTGAAGTCGCACAAGTGTAAAAGGGGCTTTAAGAAGAGCCTAGTGTGCCTGAGGCCGTAAAGCAATTTCTCCTTGAAGGTCAGCTCTGTGTTCGCATTGTATGATCAAAGCAGAGAAAAGTCAGAGGTCTGTAGATGGTTAGAAAATGTCAGAGCGACAGATTTTTATTTTTTTTCCTTCTTTCCATAATGCACTTGTTCACATCGTTTTTTTTTTTTTTTTTTTTTTTTTTTTTTTTAGACTTGACGTCATCACCGTGACTTTGTTTCCGTGACACAAAAGCACCATTTTCAGAAAGCTCTTTGGATCTCCGGAGTCGGAGATGCTAATCATTTTTTTGGGTGGATTTAAACTGAAGCGTATATAATCGCTGATGGCCATTTAAATCCCAGAGCTGACAGTGGCGAGCTTGTCTTGTGGGTACACTCACTCTCTTGTACCCAGCCAGCGACCGGCTTCCTGACTCCACCCAATGAAAACAGAGAGAGCGTGCTGCCGGGACAAAATGGAGTCACTCATGATGTAGTCTCACTGCCCGGCCACAGGAATGTTTCCAAGCATTGGAGTTCAGGGTGAG
This sequence comes from Lithobates sylvaticus, assembly GCA_028564925.1. Lineage (NCBI taxonomy): Eukaryota > Metazoa > Chordata > Amphibia > Anura > Ranidae > Lithobates > Lithobates sylvaticus. Next base: position 595,521,380 of record CM053027.1, read on the forward strand.
CGGCCCCGAGTTCAGAACTGGACACAGAAGGGCGTTATTCATACCTCTCTGGCAGCTGGACAACTTTGACAAGCAAGAGCCCATTATATCCTGCCCGAGTACCTGTAAACATGCGTCCTGAGCAAATTCCACAGGCCATTTAAATATTTACACATATGTAAGGGGGAAATGGAAGGTAGGGCACTGGAATGTGCCTCCATAGCATCCCTCGCTGTCCCTTTTTTTTCCTTGCAGAGTTTGTTATTTTTATGGCAGGAGCTGTGACTTCACTTGTTTTTCCAGTCAAATCTATCATGGACGTGGCTGTAGTTTGTGTACTTTGGAAATGGTACGTGCTGCCCTATCTTGAAAAATTAAAAGTCATGATGGAAGAACGCTTCGTCTTTTTAAAGAAAAGAAGGTTTCAAGTAAAACTACAGAAAATTGGTAAAAAATTGCCTTTAAAAAAGACTCCAAAACAGAACGAAGAAAACAACCCACCCTCTGCTTACCCACCTTTGTTGCACACTCCCAGTCAATAGATACTGTTATTATTAAGTTACTTGTATAGCGACGTCAATTTACGCAGCGCTTTACATATACATTCACATCGGTCCCTACCCTCAAGGAGGTCCCTAACTCACATTCATATACTAGGGCCAATTTAGACATAATCCAATTAACCTACCAGCATGTCTTTGGAGTGTGGGAGTAAACCGGAGTACCCGGAAGAAACCCACATAGGCACAGGAAGAACATGCAAACTCCAGGCAGGTAGTGTCGTGGTTGGGATTCAAACCAGCGACCCTTTTTATTGCTAGGCGAGAGTGCTACCCACTACACCACTGTTCTCAACCACTCAGTGTCTGCCAACCCTCTCCTCCAATCCCTATACCTACACCTCCCACCCAATCACCCAGCAAATTAAATTCAAAATACTAACCACAACATACAAAGCCATTCACAACTCTCCCCCAAGCTACATCGCCAATTTTGTCTCCAAATATCACCCAAATAGTCCTCTCCGATCTTCTCAAGACCTCCTACTCTCAAGCTCTCTTATTACTGTGTGAAAAACCCTTGAATTCACTTGGACCCGCCAGGTATGGAGGGACCTGTAACATCCTCCCCTTCCTACCAAGACACAATGCTTTGGATTGAACTTCTGGGCCTAAATACTGGCATCTGTATGTCACGCTTACCCCTAACGCAGGTGGTCATACACTATAGCTAGCTTCTGTGTTCTTCACTTATAGCAGTCCCCTTTCCCATAAGGCAAGCAGGCCTACTGGTACTTGATTGCCCCCAGGACTTATACACAATGCTATAGTGCCTGGCTATAGTGCCAGGGAATGTGCGAATTGAGGAAAGCAAACAGATACTTGCGGTTGGGTGATAGGCTAGGTTCAGAATAGTCTGAGTTAAAATTCTAAGTCAAAAGGCAGGCAGAGTTCAGGGAATAGTCGACGTCCGATTTGAGATCGTCAACTAAGTAATCCAATATAGCAGAGCAGGGCAGACAAACAGGCAGCTTGACCAGGTATTACACAATCTTATCACAAGCATGAGACTTCAGGCTTGGCTGGCTTTAATCAGGTTTGGTCTTCACCCAGAGACTGGCCACATTAATCACCTTGCAGGTGGGCAGACAGACCAGAAGAATGCCACAGCCAAAACCAAGATGATGGAATGGAAAGAGGAGCAGGAGCGCTAGACACTACTGACACTGTAATTTTTACAGATCTGGTGAATCGGCAACCCCATCTGAATGGGGAATGTCCCATTGTCTTAAACCGAGTTTCTCAACCAGGGTTCCTCTTGAGGTTGCTTCAGATTCCCTAAGCAGTGAACAATGGTGGATTAATTTTCTACTTGCATTGACCACCAATGCAAGGGGGCAATTTTCCACTAACAACCAATCTAAGAAGCGCTTCTGCAATGATCACTGAAGTTGGTGGACAATTTTCAAATTAAAATTCTTAGAAAAATTCACAGAACATTAGTTTGTCGTTCAAAACATTTCATTTGCTTTTAGCATTTGAATTTGGAATTACTTTACTTTACCGAATGAAACCCACATAGGCTTAGAAATTCGTTCATTCAAGAAAAAATTTCCAACCCGTTTTTTCAAATTTTCTCATCACTGCAGTCGAAAATGAACATCGTTTTGACCCACTAATGATTAGAAAAACTTCTTTTCCCAAGAATTTTCGTTCTACCCAACTACGGCCAGCTTTTCTGTCTGCCTTGTGTTTCTGTAGTTCTTAATTTCAAGAGTATTTCTAAAAGTAGGTATTTATGTTACATTACTTATTCTTTTATTGAAAACTTCAAATTATTGATCACACTATTGAACCATGAGTTCTAGGTACCATCCTTTTAAGCAGGTGTTAAATAATTTCTAGGGTTCCGCGGGTAAAAAAGTTGACCATGTGAATATTGCTGCTGCATTGTTTACATGGCCCATACCTTTCCCTGAACCACTTTCCTGATATTGACAACAATGGACCATGCAGGCCTGAGGGATCAACTTGAATGCTTGTATAATGGGATCATAACACAGGAGCCCAAATGGGAGATTGTTGCCACCACATACCAGGAAGTACTTGACCAAAGGCCTTCATTGGGAATCACCACTGGAAACTGCAAAATTATAAAGATTAAGATAAGTTTTGAAATGACATTAAAGTGGAAGTAAACCCCCCTATCGTTTTCAGCCAAGGAAGCCGCCATCTTTGCCTCTGTTTAATCTTCAACTGCCACGGTTCTGCACATGTGATCCTTTATGACAACAGCCATTGGATGGTTTGACTGTTTGGTTGAGAGCACAGCCAATGTGCAGTTAGCATTCCCGGCATGCCTTTTTTTTTTAAACTGTTAAATTGATGGGTTTACTTCCGCTTTAACAATTTTAAAGCGTATATAGGTTTTAGTGATTTGGTTTACATATGCTACTGCTACCCACCTTTGTCGACCACTCTACACTCTGCTGCTTTGTCAAAAGCCCTTGAGAAATACTTGGCCCCAACAATCCGTGGTGGAGCATGTGACCTCCTCCTCTTCCTTCCAAGTTGCAATGCTTGAGACTGATCTTCTAGGCTTAAGTACTGTCGCATAAGGAACTCGTTAACCCTATGTAAGCTTCGGGTTTGTACCCATGGCTTTGGCAGGGGAATCGAAAAGTGGGAGAACACTTGAACGAGAAGTACCTGTGGGTGGGGTGTTGCTTCTTTTAAGATGGCACTAAAGGCTCTGTTTATCCATAACTGCATTGGTATAGATGAATTCTGCACAAAAAGAAAACACTTTTACATCTTATTATGGCTGCATCCTCTGGGTTCCTCAGAACTGCATCCCAAAACTTGCAGTCAGGGAGTGCACACTCATAAGTTCATTCAAAATCATTTGATCCCCTACCGGGAACTACATGTCCCATAAATTACAACCCCATTGCATATTTGTGCCCCTTGCAAGCAACATTCAATCACTTCCACTTTGGTGGGGTGTCTAATGCTCTTGGATGGCTGTGCCAGTTTGCAGCATCCTTATGTCAGCATCCTTATGTCAGCCTATGTTTTCCTACAGGAGCACGCGGGCAGCACAGTGGTGTAGTGGTTAGCACTTTCACCTAGCAGTAATGGGGTCGCTGGTTCAAATCCCGACCATGACACCTTCTGCCTGGAGTTTGCATGTTCTCCCTGTGCTTGTGTGGGTTTCCTCCGGGTACTCCGGTTTGCTCCCACACTCCAAAGACATGCTGGTAGGTTAATTAGATCCTGTCGATAAAATTGGCCAAATATGTGTATGTGTATGTGTTTGTAAGCGTGTCAGGACCCCACAGGGCAAGGACCGCACTATACCACAGATGGACACCAGTGGCAAAAAGCACCCTGAGGCGATTCAGTTTGCATAGGTTGCGCTATACAAGTCATTCATTCATTCATTCATTCAGGAATGGTTGGTTATGGTGGGGCTTCATAGGACCTTAGAAGCCAAGGAGCCACCCTAACACTGAAAAGCTGGGCCAGCGATCAGTGAGACCAAGTGAAACTGTAGGAAAGGAAAGCTTTCAAACATGCGGAAGCGCAATACTGTATAATACAAATATACTGAAAGACCTTTCCCCCTTTTCCATAAATTTCACACCCTTATGCATCTATGCATGCTGATGTGAAATCCTAAAAACCCTTTTGAGGTTTATTTACTTTTTTTTTTCTATTCTACTACCTAGTCTCACTTAATGCAGTGGTAACGGAGCCTTGGCTGCACCAATGACCCTGGGAAGATAACATCACCATTGCCTTCAGGGAAACCCCTTTCACTTTACCCTAAGGCCCCTTTCACACTGGCTGTCCGATCAGGTCCTCAGTTTTTCAGGCAGACCTGATGGGACCCTCTATTTACCCCTATGGGAGCAGTGGATATCAGCGGTGACATGTCCTTTGCCACGTTTCGACCCTGTCCGCCAAATCCAGATGGCGGGACTGGGGGTCTGTCTTCGCTCTGCACAGTGAGTGGAGACGGACCTGTCATCTGCCTGTTCAGCTGGGATCAACGGAGCAATTCTCAACTAAACAAGCAGAGTCCATCATGCGTAGGGCCCCCGGGTGAAAGGGGCCTAAGGCTAAAAACACACGTAGTGATTTGGAATCGTGGGCAAAATTGGCACGATTCTGTGCGCGTTTCCAAATCGCGCTAAAATTGTGGAAACACATGCAACACGTGTTTGGGTGCCATTCTTTTCGAATGGCTTCCCAAAAGTGGTGTAATTTCACTGCAACTATCCTGACAAAAACTTTTGTGCGACAAACACGCATAGTGTGGCTCAATTAAGTAAATTGGCTGCCCTATGCACGACACACGGAAATGCATGTAAATCACCCAATTGTAATCGGGAACGTGCGTTCGCGCTACGTGAAGTGTGAATGTGGCCTAAATAAGCAAAGTCCCGGAGGCTTGTTAAAGTGGAACTCCAGCCCAAGCTTTCTACTAGTTTTGAATAGAGTAGTTACAGTTTCTGATTCTGGCCATTCAAAGAACTCATTTAAAATGGGGATTTTGTGTAAGGAAATACTGGTGATGCCGAGTTTAAAAAAAAAAAAAAAAGACATATACTGTACATGAAATGTGGAAGTGAAAGACTGACACTTTTCAAGCATCAGATTCAAATATCTAAGAAAATTTTATGAGCGACTGATTTGTCTGTGGTTTTAACTGCACCCGTTTTTAGGTTTTCTCAGTTTGATAACTTAAAGCGGTTGTATACCCGTTTTTTTTTTTTTTTTTTTATAAACTACCTGCAAGACAAAGTCATAATGAGCTAGTATGACTAGCATACTAGCTCATTATGCATCACTTACCTTAGATCGGGGCCCCCGACGCCGTCCTCTTCTCCCCCTCCAGCCGCAGCCATCGCTCTTCCGGGTATCGCCGCTCCGGCCAATAACAGCGGCGAAGATGTCGCTCCGCACATGCGCGCGGGACACTTCAACTGCGGTGAGCCGCAGTTCTGAATGGGGATTAACCCTGTAAATGCACCGTTGTCTAACGTTGTATGCAAATATCTCCTAAACCATGCAGGTTTAGGAGATATTTCTTGTACCTACAGGTAAGCCTTAATCTAGGCTTACCTGTAGGTACAAGTTGTAATTGAGGGTATACAACCCCTTTAAATGAAGTAAGACACATTTCCTTGGGATCGGAAAGATTAATTCCTATTGGCTGTTGCAAAATATAAAGATTGGATTGGATTGAAGTGTTGATGATTGCGAGATTAAAAATGGATGAACTTTCTGTTGGCAGTTATGAGTTTGCCCCATTTACAACCCACATCGGGAAAGTATCCTCGACATACTCTGCAACTTGTGAGGTTCTCAGTCAGAACTGTAGACTTTGGATTCCCAAGAAGCGAGTCTTGGCTGCCGATGTGGCCTCGCTGCCGTCTGACGGATTCTAGGCTTTTCTCAGTGACGTTGATAACCGTACAGCCTGAGAACTTTGCCCAAATGCCAAAAAAAAGTTGAGCAATGCGGAGAGGTCCCAGCTATTAATAGGTCGCACGTGTGTCTGCTGAGCTACGCAGACTGTGAAGTTACAGGGACTGTTTGATAAGATCTGAAGTCGTTATTCTCATTGATAGTTTTTCTCCTGGGAGAAATCGAAGTCTTAAAGGACGATTTAACCCTGATTTACGTGACCCCCTTTTCTACATTTGTGGAAATTCCTTTATTGCAAAATTCCTCCTACTTGTTCATATGGTAGAAAACGGGACCTGCTGCCTTTTAATTTTAAGAAACCTTTGAATTTGATATTAAATAAAACTAATCAAAAAATCTGATAACTGAAACTGTTATGGCTGGGCAAGTCCTCGGAGTCAGATTACCAATGCTACTTTAAGAAATTACAGCTGGTCCGGGAGAATGCCTATAAGCTACTCTCTCCTTGGTACATGACCATGGTTCGAGTAGCCAAGTTTGTTCCCTGTGTGTCCCCTTAGAGCCCATTCACACAGGGGCAACGCGACTTTCAGCGTGACTTTGGGAGGCAACTTGGACACGACTTGAGTATGAATCACAGGAGACTTTGCCAGTGGCCAATCACATAATAATCAGCTCTGTGGGAGGGAGGGGTTTGCCTAGAAAACTATTTTTACTTCCTGGAAAGTTGCTTCAGTTTAGACAGGGGATCAGACTTGGAGGCGACTTCCATTGAAATCAATGGGTACAAGTTGCCTAGATGTCGGATTGAAGTAGTACAGGAAGAGCCGGTTCACACCAGGGCGACTCAGGATCCGACTTCAAGTCGCCCCGAGACGCCCCAAGTCGCGCTGTAATGTTAATCTATGGAGCCGTCTCAATGCACACTACTGAAGTTGCTCCGACTTCAAAAAAGGTTCCTGTACTACTTCAATCCGACTTCTAGGTGACTTGTACCCATTGATTTCAATGGAAGTTGCCTCCAAGTCGGATCTCCATCTATTTTGAAGCGACTTTACAGGAAAAGAAATTAGTTTACTCAGGCAAACCCCACCCTCCCAGAGAGCTGATTATTCTGTGATTGGCCACAGCCAAAGTCACCTGGCCTGGGGGCGACTTGAAGTTGTGTTGTAAATAACTCAGTCACGTTGAATTTGCTTCCAAGTCACGTTGAAGTTGCTTCCAAGTTGCCTTGCTAAGTTGCGCTGTAAGTCGTGTTGCCCCAGTGTGAACCGGCACAAACCCTTTCTGAAGTCGGAGCGACTTCAGTAGTATGCATTAAGACGGCTCTCATTCACTTACATTGATTTTATCATGTTGCGCGACTTGAGGCAACTTGGGGCGACTTCAAGTCGGATCCAAAGTTGCCCCTGTGTGAATGGACTCAAGTCCCCTTTCACACTTATACGACTTGTCCCACGATTTGGGACTGCAAAGTAGCATGACAAGTCATTCCCCATGATTTCCAATGAGAGGCATTCATATTAGTACGACTTCAAAGTAGTCCCTGCACTACTTTGGTCCGATTTTGATGCCACTTACACAGGCATTCCTTGAAATTGCGGCGAAATCGCGGTAAAATCAAACGACTTTGAAGTCGCACAAGTGTGATGTTTTTGGGGTAGCAGGGAGCCTGGCACTCTCCTCCATGTCTGGTGGTCCTGCCTGGAAGCCTTACAATTTAGGACCCGGATGTATTCTCTGATTAGATCAGTTTTGAATGTCACGATAGTACGCGGTTCTGGGAAGCCTTGTTGCATAAGTCCATTCCATTCCGTTTTGTCATCCTGGCAGCATGGCAGACCATAGCTAAGGTCTGGTGCCAACTGTTCCATAATTTTGCTGAGGTTAAACGGGGGCTCATGGGAACCATGGTGCCCGAGAAGCTCACGTCTATGCTCACAGATATCCACTCCCAAGCTTCTGAAGGTGTGGGACCCTTGGACTACCTGTTACTAATGACAGTTTTTAGGTCTGGACCGCTCCCTGCATTCGATATGACCAGCTGCACGGCCCCTCCTAGGGTGGCACAATGGATTGAACTGCACAGTACACTCCCCCCCCCCTTCCTTTTTTTTTTTTTTTGCACCAACGTAACTGCAAAATATACATTGCCTGGAATTCTTTTTAAAAGAGATTCTTTCACCAGCCAATGTCTAACAAGATAGATATACTAATTATTTATTTCATTTATTTTTTTTTATTTTTTTAGATACTTGTATAGTGCCGTTAATTTATGCAGCACTTTACATACAGTATATATTGTACATTCCCATCAGTCCCTGCTATCTATTGTATTCTGACAGCCAGCACCCACAGCTGTCAGAATGCCCAAGCACTAATTCCTGCATCTGATTGGTTGTAGGCATTGTTCGGTCGGGAATTTCCTGCCCCCTTTTTTCTTTTTTTTTTTTTAGCAGATTGGTGCAGACAAGGCCCCCCACTGAACTAATTTAAGTTGATTCAGCAGAAAATAGCCAGAATATTTTCTGTATATAGTCACATAGTTACATAGTTAGTTAGGTTGAAAAAAGACACAAGTCCATCCAGTTCAACCACAAATAAAAAAAAAAAAAAAAAAATATATATATATATATATATATATATATATATATATATATATATATATATATATATATATATATATATATATATATATATATATATATATATATATATATATATATATATATACATATATACATATATATATATATATATATATACATACATACACATACACATACACATACACATACACATATACATATCATACAATCCCATATACCCCATTCTATACCCACAGTTGATCCAGAGGAAGGCAAAAAAAAAAACCCAGCAGAGCATTCTCCAATTTGCTAAAGCAGGGGAAAAAAATTCCTTCCTGATCCCCCGAGAGGCAATCGGATTTTCCCTGGATCAACTTTACCTATAAATGTTAGTACCCAGTTATATTATGTACATTTAGGAAAGTATCCAGGCCTTTCTTAAAGCAATCTACTGAGCTGGCTAGAACCACCTCTGCAGGGAGTCTATTCCACATTTTCACAGCTCTTACTGTGAAGAAACCTTTCCTTATTTGGAGATGAAATCTCTTCTCCTCTAGACGTAAAGAGTGCCCCCTTGTCCTCTTTGTTGACCGTAAAGTGAATAACTCAACACCAAGTTCACTATATGGACCCCTTATATATTTATACATGTTGATCATATCCCCCTTAATCTCCTCTTATCAAGGGTGAATAAATTCAGTTCCTCTAATCTTTCCTCATAGCTGAGCTCCTCCATGCCTCTTATCAGTTTGGTTGCCCTTCTCTGCACTTTCTCCAGTTCCCCAATATCCTTTTTGAGAACTGGTGCCCAAAACTGAACTGCATATTCCAGATGAGGTCTTACTAATGATTTGAACAGGGGCAAAATGATATCTCTCTCTCTGGAGTCCATACCTCTCCTAATACAAGAAAGGACTTTGCTCGCTTTGGAAACCGCAGCTTGGCATTGCATGCTATTATTGAGCTTATGATCTACCAAAACCCCCAGATCCTTCTCCACTACGGATCCCCCCAGTTGTACTCCCCCTAGCATGTATGATGCATATTCTTAGCCCCCAAGTGCATAACTTTACATTTATCAACATTAAACCTCATCTGCCACATAGTCGCCCAATTAGACAGAGCATTGAGGTCAGCTTGTAAATTGGAGACCTCCTGTAAGGACGTTATTCCACTGCATAGCTTGGTGTCATCTGCAAAGACAGAAATGTTACTTTTGATCCCAGACCCAATATCATTTATAAAGATATTAAACTGTTTGTATCCCAGACCCAATATCATTTTATAAAGATATTAAAGTAAGGGTCCCAACACTGAACCTTGGGGTACACCACTGATAACCTTAGACCATTCAGAGTAAGAATCATTAACCACGACTCTCTGAATTCTGTCTTTTAGCCAGTTTTCTATCCATTTACAAACCGATATTTCCAAACCTGTAGACCTTACCTTACACATGAGCCATGTGTGGGGAACTGTATCGAACGCTTTTGCAAAATCCAAGTATACCACGTCCACAGCCACGCCTCTGTCCGAGGTTTTACTTACCACCTCATAAAAAGAAATGAGGTTTGTCTGACAACTTCTGTCTTTCATGAACCCATGCTGTCTGTTGCTTAAAATATTTTTTCCTGCAAGAACTCGTCTATGTGGTCTTTTATTAATCTCTCCAGTATCTTCCCAACTATAGAAGTTAAACTAACAGGTCTATAGTTACTTGGTAAAGACTTTGTTCCCTTTTTAAATATAGGCACCACGTTCACCCTGCGCCAATCCAGTGGTACTATTCCTGTCATTAATGATACCCTAAAAATTAGATACAATGGCTTTGAAATTACAGAGCTCAATTCTTTTAGGATCCGTGGGTGGATGCCATCAGGTCCAGGTGCTTTATCCACCTTTATTCTGTCTAAATATTTCTGGACCATATCACTTTTGAGCCATTGTGGATTTAGGGCTGTGTCACTACCACCCCCATTGTGGACATGAGCTCCCCCATGCTCCTTTGTATACACAGAGCTGAAGAAAGTATTTAATAAATTAGCCTTCTCTTTGTCCCCAGTTACCCACTCTAGATTATTTTGTAAAGGGCCTACATGCTCAGACTTGACCTTTTTACTATTAATATATTTGAAGAATTTTTTTGGGTTTGTCCTACTATCTTTTGCAATCTGTCTTTCGTTTTGAATTTTTGCATCCTTGATTTCCTTTTTACATATTCTGTTATGTTCTTTGTAACATTTAAATGTCACTAGTGATCCTTCATTTTTATATTTTTTAAAAGCTCTTTTCTTATAGTTTATAGCTTTTTTAACTTTGGCCGTGAGCCACATAGGTTTTATTTTTAGCCTTTTAAATTTATTTCCCATGGCAATATACTTTGCAGTGAAGTCACAAACAGTCTTTTTGAAGAATCCCCATTTCTGTTCTGTGCCCATTGTTGCCAATATTCTCTCCCAGTCTAAGTTCTGGAGAGCAGCCCTCATCCTTGGAAAATTTGCCCTCTTGAAATTAAGTGTTTTTATCTTTCCTGTATGTGATTTTTGCTTACAGCTAACATCAAATGAAATCATGTCACCTTATGTTATCTTTAACTATAATATCTTGTATAATTTTTAACAAACACCGACACATATTGTTATGCGAGTACCTATTTGGCATGTTTATTTTAATTGACATTGGGTGGTGAAAAGGTTTTCTCTGAGATTCGAACTATAAATGGGCAGACTGATTTTACCCACGATGATCGATCGATCAATCAACTTGTACAAGCATGTCTGATTTTTCACCATCCGGTTACTTCCAGTGACTATCGCCGCTGGCATAAAAAAGAGGCAGGGTTGGGACTTTGCATGGGGCATGTCTTTGCTAAAAAAAATAGGATTCAAATGATGAGCTCTAATTAAATTGAATGTCACAATCACGTAAAATGTTCACACGATTGATAGACACACAATGTACTAAAGTCATAATGGATAATCGATTCAGCGCCACAATCCCGTAAGATATGCATAATTGATAGACACAGGGTGAAGCTAGTACATTGTGATAATAATGGCAATAATCATAATCCTAATGTTAATAATCATAATAGTAGTTAATACTTAACATATCAATTAAGGATCATAAAAATATCTGTTACAGTTAATCAGTAAGCAATGAACATGATTGATGAGAATATAAATCACAGTAATCATGATTGATAAATTGGATACAGAGAAACAACATACATTCAATATAAATTGATACATAATGTAGAAAAGTTCAAATTCATCATAAAAACCGGCCTGTCTTGACACCCTTTATCTGAGGCTCTACGCGTTTCATTCCCTGAAGCCAATCATCAGGAGTGAAAGATGCAAGACTATAAAGGCAGCTAAGAGGCTGTGCCCAGCTTCTTAGTGGGAAAGTGATGGATCCGGGTGGTGCGTCTCACCCGGGGCAGAGGCGGGAGACCCTTCACTCCCCCCCCCCCCTTCAAGGGGAAGAAGGGTCAGGGGAACCAGCCAGGAAGTGTACCAGACCATCACAGCACAGTCTCTATGTATGTGTGTAGTGCAACCCAATACCTGGAGATATAAAGGTGCTGTGGATAGTGTCCTGTCCTTATGGTAAGAGCGTGGGCTATGTATACTTTTTAACAAGAACCGACACATATTGTGATGCGAGTACCTAATTGGCATGTTTATCTTAATAGACATGGGGTGGTGGCCAGGTTTATTTAGGAGATCCCAACTATAAATGGGCAGACAGATTTTACCCACGATGATCGATCGAACGATCAACTTGTACAACCAGCATGTCTGATTTTTCACCATACGGTTACTGCCAGTGACCCATTGTATTCTGCCCGCCGCGCCCCCTGCTAGCAGAAAACAGCAGCACAGCAGGAGACAGTCAATGTTGATGGGGGGAATCGAGTGATTTACTTTCCTTTAACCCATGGTGGAAGGAAAGAAATTTGTATCATCTATGGCCTGCCTTATACTCCACTCTGGGCGGATAAAACCTTATCCCTTGCAGTCTTCTCCCTGCTCGTTTGTCTACTAAGACAATAGAAGGAAATGTACTTAGCCGATCCTCCCCACAGCTTGACCGGTCTGTGCAGCTTTTGCACCCTCTAGGGCAGTGATGGCAAACCTTGGCACCCCAACTGTTTTGGTACTACATTTCCCATGATGCTCACCTACACTGCAGAGTGTATGAGCATCATGGGAAATGTAGTTCCAAAATATCTGGGGTGCCAAGGTTCACCATCACTGGTCTAGGGTCCCAACGTCATCAAGACCAGTGCAGGGTGCATAGCCCTACTCTGAACATCAGGATGCCAGGGGACACTCCAAAGCCGGATCGTGGGGGAATGGAGGATCGGGCAAGTAAAACTTTTTTTTCCTCTTCCCTGGACAGCGCTATTAACCCTTGCAGTGCAGGCACAACTCCACTGCAAGAGAGAAAAACATTTCTGCCCGGAGTTGGGTTTTAAATGCCGTCAGTCCTTCATATGCCCGAGGGAGGCAACACCAGTGACTGGAAAAGACTCAGCATATACGATCAGTCATGTGATCGCTTACAGCCGCCATGTGCCGAATATGTGAGCTTGTTTCAGCCCCCGGTACAGATGTCTGACAGATGCTCACAACGCTGTTCTGTTGCAACGTCCTGCCTCTGCCAATCCTACATTTCTCTGGTCAAAATGGAATTTCTATTTTTTATTTTTTTTCGTCTTCTTTCTTTCTTTAGAACTTCTACATTTCACATGTGCGTGAATCACTAACTCGAAGAAAGGGAATTTTTTAACAAATTGACATATTATCCAACTGCTTCAAATTCCAGGGACATTCCAAAGGCATAAGAATAGCAGTAAAAAATATTAGACTTTGGAAATAACCCGTCCCGCAGACGCGATCAGCTGCACCATGAAATGTGGCATTTTCTGCACTTTACACGGCCGTATTTTTTTGTGCAATGAAGTGTTGTGTCAGAAGCTGACATCCTAGATTCCTGCTTCCCAAACCATGGCCCGGAATTGAACACAGCCCTTTATCTCTTATCATGCAGCCCTCTATCTCTTATCATGCAGCCCTCTGAGACATTTGGGTCATTTTCACACTGATGGACCGATTGGGTTTTCAGGTGGACCCGTTTGGACCATCCATTGCTCTCTATGGAGGGGGGGGGGGGGTGTCCACTGACACCCAATTTGACCCTGTCCGCTAAAAACAGACAGATGGGCATTCGTTTGTCGGTTCAGAGGACAGCCAGATGGAAACGGACAGGCGATCCATTTCCACCCGACAGCCCATAGAGAACAGTGGGCTGTGTCCGTGTCCACTCTGCATCAGCAAATAGACACGGACCTGTCATCCACCTGCTCAGTGGTGATCAGTAGGGAGATCCCCCTGCTAAGAGTGCGGATCCGCTTGCGGACTCCGGCAGTGTGAAAGGGGCCTTTGGGATAGTACTGTGTTTTTGCTGCCTACTGAAGCTAGTAAAGAAAAAGTATCCTTAAAGCGGACTTCCACACAAAAATGGAACTTCCACTTTTCTGAACCCCCCATCCAGCGTCACATTTGGCCCCTTTCAGGGGGAGGGGGGGTGCAGATACCTGTATAATACAGGTATTATATACGCCACTTCCTGTCCCCAACCCCCCCCCCCCCCTCGCTGTCTGCTGGGAGACACGCAGGTCCCAGAGACAGCAGGGACCATTCGGATTGCGCAGCGCGACTCACGCATGTGCAGTAGGGAACCAGGTAGTGAAGCCGCAAGGCTTCACTTCCTGATTCCCTTTACCGAAGATAGCGGTGGCAGCACCCGAGGACCGAGGGACGGTACGGCCTCGGGTGCCGACATCGCGGGGGCCCTGGACAGGTAAGTGTCCTTTTATTTTCGGCGAAGCCTCCGCTTTAAGGCTCAGTTCACACCTGTGCGATGCGGGAACCCGGCAAATCCACTGTAGGTTCCCGCTTCGCACCCAACACTGCCATATGCAAACTGCCGGGAGTGTCAATACATTGTTGATGACACCCCCATATCAGCTCGCATATCGCACTATGAACTGACAGTTTGGCCATGAATCGGATCGCATTGGAGCAGACCAAAAAAAGGTCTGAATGCGAGTTTGGTCTGAATGCAATATCAGCCATACTATCTGTATGGCTGAAATCACATCGCATGGACATCGCATGTGATTTGCACTGCACACCTCTTTGATTGCCTTCTAGTAGTTACATTGTTGGTTTATTTCTTTTTGACCTTAAAGCACCCAAAAATTGAACTTTCGGAATCCTCCCCCCCTCTGGTGTCACATTTGGCAACTTTCAAGGGGGAGCAAATACCTGTCTAATCCAGGTATTCACTTCCAGGCATAGATAGCCGCAGTATCCGCGGATATCTACGCCATGTCCAGCGCCTCCTCCTCAACCCCCCCCCCCCCCCCGCTGTCTTCTGGGAGACACACGGGTCCCAGAAGACAGCAGAGACCAGTGTGATCGCACAGCACGACTTGCGCATGCGCAGTAGGGAACCAGGCTGTGAAGCCTCAAGGCTTCACTTCCTGATTCCCTTACCAAAGATGGCGGCACCTCCACCCGAGAGCCAAGGGACAGATCTGCTTCGGGTGCCGACATTGCGGGTGCCCTGGACAGGTGAGTGTCCTTATTTTAAAAGTCAGCAGCTGCAGTATTTGTAGCTGCTGACTTAAAAAATATATATTTGGCTGAACTCCACTTTAAAGCACAGTTCCATCCAAAAGAGGAACTTCCGTTCATTTGTCTCCTTCCCCCCTCCAGTGCCACATTTGGCACTTTTTTTGGGGGGGGGGGGGGGGGGGCGGATACCTGTCTTTAACAGGTATCCTGTCCCCACTTCTGGGAGTCTTGGCTGTGGCTGTTGACGTCACCGACCGGCTCCCTCCTCCTTCCCCCGCCGCCGGGTCACTAAGAGAGCGCAGCGGATGCCTCGCGCATGTGCAGTAGGGACCTGGCGTGAAGCCGTAATGCTTCACTGCTGGGTTTCCCTACTGGCTATGTCGGCGGCGGCAGCACACGACAGGTGATGGAAACGTCAGCTGCGGTGCCGAAAATCGCTGGACTCAGGACAGGCAAGTGTCCGATTATTAAATGTCAGCAGCTGCAGTATGTGTTGCTGCTGGCTTTTAATTTTTGCATTTTTCAACACAAGCGCAGACGTATTGCCCTGAAGAAGCAGCACACTCAGAAGAATGAGCAGGAAGCATCAGAGTATGCCAAGCTCCTTGCTAAGAGAACACAGGAAGCAAGGCCCCTTCACATGGGGGAGGGATAAAAACAGGTGACAAATTTAACGTGTCATGCCCAGGTGACACCAGTGCCTGCCAAACTCGGCCAATAAAGTCAGTGGGGCTGCGCTGCAACTGCGAGCCACACACTTAGCTCGTGGTTGTGATGCATTTGCCCCATTAATCCACCGTTTGCCAGGAGAAAAATAAACAGGCATTTAGGATGCGGCTGGATCTCCTGAGCGCCTGACAGCCACTGTTTAGATCAGGGGTCTTCAAACTACGGCCCTCCAGTTGTTCAGGAACTACAATTCCCATCATGCCTAGTCATGTCTGTGAATGTCAGAGTTTTACAATGCCTCATGGGATGTGTAGTTCTGCAACAGCTGGAAGGCCGTGGTTTGAGGATGCTTGGTTTAGATGCTCTCTGAAAAGCGATCTGCTGCACACGGCTTTGGATCTCCGATATACCACAAGTAATTTATAAGGGGGTTGTAGGGAGCACAAATGTGGAAGCCTTAGATTGTAAAGAATTTGTAATCACAATGGTCTCTAGCCGTCTTATATAATGTGTCCCCAGTGTATGATTGTCTTCTAAAGCATGTCCTCAGACTCCAACAAAGGCCTCCTACCAAAAGGACCACTTTGGCGTCTGGGGAGAAATGCCACATGCACAGGTAAGGGCTGATTCAGAAGCCGTCTGTGTTTACCATATCATCTCTTGTGTGTCTGAACAGGGTACATAGACCACAATTGAGCATTAATCTACACTATATTACCAAAAGTATTGGTACGCCTGACTTTACACGCACAGGAACTTTAATGACATCCCAGTCTTAGACCGTAGGGTTCAATATTGAGTTGGCCCACCCTTCACAGCTATAACAGCTTCAACTCTTCTGGGAAGGCCGTCCACAAGGTTTAGGAGTGTGTCTATGGGAATGTTTGACCATTCTTCCAGAAGCGCATTTGTGAGGTCAGGCACTGATGTGGACGAGAAGGCCTGGCTCAGTCTCCGCTCTAATTCATCCCAAAGGTTTTCTATGAGGTTGAGGTCAGAACTCTGTGCAGGCCAGACAACTTCCTCCACCCCAAACTTGCTCATCCATGTCTTTATGGACCTTGCTTGGTGCACTGGTCCAAATCATTTGGTGGAGGGGAGATTATGGTGTGGGGTTGTTTTTTCAGGGGTTGGGCTTGGCCCCTTAGTTCCAGTGAAGAGAACTCTTAAGGCATCGGCATACCAAGACAATTTTGGACAATTTCACTCTCCCAACTTTCTGGAAACAGTTTGGGGGATGGCCCCAACATGACTGCGCACCAGTGCACAAAGCAAGGGGTCCATAAAAAGCAAGGCAAGGGGCTGCCAATACTCTGCCAATACTCGGTAATACCCAGCCGTACTCTGCGATACCCAGCCATGCTCAGCCGTACCCAGCCATACTCAGCCAATATTACAGTGGGGGAGATGACGTGGCTATTACAGTGGGGACTATATGGTGGTGGAATTTTCACAGGTTTTTGCAAATTCAATTATTTGCTGATCCGAAAAATAATCCGATCCGTGACTCCTCTGATCCGAGGATCGATCCGATCCGTGAGTTTTTTGATAGTTGCACCCCTAGTATGTATGTGTGTGTGTGTATATATATATATATACATAAAACCCAAAGATGGAAAGCCTTCAATAGATGCTGAGCAAAAGAAGTCTGTCGCGGGTTATACTACCACCTGCAGGAGGATTCAACACTATTAAAAAAAAAGAAAATGCAGCCACCACATTTAAAAACTGCAATAAATGAGTTTTTATTCTTCAGTGTAGTTAAACTTAAAGACTTCGAGGAATTGTTCCTCATGTGGTGTTGCGTGCGTCCAGCATATTTGAATTAAGTAAACTGAAGCTTTTAAGTCTATTGAGTTTTTCCTTGTGTATGAATTGCTAGACAAGGGGATAATATCATTAGCCAGATACAAATTAAAAACACTGTTGTTTAATTAAATAAAGAGCATTTGGCGGGTGGCCTAGAACTGTACAAGAGCGAGCGGCTTGCGACTGTACAGCGTTCAGAGGCCTTCGGAGATCTGCAGATTATACCGTGTATTGAAGGTCAAATGCCCGGTAATTCTAAATATTTTGTATCTGGTGAATTCAAGAACAATGACCCCTTTTCTTTCACCCGGCATAGCAAATCGGTTTTATCTGGCTCAGAATTTTGGGCACCAACCGATTGGCCCAGGTTTGTAAGTATTTGTAAAAAAAATTACTTTTTTGTTGTAAAGGTGGATAAAACCTAAGATAATAAAAATTGACAGGTGTTCTAATTCCTTTCCACTCTGTCCAAAACTAAACAAAAAGTCTTGTCTTTAGTTACCTTTTATGAGTCAATGGCAAAGTCAGAAGGGTCAGCATGAAAGCCAGGGAACTAGCATTTTCAAAAGCAAAGTAAAACAATGACACTTCCATGTTTCTACTATGAAAGATCTCCTTTAGGAAATGAAAACCG
The DNA here is from genome assembly GCA_028564925.1 of Lithobates sylvaticus. Classification (NCBI taxonomy): domain Eukaryota; kingdom Metazoa; phylum Chordata; class Amphibia; order Anura; family Ranidae; genus Lithobates; species Lithobates sylvaticus. The sequence continues at coordinate 595,539,645 of CM053027.1, forward strand.
TCCTACCATGTCATGCAGACCTGCTGATAATCTAAAGAAATGATTGTTTAACCACTTTGCGCCCACTATACGTCATATGACGTCCTCTACTATCCGGGGGTATATCTGAATGATGCCTGCAGCTACAGACATCATTCAGATATCAGCATTTTCAGCCAGAGATTCCCTGCACCATAAGAACGATCATAGCGGCTGTTCCGCCGCTTGATCGTTCTTACGGGTGGGAGGGGACATCCCCCCCTCCCGCCGCCCTCCGGTGCTTCTACCGACTCACCGCTTCCATCGGTGAGTCGGACACAGGATCCGCCGGATGGTGATCATAGAGATTTCCGGTGGACCAGATGGTCACCGAAGTCTCTATGATCCTTCGGAGGCCGGGCGCGATGTTATGACGTCACCACATATGAAAACGGTGTTCAAACCACACACGCGAACGTTAGAGCGAGCGCAATAATTCAAGCCCTAGACCTCCTCTGTAACTCAAAACATGTAACCAGAAAAAAATGTTATAGCGTCGCCTATGGGGATTTTTAAATGCCAAAGTTTGGCGCCATTCCACGAGTGCGTGCAATTTTTTAGCGTGACATGTTGGGTATCTATTTACTCGGCGTATCTTCATCTTTCACATTATGCAAAAAAATTGGTCTAACTTTAGGCTATTTTCACACTGGTGCGCTGGCGGTAAAGCGGCGCTATATTTAGCGCCGCTTTACCGTTTCTTTAGCGGCGATATTCGGCCGCTAACGGGGAGGTTTTACCCCCGCGAGCAGCAGAAAAAGGGTTAATACCGCTCGCAAACCGCCACTGCAGCGGCGGTTTGCGGGTGAGTTCGGAGCGCTGCCCCATTGTTTTCAATGGGAAGGGGCGCTTTAGGAGCGGTAAATACACCGCTCCTACAGCGCACCAAAGATGCGGCTTGCAGGACATTTTTCAGCATCCTGCAAGCGCACCGAGGGCTTTCACACTGGAGACACAGCAACGGCTGTTTCAGGTCGGTTTGCAGGCGCAATTTTTAGCGCAATAGTGCCTGCAAACCGCCCCAGTGTGAAAGGGGCCTTACTGTTTTTTTTTTTTTGTTTTGTTTTGTTTTTTAAAACAAAACATTTTTTTTTTCTGAAAAAAACGTGTTCGAAAAATTGCTACGCAAATACTGTACCGTGCAACGACCGCCATTGTATTCTCTAGGGTCTTTGCTAAAAAAAACATATATAATGTTTGGGGGTTCCATGTAATTTTCTAGCAAAAAAAATCTGAATTTTACATGTAGGAGAGAAATGTCAGAATTGGCCTGGATCTCAGGTGGTTAAACAAGGATTCTTAGAAAAGAGACCAATAACAGGCGCACTATAGGCAGTAATGGTTCTCAGTGATATCAGGAAGAAGGAAGGACAGCCAATGAACGCACAGCTTCTGTCCATCCACAGCTGGAAGACAATTTGCAGCGGATCCAGATGCTGTGAGGGATGGGCAGATAGATTTATCTCCGCTCATAAGGAGATCTAAGGATGTGGTCAAAGATTAGATGCTATTAAAAATAAATGTTTAAAAAAAGGTTCAGCACTGGAGAATTTGCAGAGATCTCCGAGTTCTAAAGCTGGCTGAATGTGATTAGCAGTGTGGAGAACACGGTGAGAATAAGAGGCGTTCAATTGTTCAGCATTACAAAGGCTTTTTTTTATGAGCGTGTGCAGAATTTTTTTGACAGTTTTTGTCGAACCTCAGACACCTTTCTGGCTACCAGGATATAGGAAGATGAAGAGAGAGAGAAGATCCATAACATTGGCTTTCATGAAAATTGCTTCATTGGGTGGCTAGCACTGCCCTCTGTAGGCAAATCATGAAATGGCAAGCTGTTAGACTGAAATGGCAATTCTATTTATTTTTTTTAACCTAAAGCACTTTTTCTGCAAGATGTTTAATAATTAGAATTCACATTTTGCTTTATACTATTGCAAATTGGAAACCTGTAATCTTTACGGAGGTTAAAGTTGACTGAATAGTCAGGTGTGATGGACTGTATTGTTAGAAGGTAATTGAAGGTGACAATGGAAAGCGATGCATGCTTTTGTTCAGTAGCACCCTTTCTGTTCCTTGTTTGCTTTGCCCTTCACTTCATCAAACCATTGGTACTTTGAACACCTGAAACTGGCCACACACATGGCTTTGTTATTATACAATCTCTATCCAACCTACTTTAGATCTATAAGAACAATGTAGTAAAAGCCCTACCTAAACAATCCAGCTTTGTATACCAGCCATTCTCCACCAGGGTTCCTTCAGAGGTTGCTAGGGGTTCCTTGAGTTGTGGCTGAATGACCACCCATTTGATGGTGTCTATCTAGTTATGGGTCCAAGAACACTTGGCACAGCCAGCTTCATCATACCAATGATCTTTTTTTGCTGTCTGTAAAGGTGACGTTTCGATCACCACTGCAAATGGGGCATTCTTACCACTGGCCTCCAATGTAAGGGGCTTTTTTTTCCCCACTGACAACCAACGAATTGGCTTTAGCTGGACCAAGACTTGAAAAGGGAGGGTTGGCCGCAGACCGTCGTTGCGTAGGAGTGGTGGCCGCAGACCATTGTTGCGTAGGAGGGGTGGCCGCAGACAGTCATTGTGCAGGAGGGGAGGCCGCAGACAGTCATTGTGCAGGAGGGGAGGCCACAGACCGTCATTGCGTAGGAGGGGTGGCCGCAGACCGTCGTTGCGTAGGAGTGGTGGCCGCAGACCATTGTTGCGTAGGAGTGGTGGCCGCAGACCATTGTTGCGTAGGAGTGGTGGCCGCAGACCATTGTTGCGTAGGAGTGGTGGCCGCAGACCATTGTTGCGTAGGAGGGGTGGCCGCAGACCATTGTTGCGTAGGAGGGGAGGCCGCAGACAGTCATTGTGAAGGAGGGGAGGCCGCAGACAGTCATTGTGCAGGAGGGGAGGCCACAGACCGTCATTGCGTAGGAGGGGTGGCCGCAGACCGTCGTTCTATTAGGAGGGGTGGCCGCAGACCGTCGTTGCGTAGGAGGGATGGCCGCAGACCGTCGTTGCGTAGGAAGGGAGGCCGCAGACCGTCGTTGCGTAGGAAGGGAGGCCGCATACCGCCGTTGCGTAGGAGGGGTGGCCACAGACCTTCATTGCGTAGGAGGGGAGGCCGCAGACCGTCGTTGCGTAGGAGGGGAGGCCGCAGACCGCAGTTGCGTAGGAGGGGTGGCCACAGACCGTCATTACGTAGGAGGGGTGGCCGCAGACCGTTGTTGCATAGGAGGGGTTTGCCACAGACCGTCGTTGCGTAGGAGGGGTGGTCGTAGACCATTATTGCATAGGAGGGGTGGTCGCAGACCGCCGTTGCGTAGGAGGGGTGGCCGCAGACCGCCGTTGCGTAGGAGGGGTGGCCGCAGACCGCCGTTGCGTAGGAGGGGTGGCCGCAGACCGCCGTTGCGTAGGAGGGGTGGCCGCAGACCGCCGTTGCATAGGAGGGGTGGTCGCATACCGCCGTTGCGTAGGAGGGGTGGCCACAGACCTTCATTGCGTAGGAGGGGAGGCCGCAGACCGTCGTTGCGTAGGAGGGGAGGCCGCAGACCGTCGTTGCGTAGGAGGGGAGGCCGCAGACCGTCGTTGCGTAGGAGGGGTTTGCCACAGACCGTCGTTGCGTAGGAGGGGTGGCCACAGACCGCCGTTGCATAGGAGGGGTGGTCGCATACCGCCGTTGCGTAGGAGGGGTGGCCGCAGACCTTCATTGCGTAGGAGGGGTGGCCGCAGACCGTCGTTGCGTAGGAGGGGTGGCCGCAGACCGTCGTTGCGTAGGAGGGGTGGCCGCAGACCGTCGTTGCGTAGGAGGGGAGGCCGCAGACCGTCGTTGCGTAGGAGGGGTGGTCGCATACCGCCGTTGCGTAGGAGGGGTGGCCACAGACCGTCATTGCGTAGGAGGGGTGGCCGCAGACCGTCGTTGCATAGGAGGGATGGCCGCAGACCGTTGTTGCATAGGAGGGGTTTGCCACAGACCGTTGTTGCGTAGGAGGGGTGGTCGTAGACCATTATTGCAAAGGAGGGGTGGTCGCAGACCGCTGTTGCGTAGGAGGGGTGGCCGCAGACCGTCGTTGCGTAGGAGGGATGGCCGCAGACCGTCGCAGACCGCCGTTGCGTAGGAGGGGTGGTCGCAGACCGTCGTTGCGTAGGAGGGGAGGCCGCAGACCGTCGTTGCGTAGGAGGGGAGGCCGCAGACCGTCGTTGCGTAGGAGGGGAGGCCGCAGACCGTCGTTGCGTAGGAAGGGAGGCCGCAGACCGTCGTTGCGTAGGAGGGGAGGCCGCAGACCGTCGTTGCGTAGGAGGGGTGGCCGCAGACCGCCGTTGCGTAGGAGGGGGGGCCACAGACCGATGTTGCGTAGGAGGGGTGGCCGCAGACCGCGTTGTGTGGGAGGGTTTGCCGCATACCGTCTTTGCATAGGCAGGGTGGTCGTAGACCATTGTTGCATAGGAGGGGTGGCCGCAGATCGCCGTTGCGTAGGAGGGGAGGCCGCAGACCGTCGTTGCGTAGGAGGGGTGGTCGCATACCGCCGTTGCGTAGGAGGGGTGGCCGCAGACCGTCATTGCGTAGGAGGGGTGGCCGCAGACCGCCGTTGCGTAGGAGGGATGGCCGCAGACCGCCGTTGCGTAGGAGGGGTGGTCGTAGTCCATTGTTGCATAGGAGGGGTGGTCGTAGTCCATTGTTGCATAGGAGGGGTGCCCGCAGACTGACGTTGCGTGGGAGGGGTGGCCCCAGACTGACGTTGTGTGGGAGGGGTGGCCCCAGACTGACGTTGCGTGGGAGGGGTGGCCGCAGACCGACGTTGCGTGGGAGGGGTGGCCGCAGACCGACGTTGCGTGGGAGGGATGGACGCTGACCGACGTTGCGTGGGAGGGATGGACGCTGACCATCGTTGCGTGGGAGGGATGGACGCTGACTGTCGTTGCATAGGAGGGGTTACTGCAGAGCGACGTTGCGTGGGTGGGTTGGCCGCATACCGTTGTTGTGGAAGAGGGGAAATCATTTCAAGGGTTCCTCTGGGGCAAAAAGGTTGAGAAAAGCTTTTGCATGCAGTCAAGTAAGCTCTCTTTTGAATTACTTTTGAAGAGTTGGTCCATCCAAGGGGAATTGTATAATTAGACGAGAAGAGACCAGGTTGGTACTGGCTACTACTCCCTCATTCTTTGCCAGGAGGAGGCCACCTTGACCCCTGCACAACCCCATCATCAATGCACAGATGTGAATGGAAAGACTACAAGTGCCATCACTGCTGCTGCAGAGGAACTCCTATATCTCAATGGAGCTTATTTTTTTTATTTTTTTTTTATTTTTTTTAAGATTTACCAAAACCATATAATATGAAGTCAAACCTAAACACTTTCAATTTGTATGCAGTCAAGCAGATCCTTGCACTACACAGTTGAAGGTAGATCTATAGGAAATTGAATAAAGTAATTGTATAGCCAGCTTAATTTGACGACGTCACTGTACTTGTAGTCCAGTGTATATACTTCCTCCATACCCATAACCGAAAGTCCATGCGGACCTGGAGGAATAGTCTGCAGGAGCCTGTGCCTTGTACCCGCACATTCACCAACTGTGGCTGCAGTACTCTGCAAGCTTCAATGCAAATGCTTATTCAATTAACTTTTTTTTTTTATTATTCATTTTTGCAAAGCGTATGCCTTTTAGGTAAAGGTCCGATTGATAAACACATGAATTTTCTTCACAATGGTTGGAGCCCATAATTCCACCTCTATCTGAAGTGCCCTGCGTGAAGCTTGGCAGAGACGGCTTCCTTCCTGGCAGACATCCTGTTTAACCTCTAATATTACAATAAATCCAGCACGCGGGTTTAACCTCTAATATTATATAAGTGGATAATCTGACCATAAAAAGTAGGTGATAATGCTAGTGATAGCTGCGGGTTTACACAAGGTCACTGGGCTTCGAGAAGGATTTGGAGGTGGGTAGGGGGGGGAGGAACAGAAAGGACTCGTATAGTGTAGTAGTTTTTTAGAAAAACAGTAAATGAGCTTTATTCTTTAAAATGTTACTCACATAAATATTGCAGTTACAATGTGGATTCAAAACGAGCGCCGAGCTCGTCCTGCCTCCGTACACTTGTTAATTTTTCATTTTAAAGATTTTTACTGTTTACCACCCACGGGTGCTACCAGCACTGAAGACCCCAGCACTACTGTCACCCTGGGCAAGCTTCATAAATTGCATTGTGACATTTTTTGTCTTGTATACTGCATTTTAGTGATATAGCACAGCAATAGTCCCACCTGTCCCGCCAGCCTTCATAAGCCTTGATTTGCTGATGTTGGTAAAATCTATCCAATCAAATAAAATTAATTTATATGTCTTATTCATAGTAACAATGTACACAGAAGTGGTATAACTGTTATAAGTGATGTCCTTGCTTTAAAGCAATGCTCTCCAGGCTGTGGCCCTTTGCTGGCCTTCATCTGGCCATTGGGGCAGTATTCTTCTCACTGATGCAAGACATTTTTCCTCCCAATGACACCAACGATAGGGCACTAATCCTCCCATTGACACCAACGATAGGGCACTAATCCTCCCATTGACACCAACAATGGGGTACTAATCCTCCCAATGACGCCAATGGTGGGGCACTAATCCTCCCATTGACGCCAACGGTGGGGCACTGATCCTCCCGCTGACGCCAACGGTGGGGCACTGATCCTCCCGCTGACGCCAACGGTGGGGCACTGGTCCTCCCGCTGACGCCAACGGTGGGGCACTGGTCCTCCCGCTGACGCCAACGGTGGGGCACTGGTCCTCCCGCTGACGCCAACGGTGGGGCACTGGTCCTCCCGCTGACGCCAACGGTGGGGCACTGGTCCTCCCGCTGAGGCCAACGGTGGGGCACTGGTCCTCCCGCTGACGCCAACGGTGGGGCACTGGTCCTCCCGCTGACGCCAACGGTGGGGCACTGGTCCTCCCGCTGACGCCAACGGTGGGGCACTGATCCTCCCGCTGACGCCAACGGTGGGGCACTGATCCTCCCGCTGACGCCAACGGTGGGGCACTGGTCCTCCCGCTGACGCCAACGGTGGGGCACTGATCCTCCCGCTGACGCCAACGGTGGGGCACTGATCCTCCCGCTGACACCAACGGTGGGACACTAATCCTCCCGCTGACACCAACATCTGCCCCCCCCCCTAAAGTCTGAAGGACAGTAAACTGGCCCTTTGTTTGGAACATTTGGAGACCCCTGCTTTAAAGCCTATAGTAATTGTAGTTAAAGAAAAAAAGCACACAAATTGGCACAAGGGACAATATTTACAGTCAGTAGGATGTGTCCCTTGTGCTGATGCCCTTTCTGTAAGCTGAAATTCTTCTCTATTAATGCCCACCATAATTTTACAGTGCAGCTGGGGTTAAAAGAACTAGGGATCTGTCATTTGGACTCATTAGGAGTGCCTACCAATGCCTGCCCTTTCCACCCATTTCGTAGATTACATTCCATTTATAGGAGCTCTAGTTCCATCTTCTTTGAATGGCAGAGCTGGGTGGAAAGGACAAACATAGGTGGGCACTCTTGCATTGATATAGGTGGATTTTAGCTAGCAGAAGAGACATCAGCACAAGGGACACATCCACCTCACTTAAGGTTAAGTTGGGGCAATGGTCACTTTTTTATAGTAGCCATCAAAAGCTCAGTAGTTCTCTACACCAAGTTGACCTGGTCTGCTGCACCCATTGGGATTTAGTGTATCCCTTGAACATGCTGATAAGGCTGATGTCAGATGGGCTATACTCACCTTGTATCCTGCCTCTGGGGATTTCTCAGGATTGTCAGCGATCACTATGAGCGCTGCCTGTTCATCCCAAAAGAATTGCTCCCTCTGTCACTGATACAGCACAATGTCGCTGCCATCGCTAGCATTCGAGGTTCAGCAGCGTTCAGGCCGGAGACAGAGCATCATCTCACTGCATCTGTCTAGAGAAAAGTGATTCCACAGGGACGGATAGAGGCAGTCTTTAGCAATCCGCTGCTGGCTATTTGTCTCTAGCAGTAGAATCTGACATAAGCCTACGGCTGAATGCAAGATTTTTTATTTATTTTTTATTAATTATGCATTCATTTGTTTTGTCAAGTTGATAGGGATGGAGGCACAAGGCCTTACCCAGCCATGGCTTCATTTAAAGTCCCAACTCCCCAATTCCCCCTCTTCTTTTAATTATGCATTAATGATTTATTTTCTAAATAAAGCTAGTAAAAGTGCCTAAAATCTGTCTGTAGATCTTCTTCCTTTTAAGCGGTAGTAAACCGGCGTTGAAAAAATGTTTTAAAATAAAAACCTGCAAGGCAAAGCTATAATGTGCTAGTATGCATCGCCACCGCTGACAGGGCTTCCATCTTCATCCGGTCTTCCTTCCGGGTTTGGCGGGGCTCCGGTCTGCTGTTTACTGTGCAGGACTCTGAAGGAACGTCGCAGGCATATGTTGTTCCTTTAGAGCGCATGCACGAATGCACATTGTAAGTGAATGTCTTCTAAATGGTGCACATTTAGGAGATATTTACTGTACCTATAGGTAAGCCTTAAAGAGGAAGAAAACCTTGATGGGTTTTACTTCCTCTTTATTTCCCTGCAAAGGTAAAGCATAATGGACTACTATGCATCGCAGAGTTTACAGCCACTTTTAAAGTGTTACTAAACCCACAACAGTACAATCAGTCTGTATATGCAGTAAAGCATGCTTGGTATACTCCCTGTGGAACCTAAGGGGTTAATCCTCTGCATTGTGTATAAAAGGCTGTGCGATCCTGTCTTTTCTGATCCTCCTCTTCTTTAACTGACTCCAACCCATCTCTTGATAGAACAGAGCATTAGGGGTCAGGCTGCACGTGCTCAGTATGCAATACTAGAGAGGTTGTTTTTTTTTTCTCAGGAGAGTGCATGTGATCAGCACAGAGCCAATCAGCACTGTCCAGACAAAGGGTCAGGGGAGAATGAAAACTCCTCCTACAAATTTAACCAAACACTGATAGTTCCCAACACTTCTATATACTGCTGATGAGAAAAGGTATTTAGCAGTTTATATTTACTAAAACTATTGCATTTCCATGTACTGTGGGAGACCAGATATAGTGAATGCAGGGTCCTGGGTTTAGTAACACTTTAACGTAGGCTTACCTATAAAAATCAACCAAGGATGTTTACTTCCAGTTTAAAGTGGTATTAAAGCAGTTGACTTTTAATAATAGGACACTTGCCTGTTCAGAGATCCAGTGCTGTCCTAACCCAAGCTAACTCTTTGGCCCTCTTCAGGTCCCGGCCCCGCCATGTGTACTTTGGGAACCCAGCTGTGACTGCATGCAGCTTCACATTGAGCATGCGTGAGCCGCGCTGTGCTTTGTGACTGGTCCCGCAGCTCTCTGAGACCTGTGATGTGTCCCAGAAGGCTGCGGGGGAAGGAGAGGGGGTGTGGGTACCTGTCAAAACCATATACCCGCCCCCCCCCCCTTTAAAAAAAATAAAGATGCCAAAACTTAAATGGGGGGGGGGGACAGACAAGCGGAAATTCCCTTTTGGGTGAAGTTTAATTTTAAACCCAAAAACATTTATTATATTGCAACTATTGCAAGCGGTATTGTTTAACTATAGTGGAGAAAAGTTAGGTCACCGGCTTTGCTGCGGTCTCTGATAGGGGTGGATTACAGGACTAAATGTATAGAATTAAACACATTGGGCAGGCACGACCTCTAAAATATAATATACACACATTTGGCTGTTTAGAGAGCTGAATTCTGTGCAGGCTGAGCATTTTGTGTCATTTTATACCCTACCCTCTTATGTATACACAGAAATTGACCAATTTAAAGTCTGCCATTTCCATGAACGCCTCCCATCCAATGTATCCGGCCATCACAGTAATTGCAGTGTAGTTTGTATACAGAGACAGTGGCTTTTAATGATGCACAGCTCGCTCGTATAGTAAGGTTGTGCGGTTTTAATCACAGACTTAACCCAAATGTGATCTGCGTTTTACTGCTTTCCGAGAGACAAGGCGAGGATTTGGGAATATTTAAGTTGGGGCTTTGTTGGGTCATTATTAAATCTTGATGGAAGGATTAAAGTTAGCCGCCGGAGGGAACAAACAACGATTTAAAAAAAAAAAATGTATATCCACTTGAAGACCAGGCCTAAACATTATATATACATTTTTTAACAGAGGCCCTGCAATTGTGGTCGTTGCAATTTTTTTATGGAACACAGTATTTGCACAGCGGTTTTTCAAACAAATGCAATTTAAAAAAAAAAACATTTTAATTTTAATTTAAAAAAATTTAAAATATAAAAAACTTTAATGAATTTTAATGCAAAAAAAAAATACAATCTATACCCCTATTTTTTGGTAGAATATAAAAAATGTTACACACAGAGTAAATAGATACCCAACATGTCATGCTTTAAAATTGCGGAAGCTCTTGGAATGGCAACAAACTAAGATACTTAGAAATCTCCATAGGCGACACTTTAATTCTTTTTACAGGCTATTAGTGTAGTTACAGAGGAGATCTAGTTCTATAATTATTGCTCTCGCTATAACTTTTGCGGCGATACCTCAAAAAAAAAATACAATCTATATCCATATTTTTTTGGTAAAATATAAAAAATTATTTTACACACAGAGTAAATAGATACCCAACATGTCATGCTTTAAAATTGCGGAAGCTCTTGGAATGGCAACAAACAAAGATACTTAGAAATCTCCATAGGCAACACTTTAATTTTTTTTACAGGTTATTAGTGTAGTTACAGAGGAGATGTAGTTCTATAATTATTGCTCTCGCTATAACGTTTGCAGCGATACCTCACATGTGTGGTGTAAACACCGTTTACTTATGCGTGCGCGACCTATGTATGCGTTCGCTTCTGCACACGAGCACGTAGGGACTAGGTCTATGGTAACCCAGTGGCAGCACGACATCGGATATTGGGTTCCCAGATTGCACAGGAGAGGCGCAGGAGGGAGGGGAGGGTATAACCACTTGAAGCCAATCATGTAGATGTATGTGATTTGGCAGCAAGTGGCTATTCTTGGTTGGTGTAGGGGATAATGCATCATTAAAAAATAAGTTTACATATCCAGATAAACAAAGCAAGTTGGATACTAACATTTCCTTTCTTATGCTGTCCTTTTGAAGAGTTGTCATCAAGGACCATTTTTGTTCAGATTTACTTGTTTTTGCTTTGCATGGAAATGGCAGCTTCCTAGAGTTATGGATTATGCATGTATAGAGAGGCCATTGACCTTCAAATATGAAAGAATTTGACCTGCTCTCGTGCCATTTGGTTCACCTGTGTTAGCAAAGCCAAACATTGCCTAAGCAGGTTGGAGCTTATCAAGAGCTGATGACTCCTCCCTTCCCATGTGACCGCGTTGGGCCCCTTCACATGGAAGGACGGGGAGTGACTCGCATGCTCCTGTACCCAAAAATGCCGGGTTTATAAAGTTGCTGCTGCTGGTAAACGGAGTGGTGAGGAGCAAAGCAAGTATAACCTGCTGTGGAAGTGGGGTGATTAAAGAGACACCGTTAAAGCCCAATCCTGGGTAATAAAATATTCTTCCTTGCAGTGCAAGATTTGCAAGGGTTAAACGCTTGTTTAGGCTAGGTTCAAATCCATGTGGGTGGTTTCCACTGCGGGTTTGCACCTGTTCCCGCAGCTGCAACCTCACGCACAGAAAAACCCGCTGAATGCGAGCAAGTGCCATTACCACTAATGTGCTATGCGGCATGCACTGGAAATTTAGACCACACTGTACAGTGCCCTTGTGGACTGCAGTTTCTAAAATGCTGCAGGGACCTTTTCCCTGCATTTCAGGAGGCATGGCAGCCCATTCAAAATGCAGCTCCCTGATTTGCATATGTGTGAACCTAGCCGTAATCTAGTGGTGAGTTTAAGCACATTTACTTAACTTCCGCTCCCCCAGTAGACAGTGCTTCTCTACACTTCAGTGGTGGACTGTCCCTATGGCATCTTCCTATCAGGGCAAGGCTTGATGATGTCCGGTCCACTGGAGCATGAGGTAGAAGGCATTGCAGAGGCCAGTCTAGCAGTGCAGAGCATCAGGTAAGCATGCTTTTTACACCCCATAGAGCTAAATGAGCTTTTAACCATTGCAGTCCAGACGCAGCAGTGATTTTTCAGATTTCCTGAGAGTTCAGCTTTAAAGCGGAACTAAAGCCCCACTGTGAAAGACTGCCAGCAGGCATAAACCTACCTGCCGGCATACAGTCGTCTTTGGAACGTACGCTGAGCTGCGCAAGCACAGCTGAGTTTATATTTTCCGGCACAGCACCTGTGTTTCAGAATGACTGCACTCCTGTGCATGTGCAGAAGGGACATCAATGAAAATAGCCAAAGACTGGCAACCAGCAGAAGATATCGATGAGGCACTCGGACGATAGACAGGAAAAGTTTATCTCTTAAAAATGTTTTCTATGTGCACTTGCGTTGATTTATGCAGATCAACTTACATAGTTACATAGTAGCTGAGGTCGAAAAAAGACACAAGTCCATCAAGTCCAACCTATGTGTGTGATTTTATGTCAGTATTACATTGTATATCCCTGTATGTTGCGGTCGTTCAGGTGCTTATCTAATAGTTTCTTGAAACTATCAATGCCCTCCGCTGAGACCACCGCCTGTGGAAGGGAATTCCACATCCTTGCCACTCTTCCAGTAAAGAACCCTCTACGTAGTTTAAGGTTAAACCTCTTTTCTTCTAATTTTAATGAGTGGCCACGTGTCTTATTAAACTCCCTTTCCCGAAAAAGTTTTATCCCTATTGTGGGGTCACCAGTACGGTATTTGTAAATTTAAATCATATCCCCTCTCAAGCGTCTCCCTTTATTAGCTGTGTTTTCCTTCTTTGTATTTGCTCCATTTCCAGTACATCCTTCCTGAGGACTGGTGCCCAGGACTGGACAGCATACTCCAGGTGCAGCCGGACCAGAGTCTTGTAGAGTGGGAGAATTATCGTTTTTTTCTCTGGAGCTGATCCCCTTTTTAATGCCAATATTCTGTTTGCTTTGTTAGCAGCAGCTTGGCGTTGCATGCCATTGATATGGTGTGAATGAGCCCTGAAGGGGGAGATCTAGATTCAGATGCAACATGGTAGGGGGAGGGGTTTAATACCTGTCTGGATGATGTTAATGCATGTTGATATACTTTTGGCATGCATTAATGCATTTTCTCTGTTTGTGTGAAAAGGTTACAATTAAGGCAAGGAAAATGAAGTTAAAGCTGGAGCTCTGCCGTTTTTTTTTTTTTTTTTTTAAGTTAGCAGCTACAAATACTGCAGCTGCTGACTTTTAAAATATGGACGCTTACCTGTCCAGCGTGCCCGCAATGTCGGCACCCGGAGCCGAGCTATCGCTCGGCTCTCGGGTGCTGCCGCCACCATCTTCAGTATGGGAATCAGGAGGTGAAGCCTTGCGGCTTCACTTCCTGGTTCCCTACTGCGCATGCACGAGTCGCGCTGCGCAATAAGGACGCTCCCTGCTGTCTCTGGGATCCATGCGATTCCCAGCAGACAGTGGGGGGGGGGGGGCAGGAAGTGACGTAGATATCCGCATCTGCGGATATCTATGCCCGGAAGTGGGTGCAGATACCTGTGTTATACAGGTATCTGCACCCCCCCTCCCCCCTTAAAGGTGACAGTTGTGGCACCGGAGGGGGGGAGGGTTCCGATGAGCGGAAGTTCTACTTTAGAGTGGAACTCCACTTTAAAAGCATGTTATAGACTACTGTGGATCTCCTATATACACACATTACTGCAGATAAATAGTGCAGGGACGTTTTTGTTTATGATGGTGATCTAAAGCAGTGGTTCTCAACCCTGTCCTCAAGTACCCCCCAACAGGCCATGTTTGCAGGTTTTCCTTTATCTTGCACAGGTGCTTTAAATCAGAGTCAATGGCTCGGTATTTTGGACAGCTATTTTATCAAAGAGAAATTCTCAAAACATGGCCTGTTGGGGGTATTTGAGGACGGGGTTGAGAACCACTGATCTAAAGGACCTAAACAGACATTAATTCATGTTTTCGGATTCACACTGCAGACGGATGTGGCTCACAGCAGGGGTCCGGTGCGTCCCTGTTCTCCGTTTCAGGGACGAAACGGGCCTGGATTTTTGCCCAAATTTTTGCCTGAATTTGGACCTGAAACAGAGCCAAAGACACACAGGACCTCTGTGTGAACCCAACCTTAATTGTCATTTGAAAAAAAAAAAAACATGCCTTGAAATGATGCAGTATGCCCATAAAATGTATAGGGTTGACCTAATCTCATCACAGCCCTTGATTCTGTCTTTAAATATCCATCCTTTTCCTTTCCTGTAATCCTTCCAAACCTCTCAGTGACCCCGAAGTGGGTGTTTGTGCTCAGTGCAATGTACACTGTCCCCCTTGCTTCCCCCTCCACCCTCTCTAGAAGCAACTATAACAACAAAACCCCAGACAGAGCCTGGCATCTCCCCCTCTCCTCGCATCCAGACAGTTCTACCCCCCAGCCGAGGCTTGCCCGTGTTTTCCTGGGAACCGAGCAGGAAATAGCTGTTATTAGCATAATCGTATTTAAAGCCATGATGGGAGGTATTTGGATGGCGACACAGACGGGTGCAACAGCCACCTGTCCTGTGGCTGCGAGACGTTCTGTGTCTTCATGTCGGGGTTATCCTCGCCCAATCCCTTTAATGATCCATTACGTGGTGCAAAGTGACAACCAAAGGCTAAAAGGGAAATTTAATAGGGTTTTTTTTTGTTTTGTTTTTAATGGGGTGTATACATTGTGAATTATTATTGTGAAGTTTTAGGTGAAAGCAGCCAGTGATGATCACATTTTGCACACATTTACTTAGAAAGAGTTGTGACATTCTGGCCTGATGAATATCTGTGCACCCACCTGCATTGAAATAAACTAGTAAAATTGACTTCAATGCAGTTGAATGTTAATCTTTTAACTTGAAGGAACCCTTGAAACCCCCTAGCAAAAATGACTATATCCACAGCTCATTGTTTATTAGTGTGATGGTCACTGTCAAGAATGCTCCTTACAATTGTGGTCTTTGGGGAGATAACCCCCTCCTTTTTTTTTACAGTTAGCTAAAAAGAACACTATTGTCAGTGGTTACTCATCTGAGAAGCAGAAGTTGCTCATTGATCAAGAGACCCTAACAAACTGGGGGATCCTTTAGGGTTCCACAAAGCCCTAGTTGAGAGAGGCTGCCTTAGAAGCTCCACATCCCATTCTGCATATCCCATGCTGCTGAACAGTGTGTCTCCCCTGCCTACAGCTGTTGGCTTTTAGTTGGAAATTAAATGTCCTAGAGGAGTCTGAGTATGTTATATAAATAGTCCACTGCCCACCACCTCCTTCAGCTAAAATCAACTGCCCACCACCCGCTTCAGCTAAAATCCACTGCCCACCACCCGCTTCAGCTAAAATCCACTGCCCACCACCTTCTTCAGCTAAAATCCACTGCCCACCACCCGCTTCAGCTAAAATCCACTGCCCACCACCCGCTTCAGCTAAAATCCACTGCCCACCACCTTCCTCAGCTAAAATCCACTGCCCACCACCTCCTTCAGCTAAAATCCACTGCCCACCACCTTCCTCAGCTAAAATCCACTGCCCACCACCTTCTTCAGCTAAAATCCACTGCCCACCACCTTCTTCAGCTAAAATCAACTGCCCACCACCCGCTTCAGCTAAAATCCTCTGCCCACCACCTTCTTCAGCTAAAATCCTCTGCCCACCACCTTCTTCAGCTAAAATCCACTGCCCACCACCTTCTTCAGCTAAAATCCTCTGCCCACCACCTTCTTCAGCTAAGATCCTCTGCCCACCACCTTCTTCAGCTAAGATCCACTGCCCACCACCTTCTTCAGCTAAAATCCACTGCCCACCACCTTCTTCAGCTAAAATCCACTGCCCACCACCTTCTTCAGCTAAGATCCTCTGCCCACCACCTTCTTCAGCTAAGATCCACTGCCCACCACCTTCTTCAGCTAAAATCCACTGCCCACCACCTTCTTCAGCTAAGATCCTCTGCCCACCACCTTTTTCAGCTAAAATCCACTGCCCACCACCTTTTTCAGCTAAAATCTACTGCCCACCACCTTTTTCAGTTATAATCCACTGCCCATCACCTTCTTCCGCTAAAATTCACTGAATACAACTTTATTGGGATAAAGTCCACTACCCACCACCTCCTTCAGCTAAAATCCACTGCCCACCACCCGCTTCAGCTAAAATCCACTGCCCACCACCTTCCTCAGCTAAAATCCACTGCCCACCACCTTCTTCAGCTAAAATTCACTGCCCACCACCTTCTTCAGCTAAAATTCACTGCCCACCACCTTCTTCAGCTAAAATCCTCTGCCCACCACCTTCTTCAGCTAAGATCCTCTGCCCACCACCTTCTTCAGCTAAAATCCACTGCCCATCACCTTCTTCAGCTAAACTATATTGTTCACCTCCTTTGTCAGCTAAAATTCACTGTCCACGACTTTCTTGCGCTAAAATTCACTGTCCACCACCTTCTGCAGCTAAAATCTATTGTCCACCACCTTCGTCAGCTAAAGTCTATTGTTTACTACCTTCGTCAGCTAAAATTCACTGTCCACCACCACCTCCTTTAGCTGTAAACTAGTATGAATGGTTCAAATTATAAACATATATTCAAAGTTTTACCACTAATCTAAAAACGTGTATATATAGCAAGTAGAGCTGTACATATCAAAAAATGAGTTAAACATCAGGTCATAGTATCATATCGGGAATGTCCATGTTGTAGAAGAAGTTTAAACTATAATTTTTACATGGTACTTTATACTACTAGATTGCTTACTTTTTCAAGGATATACAGTTTGTATACTGTATTGCTCATCTAGGCAACAAGGCCGATGTACATTTGACATATCCCTCATTAAAACCTACCAAAGCACTTATGTAACCCTCTAGACAGAAACGCCTGTGAATTTCTGGAAGGGCTCTTATCCCTTACCCATTACATGTTGGCTGGGTACAGGACAATCTAGTGCTCCCCATGCCTAATACCATAAACAATTGGCACCTCTCCATCCATCCACATGTTTCTGTTTATTAACACTGTCTAGCTCCAGGCTGATAACCTGACTGAAGCCATGCTTAAATTCCCCTACATCCAGCATATAATCTAGTACAGTGATGGCGAACCTATGGCACGCGTGCCACAGCTGGCACGCAGAGCCATCTCTGTGGGCACACGAGAGGGACAGAGCTAGAGGTTTCTCTCTCCTTTCAGCCCCCCTCTTTGTGTCCCCCCCCCCTCTCTCAGTTCACCCCTCTCTCAGCATCTCTCTCTGTCCCTCTTCTCTCTCTCTGTCCCCCTTCTCTTTCTCTGTTCCCCCTCCCTCTCTCAGCATTTCTTTCACACCCCTCTCTCTGTTGCCCCTCTCTCTCTCACCCCCTCCCTCTCTCCGTTCCCTCTCTCTTTCAGCATATCTCTCACACCCCTCTCTCTCAGCCCCCCTCCCTCTCTCTGTTCCCCCTCTCTCAGCATCTCTCTCACACCCCCCCCCCCCCTCTCTCAGCATATCTCTCACACCCCCTCTCTCTCTCTCTCTCTCTCTGCCCCCCTCTCTCTCAGCCCCTCTCCCGGTTCCCTCTCTCTTTCAGCATAGCTCTGCCCCCCTCTCTCTCTCTCTCGCGAATTGCCGTGTTGGCACTTTGCAACACAAAACCAATGTATTTATTTCAGTTTGGGCACTCGGGCTCAAAAAGGTTCGCCATCACTGATCTAGTAGAATTAAATGCTAGACCAGCTATTCTCAAGCAGGGTTTCTTCTGAGAATTCTAGAGGTTCCTTGAGCAGTAAGCAATGGCTACCTACATTGTAGGGCTGCACGATTAATCGTTAAAGAATCAAGATCGCAATTCAACCCCCCCTCACAATCTTAAAACCGCATTTCCTGGATTCGGTGCAGATCCATTCTCTGCTCACAGCTGACAGCTGTCATAAAAAAACAGGCAGCCTGCCAAGTTTATCACAACATTTTTAGGCAGCGATAAAGAGAAACCTCGTAACATTTAGTTCTTTTAGATCAAAGGAATTAACGTCTGTAGATGAGGTCAGTTTAACCACTTAAAGTCTAAACCTTTTTCTGGCACTTGTTTCTTACAAGTTAAAATCAGTATTTTTTGCTAGAAAATTACTTAGAACCCCCAAACATTATATATATTTTTATTATAGAGGGAAAAAATGGTCATTGCAATATTTTATATCGCACTGTATTTGCACAGCGGTCTTTCAAATGCAATTTTTTGGGGAAAAATACACTTTGATGAATTTTTTAAAAGTAAAAAATGTAAACTTAGCCCAATTTTTTTGTATAATGTGAAAGCTGATGTTATGCCGCAAGAATTATGAGAGAATCATGATCTTTATTGTAAGCAAAAAAATTGTGATTCTCATTTTAGTCAGAATCGTGCAGCTCTACTATACTGTCTACCATTGTAAGCGGTCTCTTCTATACTTACACTGACCACAAATTCGAGGAGGCTCTTCTACACCTACTTTGGGCATTAATTCAAAGGGGCCCCTCTTAACCTACACTGGTCACCAATGCAAGTGGGCCCTTCTATACCTACACTGGCCACCATTGCAAGGGGGTCCTTCTACACCTACACTGGCCACCATTGCAAGGGGGTCCTTCTACACCTACACTGGCCACCATTGCAAGGGGGCCCTTCTACACCTACACTGGCCACCATTGCAAGGGGGCCCTTCTACACCTACACTGGCCACCATTGCAAGGGGGCTCTTCTACACCTACACTGGCCACCATTGCAAGGGGGTCCTTCCACACCTACACTGGCCACCACTACAAGGGGGTCCTTCTACACCTACACTGGCCACCACTACAAGGGGGTCCTTCTACACCTACACTGGCCACCATTGCAAGGGGGTCCTTCTGCACCTACACTGGCCACCACTACAAGGGGGTCCTTCTACACCTACACTGGCCACCATTGCAAGGGGGCCCTTCTACACCTACACTGGCCACCATTGCAAGGGTGCCCTTCTACACCTACACTGGTCATCAATGCAAGGGGGCCCTTCTACACCTACACTGGCCACCATTGCAAGGGGGCCCTTCTACACCTACACTGGCCACCATTGCAAGGAGGCCCTTCTACACCTACACTGGTCATCAATGCAAGGAGGCCCTTCTACACCTACACTGGCCACCATGGCATGGGGGGCCTTGTACACTTACACTGGCCACCATTGCAAGGGGGTCCTTCTACGCCTAAACTGTCCACCATTGCAAGGGGGTCCTTCTACACTGGCCACAATTGCAAGGGGGCCCTTCTACATCTACACTGGCCACCATTGCAAGGGGGGTCCTTCTACACCCACACTGGCCACCTATGCAGGGAGATATTTCTATACTGACCACTTAGGGGACACCACCATTTTTACTGTATATGTGTCTTCTTGGTGGTTGTTCATTTAGTTTGAAGACTTTTAATGTACAGAGGGTGTAAAAAATTAAAAAAATTACCCCTTACATGTATACTTGGTATGACATTATTATTTCATTTTAGATTTAAAACGTTCTGTAGGTATAATTTTTAGCAAAGGTTCCCCAAGACAAGGAAATATTTCAAGGGTTCCTCCAGGATAAAAAGTTTGGGAGAGGCTGTGCTAGACAATCAAATATAAGGTAAATGTCAGAAGGGTATTGTACAACCGAAGACAACAACCACTTCATGACACATAGACAAACTTTATACTATAAATAGAGAAAAGAAAAGGGAATGAAGCAGAGAAGGGTGAGGAAATGATGGGTGCATATAGTACAACATCACAGCAAAGAAGAGTAGAAAGGAGTAGGCACAACAGATGGAGGCTGATGCATTCTACAGATTTCAATGTCTACAATTGGGAAAGGAGGATTATATCCCCCAGTGCTTTATCTTCATTTTTTTGTGTCTGTGTAGGAAATCACTGGTAATCTGTGACCTATTTATGACACCAGTCAGCTGCCAGCAGTGGCCTTTGACCATCCAGGTCACCCACGTCTCGTCATCGTTGAAATATGCTGACTCTGACGGCATGGCAGATATCAGCTGTGATTAAGCTGCGCTGTCCCCCCCCCACGCTGGGGATAACCGTGTCTGCCACCTCCTCCGCCACAATGAACCGCAACAGTGACAGCAAGTCAGCACAATACCACAACAGATTGGAAATTACACTTGGGCCATTGTAGAGACATGGTCTTCACTAGTGCCAAGGAGAAGCTAACAAATGTAACCTGAGAGATTCATGAGGTATTAAAGTGCCAACCGAAAAAAAAAAATTTCTTGGCATGAAAAAAAATCATTGCCCAAAAAAAAAATCACTAACTGCTCAGATTCTTTAGTCTTCCCTTCGCTACCCACAAGGATCGGATAGATTCTTGGCAAAGGTCCTTCTTAAGTAACACTATACTAGTGATATAGCTTGTTACTGTTGTGTTTAACAATGCCTGAGCAGATTTGAATCGCCTTGCGTAGAGCTATGTAACGTATAGGCCTCTTTCATGTAGGTGACTGGGGGGGGAGGCCAAACAGGTGGCTGCGCCTCCCCACCTCCTCCACCCCCGTCCACCCACCTAAAAGCTAAACATCAGCCCAAGGAAAATGATTGCAACATACAGAGTTGACAGGCCATTCAAGTCAACAAGGCCTCGCCACAACCACTATTCAAGTCAATAGGGCAATCAAAGGCAGTGGAGTTGACAAGTATTTATTGCTGTTGTTTTCTCATTGGGGAGGTTCCCCCTCTCTTTGTACTGGTGACCATTGTAACTGAGAGATAAAGTGAGGGGGAAATATTTTTTTTGACCCCGGAACAAGAGGGGAACACCTCCCATCGGGACCCCTGTTCCAGGAACGGTTGAGGCAAATTTCCTCCACTGTGACAGATTTCTAGTCACATTTGTGGCAATCCTTGCATCCCCTCTGAAAAGAGGTCATGGGTGGAGGGTGATACGTTGGCTCCTCGGGCACCAGACCACGCCGCAACCACGTGTGTTGCATGTAGAGCAGTGTTTCTCAACTCCAGTCCTCAAGGCGCCCCAACAGGTCATGTTTTCAGGATTTCCCTCAGATGAAACCGCTGAGGTAATTACTAAGAGCCGGTTCACACAGGGGCAAAGCGACTCTGGCCGCGGCTTTGTGAGGCGACCTGAGCGTTCACCACAGCACGACTTGGGGAGACTTACAAGGTGACTTCAAGTCGTCTCCAGGACAGGCGACTTTCCAGGGGCCAATCAAACAACAATCAGCTCTGTGGGAGGGGGGAGGGAGGGGTTTGCCTGAGAAAAATATTTTCTCTTCCTGTATTGTTGCTTCAGTTAAGACACGATCCGACTTAGGAGGCGACTTCCATTGAAATCAATAGGTACAATTCGCCTAGATGTCGGATTGAAGTAGTACAGGAACCTTTTCTGAAGTTGGCGCGACTTCAGTAGTGTACATTAAGACGGGTCTCATTGACTAACATGGAATTTGACATGGTGCGCGACTTGGGGCGACTTCAAGTCGCCCCTGTGTGAACCGGCTCTAAGGCAGTAAAACTGATCAAATCACCTGTGCAAAATAATGGAAAGCCTGAAAACATGACCTGTTGGGGCGCCTTGAGGACTGGTGTTGAGAAACACTGATGTAGAGGCACCCACTGGGGGATTTAACATTGGCACGCGGAGCGGCACTCTAAGCAGTTTTATACAGATTACAATGTGTGTGCCACAATGTTTGCACTTTAATATAGCCAAAAGCTTTCAGTGGTATACTTAACCGCTTCCCGACCGCCCACTGCATATTTACATCAGCAGAATGGCACGGGCAGGCAAAATCACGTATATAAACATATCTTGCATTTGCCTGCCTGTGGGTCGCGCGGCGCGCTCGCGACCCGGTCGGGAGCTCCGTGACCCCGGCCGCGGGACCAGCGGATTACGGAGCTGAAAAACGGGGAGAGGTATGTGTAAACAAACCTCTCCCCGCGCTTCCTACTCTGCCTGTCATTGATTGGCTGTTCCCGGTCATCGGGAAAGCCGATCAATGACGTCAGCCCCGCCCCCTAATGTAAAAAAAAAACACACGTCACAGCCCATAACCCCTACCCTCCCCCTAGTGGTTAACCCCTTCACTACAACTGTCATTTACACAGGAATCAGTGCATTTAAATAGCACTGATTGCTGTATAAATGACAATGGTCCCAAAAATGTGTCAAAAATGTCCGATGTGTCCGCCATAATGTCGCAGTCACAATAAAAATCGCTGATCGCCGCCATTACTAGTAAAAAAAAAAAAATATTAATATAAATGCTATAAAACTATCCCCTATTTTGTAAACGCTATAACTTTTGCGCAAACCAATCAATAATCGCTAATTGCGATTTTTTTTTTACCAAAAATATGTAGACAAATACGTATCAGCCTAAACTGAGGAAAAAAAATGTTTTTTTTATATATTTTTTGGGGATATTTATTATAGCAAAAAGCAAAAAATATTGCATTGTTTTCAAAATTGTCGCTCTATTTTTGATTATAGCACAAAAAATAAAAACCTCAGGGGCGATCAAATACCACCACCAAAAGAAAGCTCTATTTGTGGGAAAAAAAGGATGCCAATTTTGTTTGGGAGCCACGTCGCACGACCGCGCAATTGTCAGTTAAAGTGACGCAGTGCCGAATCGCAAAAAGGGGCCTGGTCCTTTGGCTGCCAATTGGTCCGGGGCTGAAGTGGTTAACAGACCATAAGGGAGCATATAAGAGAAATGTATTGTTTACATACACTCTAAAGTATTTTTCCATGACCGTACCTCAGTTTATAGTGATGAACAGGCGTTTTCTAAACTCAGCACAGCTCTGGTAGAATCCGGCTATCGGCTTCAATAACAGATCTTTGGTAAAAAAAAAAGGGCCCATGTGGCCGCCAGCAGCCGTGTCTCCCCTCCCGTTGTGTGTCGGCATCAGACGTAGCCCTCCCGGAATTCCACTGCCTACAGATGGGTAAACCAGCCTTTTGTTATTTCACCCTCATGAATATTAATGAGGGCAGCGCAGGGGGGATAAAACAAGGCATTTGCATATGTCTGCATCGGAATTGTGTCTGGAATTTGTCATTTCTCCTCTGCGCAAACCTTCCGCTGGTAATTATTAGTGGGCAACATGGGATACATTTGAATATGTCGTTTTGATTTTTGTTCAAAAACCTAATAATTCAAGTTCACAAGGGGGAGACACAACATTGAGATGTATTCAGATTAAAGAAATAATTGCTGTTTTGAAGTGGCCTTCTGATATTCCCCTGCCCACCCTAATCGACCACAAAATATGGAGCCAACACTGTAATATAATTAATGGAGGGCACAGAGCTATAGTGCCTATTCATACCCCTTGACGTTTTCCACATTTTGTTATGTTACAACCAAAAACGTAAATGTAATTTATTGGGATTTTATGTGATAGACCAACACAAAGTGGCACATAATTGTGAAGTGGAAGGAAAATGATAAATGGTTTTCAATTTTTTTACGAATAAATATGTGAAAAGTGTGGTGTGCATTTGTATTCAGCCCCCTTTACTCTGATACCCCTAACTAAAATCTAGTGGAACCAATTGCCTTCAGAAGTCACCTAACTAGTAAAAAGAGTCCACATTTGTGTAATTTTAGTTGTGGAGAAGTATAAAGCAGGGTTAGGTTATAAAAAAATATCCAAAGCTTTGAACATCTCACGGAGCACTGTTCAATCCATCATCCAAAAATGGAAAAGAGTATGGCACAACTGCAAACCTACCAAGACATGGCCGTCCACCTAAACTGACCGGCCGGCAAGGAGAGCATTCATCAAAGAAGCAGCCAAGAGGCCCATGGTAACTCTGGAGAAGCTGCAGAGATCCACAGCTCAGGTGGGAGAATCTGTCCACAGGACAACTATTAGTCGTGTTCTCCACAAATATGACCTTTATGGAAGAGTGAGAAGAAGAAAGACATTGTTGAAAGAAATCCATAAGAAGTCCCGTTTGCAGTTTGCGAGAAGCCATGTGGGGGACACAGCAAACATGTGGAAGAAGGTGCTCTGGTCAGATGAGACAAAAATTGACCTTTTTGGCCTAAAAACAAAACACTATGTGTTGGGGAAAACTAACACTGCACATCACCTTGAACACACCATCCCCACCGTGAAACATGGTGGTGGCAGCGTCATGTGGTGGGGATGCTTTTCTTCAGCAGGGAAGCTGGTCAGAGTTGATCGGAAGATGGATGGAGCCAAATACAGGGCAATCTTAGAAGAAAACCTGTTAGAGTCTGCAAAAGACTTGAGACAGGGGGGAGGTTCACCTTCCAGCAGGACAACGACCCTAAACATACAGCCAGAGCTACAATGGAATGGTTTAGAATAAAGTATAGAATGGCCCAGTCAAAGTCCAGACCTAAATCTAACTGAGAATCTGTGGCAAGACTTGAAAATTGCTGTTCAGACGCTCTCCATCCAATCTGACAGAGCTTGAGCTATTTTGCAAAAAATGTCACTCTCTAGATGTTCAAAGCTGGTAGAGACATCCCCAAAAAGACTTGCAGCTGTAATTTCAGTGAAAGGCGGTTCTACAAAGTATTGACTCCGGGAGCTGAATACAAATGCACCCCACACTTTTCACATATTTATTTGTAAAAAATAAATTTAAAAACCATTTATCATTTTCCTTCCCCTTCACATCTATATTTTTGGTTGTAACATAACAAAATGTGGAAAATTTCATGGGGTATGAATACTTTTTCAAGGCACTGTATATGAGTGGTCACAGACATACCGTATATACTCAAGTATAAGCTGAGTTTTGCAGCACATTTTTTTGTGCTGAAAATGCCCCCCCCCCCCTCGGCTTATACTCGAGTCAAGCACTTTTCTGCAGCAGAAAATGAAATTTTCTGAACTGACTTTGGGGCCCCCTATCTCAGGGCCACTTGGTGCTTGGAACCCAAAATGGTGGTGCAAATCCAGTGGAACCTGCAACACAACATACCCAAAGCTGGGGTTCCTAGCACCAAGTGGCCCCCAAAGTTGGGTTGGAAAATGTAATTCTCTGCTGCAGAAAAGTGCTTGACTCGAGTATAAGCCAGGGGGGGGGGGGGCATTTTCAGCACAAAAAAATGTGCTGGAAAACTCGGCTTATACTTGAGTATATACGGTATAAAGAATTTATAAACCACTACAGAAATATCATGCGACATAAAAATTTGCAACCACCACCATTTTATTCTCCATGCTTGTTGCTTTCAAAAAATGTATAATGTTTTGGGGTTGCAAGTAATTTTCGGGTTTCTGCATGTATGTGAAAAATGCCAGAATTGGCCCCATGTTGAAGTGGTAAACCGCTTTTTTTCCTGCCAGAAGTAAATGCATTCAGAGGGGCTGAAGAAACGCATGGAGCCATTATGTGGCCATTGTCCTACATGGTAGTTTACAGGGAAGACTATTTTAGGAATTCTGTTGTTTCTTGCAGCACAGGAGTGTTCCTGAATACAGCCCAGGCTCATAAATGTCATATAAATTTCAGAGACCCCCCCCCCCCCCAGAATACTACATTTCATGAATGTCTGATCCGAGAGACAATATAACTAGACATTCCCCACAGCTGTACATGTTTATTAAAAGATCACTTTAACCGCTTCAGCCCCGCAAGATTTTACCCCCTTCCTGACCAGAGCATTTTTTGCGATTACGGCACTGCGTCGCTTTAACTGACAACTGCGCGGTCGTGCGACGTTACACCCAAACAAAAACGTCCTTTTTTTCACCACAAATAGCGCTTTTATTTGGTGGTATTTGATCTCCTCTTTTTTTTTTTTTTTTTTGCACTATAAACAAAAAAAGAGCGACAATTTTGAAAGAAAAACACATTTTTTACTTTTTGCTAAAATTAATTTCCCCCAAAAATATATTAAAAAAAGGCCAATTATGTATTCTTCTACATATTTTTGGTAAAAAAAAAAAAACGGAATAAGCGTATATAGATTGGTTTGCGCAAAAGTTATAGCGTCTACAAAATAGGGGATAGTTTTATGGCATTTTTATTTAAAATTTTTCTTTTTATTAGTAATGGCGACGATCTCAGATTTTTATCGGGACTGTGACATTATGGTGGACACATCGGACACTTTTGACACTATTTTGGGACAATTTTCATGTATACAGCAATCAGTGCTATGAAAACGCACTGATTAGTGTGTAAATGACACTGGCAGTGAAGAGGTTAACCACTAGGGGGCAATGAAGGGGTTAAGTGTGTCCTAGGGAGTGATTCTAACTGGGGGGGGGGGGGGGGGTGGGCTTCAAGTCACATGACAACGATCACTGCTCCCGATGACAGGGAGGGGTGATCTCTGTCATGACACAAGGCAGAACGGGGAAATGCCTTGTTTAGCACTTCCCCGTTCTGAGGCTCCGTGACACGATCACAAGGAGACCGGCAGACATAGTTACATAGTTGGCTAGGCTGAAAAAATACACAAGTCCATCCAGTTCAACCATAAAAAAAAAAAAATAATAAATAAAAAATATCGTACACTCCAATATACACATTTCTATACCCACAGTTGATCCAGAGGAAGGCAAAATAAAACCCCCAGCAGAGCATGCACATCGAGTCCACCGGTCCCGCGGGCACGGTTACGCTGTACGCGGCGCGCGTGCGCGCCTGCTATTCCCGGCTCTTAAAGGGGACGTACAGGTACGCCTATTTGCACACCACTGCCATTGTGCTGACGTATATCGGCGTGCGGCGGTCGGCAAGTGGTTAAAAAAAAACAAACAAAAAAAAAGACTGCTTTTTCTGCAATATCTTAAATCCAGACTTGTCCCCCACAATACTTTTCTGCCACTAGATGTCCTCACTGGTTTTTGGGTTGAGTGAAGACCAGCAGCATTCCACCCACATCCTCTGAGCCTAGGCGGTCACAGACCCGCCCCCAGCCTATGACTGGACAGTGAAGGAGAAGCAGCGCAGTGATGAGCTCATCTCTATCACTATGCTTCTTCCTCCTATCAGCATGCTTCTTGTCAGCGCATGGACTGATTGCCTCCCTATTTTGCCCGTCCTTCTTGAATTTTGATCTTCAGGGACTGCAAGAGGCGGATACCACATCAAATTCAGGTGCATACATTGATTTCATCAAAGAGGATCTTCACGCTAAGAACAAAAAAGTTAAAATCAAATACTGTAGCTGCTGACTTTTTAATAAAAGAACACTTACCTGTCCAGGCATCCAGCGCCGTCCTCACCCGGGGCTGGCTCTTCACCAGTCTTTGGGTCCCTGGCGCCGTCACCTTTAGTGTGGGAAGCTGGCTGTGACTCCTTGTAGCTTCACACAGTGCGTTTTCCATTGATGTCTACCCTGTTTCCCTGAAAATAAGACCTAGCGTGATTGTCGGTGATGGCTGCAATATAAGCCCTACCCCCCAAATAAGCCCTAGTTAAAGTCCTTGTAGGTCTTATTTTCAGGGTAGGGCTTATTTTCGGGAAACAGGGTAGGGCTTATTTGGGGGGGGTAGGGCTTATATTGCAGCCATCACCGACAATCACGCAAGGTCTTATTTTCGGGGAAACAGGGTATGTAGAGAAAAATTGCACCGCAACGCAGTAATCTTGCACAGGACCCCTTTTGTTGCCGTATCGCATTTCAATAGCAATCGCAACGCATAGATGTGAACGGCCGTCATTGAAAACATAATTTTTTTGGGATTAAATGTGAAACTAGGCTTTATGTAACGCATCATATTTGCCACAGACTTGCATCAGTGTGAACTGGCACTTGTGCCTGATACGCATGATCAGAAAATCGTAGGAAAAATACAGCTTTTCAAGCGATCGTACGATTATATGATCGTTGGTACAGAGCTTTCCAGAGCCGATCAGGACAGTTCATTCGATATTATTAGATCCGACATGCACAAAAAATGTTTCCGTTACGATACCAGACCATCAGATTTTCGTTTTTAATCAGTACAGTTGTCATTCAAAAATGCAATACAAAGACACTACAACACATGACATCACTTCCGAATTTTTATTCTGTCGTACGCAAATTTTCGTGACTTTAGTAAACTCATCAGATTTGATTTGAGTTTAGCATTCAAAAAAAAAAATGGACGATCATTCGTCCGATTAATCTTATCGTGTGTAACGGGCATAAGGCTCCGCTGTGACACATAAAGTTGCATGACAAGTTGCAGCCCGTTGATTTCAATGGCATCTGTTCAAATACATGCAACTTAAATTCGCAGTGACTTTGAAAAAGTTCCTGCAATACTTTGATGCAACAGGGTATAAAGTCGCATCAAAGTCGCACTCCTGCGACTTTGTAGTCTCAATAGTGTGAACGGAGCCTTCATAATATTTGGATGAATACAGAGTTGTGATGATTTGTGTCTTTAGGCCTCCATTCATACGAGTGCGATGGAAAGGCACCAAAAACGCTTGAAAAGTGCATATACATGTGTTTTTGGCAGCATTTTGTATATAAAATCCAGTCTCCTACAAAAAAAACGCATTAGGCATAAAAAACGTGTGAAGTCACAGTGCAAAAACACATTTTGCTGCAGCAGCACTAGTGTGAGCGAAGGCTTGTACTGTGTCTGCCTGGAATTCAGTTTTAAATACACTTGTATACAGTACGGGTCTTTTTAATGCGGGTTTTTGGAGTGGTGATTGGCCAGAAAAGGTGACCAATCCCAAGTCACACTGATGCAGGGTGACATTATTGAAGCTTCTCACACAGGCCTGCCAGTGCTTTCCCTCGATAGGATAGAAGATCTCCTCTTGACATAATCAGTAGACATGTGCAATTCGTTTCGTTTTTTTTTTTCGTTATTTTCGTTTGTTTGTTTTCGTACGAATGAACGAATCATTCAAATCGTACGAATCCGAATAACGAATCGTACGAATCCAATTAACGAATCATTCGAATCGAACGAATCCGAAAAACAACGAAAATCCGAAAAAAAACTAATTAGAAACAACGAATGTACTAATGAAGAAAATCCGAAAAACAAAAACGAACGAAAAAATTTGTACATTCGTAACTTTTTTTTTTTTGTTGAATTGGTAATTTTCCGTGTCCCTTACAATGGTGCTGCTAAACGTGCTTCGAATGGATTGAACAAAAAAATTTGTACATTCGTAACTTTTTTTTCGATTCGTAACTTTTTCTTTTGGATACGTAACTTTTTTTTTTTCGATTCGTAACTTTTTTTTTTTTTTTTTTTTTCGATTTGTAATTTTCCGTGTCTATTGAACAAAAAAATTTGTACAAACTTTTTTTTCGATTCGTAACTTTTTTTCGATTCGTAACTTTTTTTTCGATTCGTAACTTTTTTTTTTTCGATTCGTAACTTTTTTTTTTCGATTCGTAACTTTTTTTTTTTTTTTTTTTTTTTTTCGATTCGTAAATTATTAAAATGTAATAATAGCATACACATTACATAAAATTATAAATTATGCTCCGATTACGAATCTACGAATGTTATGAATGTACGAATAAATACGAATGCGTCCGAAAATGAAACTAACGAAAAAACGAATGTACGAATCGTTACGAATACGAACACCGACGACTTACGAATGTACGAATCGTTACGAATCAACGGAAACGAAAAAAACGAAACGAAAAAAAACTAATTTTTTTTCGGAAACGAAAAAAACGAAACGAAAATAAACAAATTTTTTTTGTTGTGCACATGTCTAATAATCAGGCTTCTTCCCCAATGAAAGCGTCCCAATAAATCACAAGCTTAGCTGTTTTTTCCAGTAGTGTGACCGCTAACATTGTCCTTTTATCCTCATTTGTCTTTTTGTTTTTTCTTTATAGTTCTCTGGCAGCTATTTTTATGATCTGCTCATAATCTGAGTGGTAGCCACAGCAAACTTTATATAGAGTTTTTTTATTTTTATTTTTTTAATACTCAAGGATATAAAACTTTAGTTTATTATTACATTTTTTTTGCTTGTTTTTTTTTTTTAATACTGAAGGATATAAAACGTTAGTTTATTATTATTTTTTTTAATACTGAAGGATATAAAATGTTAGTTTATTATTTAGATTTACCTGCCGTTTCTACTAAATCTCATGTAGCGCTGTGTTCAATCATGCACAGGCTAGAGCTGCACGATTCTGGCCAAAATGAGAATCACAATTTTTTTTGCTTAGAATAAAATGATCACGATTCTCGCGAGGTAAAACCTTTCACATTATACAAAAAAAATTGGGGTAACTTTAATAAATAAATAAAAAAAAAAAAAACGAACCAGTAAAGTAATTTTTTCCCCAAAAAATTGCATTTGAAAGACCGCTGCGCAAATAGTGTGACATACAATATTGCAACAACCACCATTTTAGGGTCTAAAAATATATATGTATAATTAGGGATGTATCGGTATCGGTATCGGCGCCGACATTCAAAATGCTCCGATACCGAAAGTGACGACGCTTGGGAGCGGGCCACCTCCTCCTCCCCTCTGTACAGTGCCTTTCCCGCCTCCTCCTCCCATTGGCATCTCTAGGTGCAGGCCCGCCCATCCTAACAGCCCACAAGCGTTGTTTCCTTGCTGCACGATGCCTGCAGTTTCTGGCTGTCGCCTGTACCATGCCTGCAGTCTCTGACTGTCTCCTATACCATGTCTTTAGTCTTTGACTGTCTCCTGTACCATTCCTGCAGTCTCTGACTGTCTCCTGTACCATTCCTGCAGTCTCTGACTGTCTCCTGTACCATACCTGCAGTCTCTGACTGTCTCCTGTACCATGCCTGCAGTCTCTGACTGTCGCCTGTACCATGCCTGCAGTCTCTGACTGTCGCCTGTACCATGCCTGCAGTCTCTGACTGTCGCCTGTACCATGCCTGCAGTCTCTGACTGTCGCCTGTACCATGCCTGCAGTCTCTGACTGTCGCCTGTACCATGCCTGCAGTCTCTGACTGTCGCCTGTACCATGCCTGCAGTCTCTGACTGTCGCCTGTACCATGCCTGCAGTCTCTGACTGTCGCCTGTACCATGCCTGCAGTCTCTGGCTGTCTCCTGTACCATGCCTGCAGTCCCTGATGGTCTCCTGTACCATGCCTTTAGTCTCTGGCTGTCTCCTGTACCATGCCTTTAGTCTCTGGCTGTCTCCTGTACCATGCCTGCAGTCTCTGACTGTCGCCTGTACCATGCCTGCAGTCACTGACTGTCTCTTATACCATGCCTTTAGTCCCTGACTGTCTCCTATACCATGCCCGCAGGATCTGACTGTCTCCTGTACCATGCCCGCAGGCTCTGACTGTCTCCTGTGCCATGGCTTTAGTCCCTAACTGTCTCCTGTACCATGCCTGCAGTCACTTCTGCCTGTTGTCTCCTCCTTCCCTCTACCAGCTGTCACCTCTGCCCCCACGTCTCCCAATAACCCTCCTATCCCCATTCTCCCCCCACTCCCAGTGATCACAGCCTTTTCCATCTAAACTCTCCCGCCCCACAATCCCTATTTCACCCTACCCTCAACTACCTTGCCCTCACTTACCCCTCCCCTCCCACCCTGCCATCACCCGGTGTTCTGTCATATAGTGTCCGCCTATCAAATTTTGTCCGCCCTGTACTGTGCAGGTGCAGCGCTTGCGCAGTACGGAGCACAAGGAGATTCGGAAAATCTCCGAAGAAGAACGGCACCTGCGCCGTGAGTCCAGATGCAAGCCCCACCATCCAAGTGGACATAGGGCTGCAAATAGTTAGAGGGCCCCTCGCGTGCTCGCTTGCAACGCTTCGGGCACGGTCTCGCTGCACTCGGCTCTTTTGGATTCTAAGGCCCCATGCACACGAGACGCAGTTAAACGCGCGTTCAGAGGCAGTTGGACACTTTTTTCAACTGCACCTGAACGCATGCAATGTTATCCTATGTGTCCATGTACACAGTCTAGTTTTTTCCCGTTTTTATGCAGTTGCGTTTAACCTCGTTTTTCCAGAAGCAAAAAAATGCATTCAGACACTTTGCTTTTCCACGTTTCAGACGCAAAACGCGTCTAAACGTGTCTAAACGCAGGCACCTGCGTTTAGTCGCGTTTGCGTTTATAAGCCTTTTTAAAGGAACCCAATTTTTTTGACCAGAAAACTCAGAAATATGATGGTAAACCATAAAAAATACTAGAAAAAATTGTTTAAAATGTCGTAATTAGTTTAGATAGTTCATAGAGCATATATACTCACTGATGCATACATGTTTGTGAAATATCCAACGGACATTCGCTGTGCCATCAACGGATGGGTCCAATATCGACGAGCTCTGACTCTGGACCTCTCATGCAAATTTGCGACGACATTGCTACCTCAATAAGAGAACATCAGGAGCATTTCCTGACATATAATCAATATGGGATCCATTTAAAAAAAAAAAAAAACACAGAAAGAGAGGCAAATGCAAGTGTAAAACTGCTCTCTCTGCTGCTCACTCTGATCAGAATGGCAGAAATAGTTAATAATACATGCTTTCTGAGCTTGGGGAGGGTCTGTATGATGTTATCTTTACAAATGCTTATAGACGCAAACGCGTCTAAACGCGGCATGAAAACACAGCCAAACGCGCGTTTTTAAACGCAGGTTTCTGCTTTTTAAAACACGCGTTCAGCAGAGTTTGCATCTGCGTCTCGTGTGCATGGGGCCTAACTCTATGTCCACTTGGATGGTGGGGCTTGAACCTGAACTCACGGCGCAGGCGCTGTTCATCTGCGGCTATTTTCGGAATCTGCTTGTGCTGTGTACTGCGCATGCGCAGTACACAGCGGACACTATCCGATGGGGGACAGTATCTGACAGGACACCGGCTCCCAAACAACAACCCCCCCCGCCACCTCCCAAACCACCCCTCTTCGTGGGAGCGATAGGTATCGGTAATTGGTATTGGCGAGTACATGATGTCAAGTATCGGTACTCGTACTCGGTGTCAAAAAAGTGGCATCGGTGCATCCCTATATATAATGTTTGGGGTTCTAAGTAATTTTCTAGCAAAATAAATGATTTTAACTTGAAACCAACAAATGTCAGAAAAAGATTTAGTGGTTAAACTTTCCTCATTTACACACAGAAGTCTATTCCTTTGACGAATTGTTACAATGTTTAGACTTAAGTTTCACTGCTAAAGAATGTTGTGATTCTTGGCAGACTGCCCGATTTTTATTTTTTCCTATCTTTTGATGGCTGTGGTTTCAGAAGAGCAGAGAGAATTGTTTGCATAGAAAGAATCGTGAAAAACTTTTTTCAAGATCGCAACGGGGGAAAAAATCGCGATAATGATTCTTGACGATTAATCGTGCAGCTCTAGCACAGGCTGTTCACAGCATAGTAATAAACCAGCCTTCTCAAACGAGATTTTGCACTAGCAAACTGCTGCTTGGAGGTGGTAAATATGAAATCTCCACATGCTATGTTTTCCCTTTCACCTGATTGTGAAAGACTTATTTATTATGTTCTGAGCTTTACAAAAAAAAAAAGTAATGCGAAGGCAGTGCAGATAGGCCTTGTCTTTTAATGCATTGCGACCCATTTTTCTCAATAAAATGCATAGTAGAAATTTTGGGAATGCTGTACATGGAGTATGTGAAGTAAGCAATTAGGCCTGTTTCACACCTATGCAGTTTGCATATTGCAGGTGCATTTTGCGTTTTTCAATACACGTTTTTGATCCAGTGAAGTCTATGGAACCAAAAACCCCCAAAAATTCCCTGGTCCTTTCCATAAAATGCACAGATGTGAACTACATTCATAGAAAACTGTGTTATATGGACTGTAATGTGTTTCTGTAAAAAACGGAAAAGCACTAAAAAATGCATAGGTGTGCATTAGATTTTTTTATTGGATATGTTTTATAGCAGAAAGTAAAAAATATGTTTTATTTTTTTTTTAAATGGTTGTTTTTGTTTTGTTTTTTTTAGTTTATAGTGCAAAAAATAAAAACGGCAGAGGCGGAGGTGATCAAATACCACCAAAAGGAAGCTCTATTTGTGGGGGGAAAAAATTATATCAATTTTATTTGGGTGCAGCGTTTTGCACGACCGCGCAATTGTCAGATAAAATAATGCAGTGCCGTATCGCAAAGTTGGAGCTGAAGTAGTTAAATTGTTTCTAAGACCCCCATACACACTATACAACCATGTAGTGCAAGGGCCTGTTGCCCTTCTCTGTACTCGCTCCATTTCCAGTACATCCTTCCTGAGGACTGGTGCCCAGAACTGGACAGCATACTCCAGGTGAGGCCGGACCAGAGTCTTGTAGAGCGGGAGAATTATTGTTTTATCTGTGGAGTTGATCACCTTTTTAATGCATGCCAATATTCTGTTTGCTTTGTTAGCAGCAGCTTGGCATTGCATGCCATTGCTGAGCCTATCATCTACTAGGACCCCAAGGTCCTTTTCCATCCTAGATTCCCCCAGAGGTTCTCCCCCCAGTGTATAGATTGCATTCATATTTTTGCCACCCAAATGCATTATTTTACATTTTTCTACATTAAACCTCATTTGCCATGTAGATCTTTTTGAAAGGTTTCCACATCCTGCGGAGAAGTTATTGCCCTGCTTAGCTTAGTATCATCCGCAAATACAGAGATTGAACTGTTTACCCCATCCTCCATGTCGTTTATGAACAAATTAAATAGGATTGGTCCCAGCACAGAACCCTGTGGGACCCCACTACCGACCCCGACCATTCTGAGGACTCCCCATTTATCACAACCCTCTGAACTCTTGTAGCCAGTTTTCAATCCATGTACTCACCCCTATGGTCCATGCCAACGGACCTTATTTTGTACAGTAAACATTTATGGGGAACTGTGTCAAATGCTTTTGCAAAATCCAGATACACCACATCTACAGGCCTTCCTTTATCTAGATGGCAACTCACCTCCTCATAGAAGGTTAATAGATTGGTTTGGCAAGAACGATTCTTCATGAATCCATGCTGATTACTGCTAATGATACTGTTTTCATTACTAAAATCTTGTATATAGTCCCTTATCATCCCTTCCAAGAGTTTACATACTATTGATGTTAGGCTAACTGGTCTGTAATTCCCAGGGATGTATTTTGGGCCCTTTTTAAATATTGGTGCTACATTGGCTTTTCTCCAATCAGCTGGTACCATTCCAGTCAGTAGACTGTCAGTAAAAATTAGGAAAAATGGTCTGGCAATTACTTGACTGAGTTCCCTAAGTCCCCTCGGGTGAAAGCCATCTGGTCCCGGTGATTTATTGATGTTAAGTTTCCCAAGTCTAATTTTAATTCTGTCCTCTGTTAACACTGCAGTTTTGGTTACTGAAGCCCCCCCCCCCCCCCCCCCCCCGATTCCCTTGTGAAGACTGAGGAGAAGAATCAATTCAATACCTTCGCCATCTCCCCATCCTTTGTAACCAGATGTCCTTCCTCATTCTTTATGGGGCCATTATGGTCTGTCCTCCCTTTTTTACTGTTTACATAATTACAGAATTTCTTGGGATTTTTTTTGCTATGTGTCTTTTATGTTCTATCTTAGCCGTCCTTATTGCACCCTTACATTTCTTGTTGCATTCTTTATAAAGTCTGAATGCTGATAATGATCCCTCAACCTCGTATTTTTTGAAGGCCTTCGCCTTTGTTTTTATATGCATTTTTATATTGGCCATCCGGACTTTTGTTCACTCTTTTTTTAATTTATTACCCAATGGGATGCACTCGCTAATGCCCTTATTTAATATGCTCTTAAAGCAAACCCATCTCTCCTCCGCGTTCTTTGTTCCTAAGATTTTATCCCAATTTATATCTTCTAGCAAGGTTCGTAGTTTAGGGAAGTTGGCTCTTTTGAAATTCAGTGTCTTTGTATTCCCTCTATGTTTCCTATTTGTGTGATTTATACTGAAGCCAATTGACCTGTGATCACTTTTACCTAAATAGTCCCGTATTTCCACATCCGTTATCAGGTCTGTACTGTTGGTAATCAGTAAATCCAGTAATTTAGTAAGTCGGCCGCGCATGCGCAGACTGACAAATACGGACATTACCGATGTTCGGTCTAATGCCGTTCTGCGCATGCGCGGCAAATTTTCCTGCAAGACATTTAGGAACTGGCGAGCCTTAGATGAATTTGCGGCTCCCTCCGCCCAGTCTATGTCTGGATAATTAAAATCCCCCATTAATTTAATTAATTAATCAAGCCCCTTTGGGTCACCTTGTGTGCATGTTATCAGGCCAAAATCACCAGGGTATGTAAACTTTTAATCAGGGTCGTTTTGGTAGCTTCTGTTGCCATTATGATTTAAAAAGAGTAAACGCAGTTGATTGATAATAAATGGCTTCAGCCAAACATTATCTATGAGTGAAAGACAAGTTTTTGTGTTATCATTCGTATTCTCTGAAAAATGGCCAAGAAATCATAAATTCTGCCAGGGTATGTAAACTTATGAGCACAACTGTATATGGAGACTTAAATTGTAAAAATTGTATTGTTTAAGCTATTTCATAAACTGACTTTTTAAGCAGATTTGTGTGATCTCATTGTGTACCTTTGACTTGTTTTACATGAATAGTTGTTTGTTTTCCAGACTATACAGAAATTAGCCAGCCAGTACTTGAAGAAAGAGTGGCCCGTGTTAAAACCAGATGAAAGGAGCGAGTACAGGTAAGGAATTTCCACATATTTGAAATAGACAAATGCAAAGGAGATTCCGAGGCTGATCCCTTTTACTCTTATTACAACTCTTGAAGGCAAGGTTCACATTTAGCATTATGTTAAATAAAAAACATGCTATACTTGCCTCCACTGTGCAGCTCGTTTTGCACAGAGTGGCCCCCGAACCTGGTCTTCTGGGGTCCCTCGGCGGCTGTCTCGGCTCCCTCCCGCAAGGACTCCACAACTTCATGCAAGCTCCCTCGCATGGTGTGGAGTGCTTGCAGGCGCGCTCCCGTGATACAGCCGGCGGCTAAAGCCACTCACTGTATCACTCGGCCCCGCCCCCCGGCACGCTGTGTCATTGGATGTGATTGACAGCAGCGCAAGCCAATGGCTGCGCTGCTTTCAATCCATCCACTCTAGCCAATTAACGGCCAGGGTGAGCGCCGAAGAGGACGTCGGGGGCGAGCGCGGGACTTTCGAGGGGTCAGGTAAGTAAAACAGGGGGGTGCTGGGGGGTGGGGCGTTATCGCCAGATGTTTTTTCACCTTAATGCATAGAATGCATTAAGGTGAAAAAACTTTAATATAACATTTCTTCTATTAAAGACCTTGTTTATGGTTTACATGGGCTGACTGCCTGCAGCTCTGGGCTGCTCCAGCCACATAAGCAGGGCACCCATTAATGCTGTATAGGCAACAGCGCCCGTGCGAATAAGGTATGGGTTACCACTATCGCAAACATAGACATTGAATGTGATTCGCACCCACATTGCTGTGCCGATCACATGCGATGTATGTGCAATGCGAGTTCAGCCATACGGTTGTATGGCTGAGCTCACATTGGATTTGCACAAAAAAGGTGCAGGACTTATTTTTTTTCTACACACTGGAATGCGATCTGATTCCTGTCCGAATCCACAGTTCGCACTGCAATCTGTGAACCGATCTGGGGGGGTGTCATTAACATTGTATTGACGCCCGCAGTGGTTCGCAGAGGGCAGTCCTGCGGGAGGGATGCAATGCAGTAACCGGCGCTGGAATCGCGTTGGTTCCCGCAACGCTATAGTGTGTGCCTCTTCTGTTTTTTTTTTTGCCTTCCTCTGGATCAATTTTGGGTATAGAATGGGGTATATTGGATTGTACGATCTTTTTTATTTTTATTTATTATTTCTTTTTTTTCTTATGGTTGAACTGGATGGACTTGTGTCTTTTTTCGGCCTAGCTAACTATGTAACCCAGGCTAAAGGATAAATTCGCCTTTAGCTACATGTTACACCCATATTTAGGGATAGTCTGCAGGAGCCTGACATTGCACCTGTAATCCCCTGATTGAAGCTGCAATGCTTTGTTCCTAAAAAAAAAAAAAAAAAATGCCCTTTTTGTTTAGAAAAAAGAGACCCGAAGGCCAACGTAGCGCTTGAAAATTTGTGAAAATAATTGAAATAAATATGGAATGTGAATAAACAATATGCAGCTGCTAGCAATTTAAAGTCTAATACAAAAACTTCAAACAGATAAAATATTCAAAATAAATGCAGCGCTAGTAAAATGTAGTGATCAACTAAACAAGTGATGTAAAAACTAAAACAAAATTCCATTGCAGAAAATCCAAGTGATAAGAAAACTAAGGCAGCGTCCCATTGAGATTCAAGTCCATAAATCAGACAATGAACAGCCATCCATATAAAAGTGATAGTTTGCAGTGAAGAGGTCCTTCATATAAGTGCATCCAACTCCACA
This sequence comes from Lithobates sylvaticus, assembly GCA_028564925.1. Lineage (NCBI taxonomy): Eukaryota > Metazoa > Chordata > Amphibia > Anura > Ranidae > Lithobates > Lithobates sylvaticus. The sequence goes on from CM053027.1 coordinate 595,578,122, forward strand.
CCCAGGTGACTTGAGTAATCTGCTAACCAGATCGCCGTGACCACTAATCGGTGATCTCACCAAGCTCAGGGAATGGTTAGGTCTCCCCAGGACCTTTAAAAGGCTGTCTGGAACTGCAGCTGGGACCAATGGTACTCAAAAAAAATTAAAAAGAAAGGCTCCCATAGTGTGATACTGAACAAAATGAATTTAATGAAGCTAAAAGCGATACAGCGACATTTGCTAAAAACTGAATCGCAGCGTCTCCAGGGACTTCTGTTTTACTTCCTGTGTAATTCGCCCATCCACCTCCTGAGAGGAAAAACGTGGTGATGTCACCGTCGTAGGCTCCTCCTTACGGGTTTCGTCACTAACGGACAGCAACTGGGGAATGGCCAGATGACGGTGTCATCACGTTTGCTCATTATATACACCACCGGCACCATCTTGACTGCTGGACGCTAGATCAGTGTAATAGGTGGAATAGCCACGCAGCCATTTTAACTACTGGCCAAGATTCAAGGCAATGTAAATGAGGAAGTGTGAGAACTGAAGAAAATAGAACACTGCCATCTAGTGGTGGAAATAGAAAAGGACAGATGAATTAATTGGATGGCAATACAGAGGAAGTGAGAAGAAGTCATATGGACAATGCATATAAAAAACAATAAAACTCATCATGATTATATATTCGTGAAAAAATATGCACGTTACAAAAAAGGGTCCTTAAAGTGGTGGGCCACCCTGAAAAAAAAAAAACTTTAAAAAAATGTTAACAATTTAAAATGAAAAAAAAATATTTTTTTTTTTACTTACCAGAAATGGCTGTTGCTAGGCAGATCGTCCTAATCTGCCTCTTCCAGCTCCGTGGTGATGTTCTCTCCTCTGCTCCGAGCGCCGTCTTCTAGTGAATGGGGCGCGGTGTGGTATGGGAACTGTGTCCCACAACACATCGCGTTCCCCATTCACAAATTCGACTCGCGCATGCGCAGTAGGCTGCGCGCCCACTCGCGCATGCGCAGTAGGAAACGGGCAGCCGTTTCCCTTACTGAGGATGTCGGCGCTGGAACCGGATCGCCGAGGGACATCTCGGCCTCCACACCGACATCGCGGGCACCCTGGAAGGGTATGTCTACTTATTAAAAGTCAGCAGCTACTTTTTTTTTTTTTAGCTGCTGACTTTTAAAAAAAAATTTTTTTTAGGTGAAACACCCCTTTAAACAATACATAAAAAAGGATAATAAAGATAAAACAAAAAAAAGTTTTATTCTAAAAACAATAATAGCTAGGCATTATTTATAAAACCGTTAAGCCTTTTTGTTTACCTACAAATCTGTGTATTGATTATTTTATTTTTTAAAGGGGAACTTATGCTTTATTGGAACAATTCATTCAATAAATGTGAACTCGGTCCATTCATGTTACCCGTTTTCTCAGTGCCATTGATGCTTTGTGGTCTTTATGTTGGCTGCCCAACATTTTTATTGGTCTGCCCTCCGTTGTTGTGTTTTATTAGTCTGCTGTTAGGAGTTTAGAACAGATGAGACACTAAGATGTATAGATTTTTCCCAGCGGCCGCTCCAGACACAATGGGATGATTTAATAAGATGTCTTGTTCCGGTCACTTTATGGTCTACTAATGAAATCCCTGTGGTTCTGGGTTGTGGTGTGCGATGTATATATCTCTCTCAGAAAGTTATGGCACACACATTTGTTGCAGTCTGTTTTAAGGTTGGCGTCGGCTTTTCCGGGAAGCCTAACCCCTCCGGGACACATAGGCAAGGGTACACAATAGACAGGAGGACAATCCATTCTTTACACGGCTTCCTTCTACCCTTTTTGGTGCTGCTATAACTGCTCAGATGTAGGGCACTGTAGCTGCAGAATTGTGTTTTGAGTTTAACCACTTAAAGAGGTTGTAAAGGTTTTTTTTTTTATTTTCTAAATAGGTTCCTTTAAGCTAGTGCATTGTTGGTTCACTTACCTTTTCCTTTGATTTCCCTTCTAAATGTTGTTTTTTTTCTTTGTTTTCTTTGTCTGAATTTCTCACTTCCTGTTCCTCCTCAGTAAGCTGTTCAGGCTGACTAAACACCGCTCGGATGAGGGTGTGAAGTTTACTGAGGAGAAACAGGAAGTGAGAAATTCAGACAAAGAAAAAAAACATTTAGAAGGGAAATCGAAGGAAAAGGTAAGTGAACCAACAATGCACTAGCTTAAAGGAACCTATTTAGAAAATAAAAAACTAACCTTTACAACCCCTTTAACCACTTACCCACTGGGCACTTAAACCCCCTTCCTAACCAGACCAATTTTCAGCTTTCGGTGCTCTCACACTTTGAATGACAATTAGTCAGTCATACAACACTGTACCCAAATGAATTTTGTGTCCTTTTTTTTCACACAAATACATTTTTTATTTTTTGCGCTATAAATAAAAAAATACTGAAAATTCGGTAAAATAAATAAATTCTTTGTTTCTATTAAAAATTATTGGCGAGTATTGGCAAAGTATTGGCAGAGTATTGCACGGTGGTGGCAGAGTATTGCACAGTGGTGGCAGAGTATTGCACAGTGGTGGCAGAGCGTTGCACGGTGGTGGCAGAGCGTTGCACGGTGGTGGCAGAGCGTTGCACAGTGGTGGCAGAGCATTGCACAGTGGTGGCAGAGCATTGCACAGTGGTGGCAGTGCATTGCTGTCACTGACCAGCGCTGTGGGCACTACACATCCAGCCCACAGCGCTGGTCCCGTCTCTCCCCCTTTCCGTTTCTCCCGTCTCACTGTACCGATCGGTACAGAGAGGGGAGGGAGGAACCGGCATCATGACGTGACGCCAGTTTGTGTACATGTGACCGCCCCGTCATTTGACGGTGCGATCACGTGGTAAGCGGCCGCTATCAGCGGCCGTTTACCGTGATCCGTGATGCGCCGGGTCCACTCAGAACAAGCCGACCGCGCTATAGACGTCTTTCGGCTATGGCACAGTCGGCATGTGGTTAAGGACTGGAAGGATTTGCCCCCTTAATGACCAGGCCATATTTTGCTATACGACACTGCGCCGCTTTAACTGACAACTGCGCGGTTGTGCGACATTGTACCCAAACAAGATTGATGTCCTTTTTTTTCCCACAAATAGAGCTTTCTTATGGTGGTATTTGATCACCTCTGCGGTTTAAATATTTTGCGCTATAAACTAAAAAAAGGGCGACAATTTTAAACAAATATATATTTTTTACTTTTTGCTATAATAAATATCCCAAAAAAAAAATGTCTTCATCAGTTTAGGCCAATATATATTCTTCTACATATTTGTAGTAAAAAAAAAAAAAAATTGCAATAAGTGTATATTGAATGATTTGCGCAAAAGTTAGAGCGTTTACAAAGTAGGGGATATATTTATGTCATTTTTTTTTTTTTTTACTAGTAATTGGCGGTGATCTGCGATTTTTTAGCGGGACAGCAACATTGCGGATCGCACACTTTTTTGATACTTTTTTTGGGACCATTGACATTTATACAATGATCAGTACTAAAAATAGGCACTGATTACTGTATAAATGTCACTGGCAGGGAAGGGGTTAACACGAGGGGCGATCAAGGGGTTAAGTGTTACCTAGGGAGGTGTTTCTAACTGGGGGGAGGGGACCTGACTTGAGGAGGAGAGAGATCGCTGCTCCTGATCACTAGGAACAGCAGATCTCTCTCTGCTCCCCTGTCAGAAGGGGAATCTGTCTGTTTACATTGACAGATCCCCGTTCTGGCTCTCTGTGGATCGATCTCAGGTGACCGGCTGACATCGCGGCCATGCACTTCGCCTCCGCCGCCGTGCGTGTGCCCCCTATCATTTTTAAAGTGGCCGACGTATACCTATGGGGATTCGCGCAGGGGAGCCAACCTGCTGCAGTATAATGACAGCGGCTGGTAGGCAAGCGGTTAAATAATGTATGGGAATAGGAATATTTAGTGTTTTTTGTATGGTATTTAATATGTTTTAGACAAAAAATATATATATTTTTTGGCAATTAAAGTGCTACTAAACCCAGGACTCTGCATTCACTATATCTGGTCTCCCACAGTACACAGAACATGGAAATACAATAGTAAATATCAACTGCTAAATACTAGGGCTGCAAATAACAATTATTTTCATAATCGATTAGTTGGTCGATTGTTTCGATTAATCGGTTAATAACCTTAAAAAAAGTGTGGTGTATAATTTTAGTTAATATGTAAAGTTTTAAAAAAAAGGCAATTTATTCTTGAACAGCTATATGCAGTGGTAAATATCAATAACCAACTATATTGTTAGAGAGCAAAATCTCGAATCCACTCTGAAAATAACAGACAGAAGAGATGTACTGTATATACTATTAGAAGAGCTATACTGTATATACTATTAGAGGAGATATACTGTATATACTATTAGAAGAGCTATACTGTATATACTATTAGAAGATATATACTGTACTGTATATACTCGAGTATAAAGCCCCATACACACGGTCGGATTTTCCAATGGATTCTGTCCTATCGGACAATGTTGTCGGAAATTCCGACCGTGTGTAGGCACCATCGGACACTTTCCATCGGATTGTCCGACGGACAAAGTTGTATCTCCTGCTCTAAAAATTTTCCGACAACAAAGTCCGATCACACCAATTCCGATCGTGTGTAGCGAATTCCGACAGACAAAGTGCCACGCATGCTCAGATCACATTACAAGACCAAAGCTATTGGCTACTAGCCTCTACGTAGTCCCGTCGTAGGCAACAAACGTCACCACGTTCAGAATGATCGGATTTTCCGACAACTTTGTCCGACCGTGTGTATGCAACACCAGTGTTGGACTAAATCCGTCGGAAAAAATCCGATGGATTTGGTGGTTGGATTTTCCGACCGTGTGTACGGGGGCATAAGCCAAGTTTTTCAGCACATTTTTTAGTGCTGAAAATGCCCCCCTTGTCTTATAGAGTCAAGCACTTTTCTGCAGCAGAGAATGACATTTTCCGACCCGAGTTTGGGGCCACATATCTGCAAATGGGCACAGTGAGATATGCAAATGGGCACAGTGAGGCTGCAAATGGGCATTGTTGACCCTCTTTTCCACTTACAGTAGCTGCGCATTTCTCACCCTAGGCTTGTACTTGAGTCAATAAGTTTTCCCAGTTTTTTTCTGGTAAAATTGGGTGCCTCGGCTTATATTTGGGTTGGCTTATACTCGAGTATATACAGTATATGCTATTAGAGGAGATATATACTGTATATACTATTAGAAGAGATAAACTGTATATACAATTAGAGGAGATATATACTGTATATACTATTAGAGGAGATATATACTGTATATACTATTAGAAGAGATATATACTGTATATACTATTAGAGGAGATATATACTGTATATACTATTAGAGGTTGAATCTGGTGAATATCATCAGACTCAGATCTTTTTTTAAAGAAAAAAAAAAGTAAAAGACTGTTTTGCAGATTTTTAAACAGAACTGTAATATATTATATGCTGGCCATACAAAAACAATGTAATTTTAAGAACGTTTGTTCGATTTTCTAACCGTTAGTGGGGTCAAATCGACGGTCATTTTCAACCACAGTGACAGGAAAATTTTGAAATAATAGAAAACTTCTTAGTCAAAGGAATTTTCAGACAGTGTATGTGGTTTCCGTTCAGAAATTACATTAATTTTAAAACAGAATGTTAAAAACAAGTGAAAATTTCAAACATTCTTTCATTCAGCGAATGTACAAAGATTTTTCATATGAATATTCTCATCTGAAAATTGATCTGTGTGGCCAGCATGGGGCTCGGTACACACCTATGCAGTTTGCTTTTGATCTGTTTCTACACTGCTTTTTCTGTGCGTTAAGTACAGTATAGAGTGCCCCAATAGCAAGGTAAAGAAAACTTCTGCCTTTAGAACCACTCACTTCCTGCCCAGGACTACATGTCCCATGATGCATTGCTCCTCACACAGTCACAAGTTCTCAGGCACTTACTGACATGTATGGATGGTGTACTGAGCTGTATGTGTGCTGCACTGGATTTCCTGATATGTAAACAAATAATGCATTCTGTATGCAGGCCAACTAATCGGCTGGCCGATTAATTGATTATGAAAATAGTAATCGATTAATTTCATAATCGATTAGTTGTTGATTAATCGATTAGTTGTTTCAGCCTTACTAAATACCTTTTCTCATCAGCAGTATATAGCAGTCTTGTGACTTCTATCAGTGCCTGGTTAAAGCTTGTAGGAGGAGCTTTCATACTGCACTGGCTGTCCTATCAGGATGCAGGACAGCCTTGTGCTGATCACATGCACTCTCCCAAGAAAAAGGAAAAAAACTCTAGCAATCCACACCAAACTGAGCATGTGCAACCTGACTCCAGTAACTCTGTCTTATCTGGACATATTTTGGAGACAATGCAAGAAGGGAAGGATCTGTGCATAAAAGATCAAACCACCTTTTTTACACAGTGCAGAGGATTAACCCCTTAGGTTCCACAGCGAGTATAACAAGCATGTGTTACTGCATATACAGACTGATTTTACTGTTGTGGGTTTAGTAGCACTTTAAAGCTCAACTCCAAACAGATGGAAACAACTCAAAAGTAGCACTGTATTTATTAATATATGCCTAACCACTTAAAGGACAGCCTCCTGCACATTGGCATAATGGCACGGCTGGGCACAAGCACGTACAGGTACGTTGCTCCGTGGCCGCGGGACCCGCGGACCCGATCGCCGCCAGTGTCCTGCAATCGGGTCACAGAGCTGAAGAACAGGGAGAGGTAAGTGTAAACAAACCTCTCCTCGTGCTTCCTAGTGAGGCTGTCACTGATCGTCTGTTCCCTGTCATAGGGAAAGACGATCAGTGATGTCACACGCCAAGCCACGCCCCCCTACAGTAAAAAAAAAAACACATAGGTCACACTTAACCCCTACACTGCCCCCTAGTGGTTAACCCCTTCACTTCCAGTGTCATTTACACAGGAATCAGTGCATTTAATTAGCGCTGATTGCTGTATAAATGACAATGGTCCCAAAAATGTGTCAAAAATGTCCAATGTGTCCGCCATAATGTCGCAGTCACAATAAAAATCGCTGATCGCCGCCATAACTAGTAAAAAAAAAATTATTAATAAAAATGCTATAAAAACTACCCCCTATTTTGTAAACGCTATAAATTTTGCGCAAACCAATCAATAATCGCTTATTGCTTATTTACCAAAAATATGTAGGAGAATACGCATCGGCCTAAACTGAGGAAAAAAATGTTTTTTTTATATTTTTGGGGGATATTTATTATAGCAAAAAGTAAAAAATAATGCGTTTTTTAAAAAATTGTCGCTCTATTTTTGTTTATAGCGCAAAAAATAAAAACCGCAGGAGGTGATCAAATACCACCAAAGAAATCTCTATTTGTGGGAAAAAAAGGACACCAATTTTGTTTGGGAGCCACGTCGCACGACCGCGCAATTGTCAGTTAAAGCGACGCAGTGCCGAATCGCAAAAAGGGGCCTGGTCCTTTAGCTGCAAATTGGTCCGGGGCTTAAGTGGTTAAATGTATTTTTTAAATGCAAGCAGTGTAAGTACCGTCATTTGACCTGGTGTCACCACCTTGCAATTCCTGTACAGCAAGACTGGAGTATGAAAGAAAGAAGCAGTACAATGAGCCAACAATGGTTCCTATCACCGTCCTGTACATCCTGTAGCGACGTATGAGCTGGTCAGGGGAGCATTCACACACCCCCAGAAGTGTGGAATACCCGCAGCTGGCAGGGAGCAGTAAAGCAGTGTTTCCAGACACAGGTCCCTGGAAAGTAAGTACAGTGGAACCTTGGTTTATGTGTAACGCGGTTAACAAGCGGTTTAAAAGAAGAGCAACTTTTAAAAAAAAATTCTGACTCGGTTTGCGAGTGTTGTCTCGCAAAACGAGCAGAGTTCAAGCTAATGGGGTGTGCAGTACCACATTTGGCCAGAGGTGCGGGGGCACCGGGGGAAACTCGGAACGCTTCGGAGCCGTTCAGAAATACTTGGAAATACTCTGTTCCCGAGGCTCTCCGGACTCCCCCCTTCTCTGGCCACATGCGGTATTGCATGTAATAAAAGTAAATGCGGAACAAATTATCTTAATTTCCATTGACTTCTATGGGGAAACTCGCTTTGATATGCGCGTGCTTTGGATTACAAGCATTCTCCTGGAACGGATTATGCTCGTACTCCAAGGTTCCTAGTGCTTCTTCCTTTAGAGGTCTGTTTTTCTTTTGTAAGTAACTCTGTGGTAACAGGGTTACTTTTAAAGCCTAACTTTGGGCAACTAAAAAACTGTCCCTAGCAGTGGTGCTTTGTCTGTACTGGAGGGGTTACCTGCTTGCAGGGGCGGACTGACAACTCATGGGGCCCCCCGGCAATAGGAGATTATGGGGCCCCCAGGCAATCAGAGATTATGGGGCCACACAGTATAATCACACAGTATACAATCAGACAGTATACACCCACAGTATACACCCACAGTATACACCCACAGTATACACCCACAGTATACACACACAGTATACACACACAGTATACACACACAGTATACACACACAGTATACAATCACATAGTATACAATCACATAGTATACACAGACATGTTTCTATTGGCTGAGAAGGTACTGGAGAGGTGGGGCAGCTATAATCTCTGGATTTTTAGACCTAAAGGATGTCGGTAAGAGACATTTCAGAGACAGATGTTAAAAAAAAAAAACACAGATTTTTACATACTGTCCCTGGTTTTACTGAGGCTGGCAACCCTGATGGGGCCCCCTAGTGGCCCGGAGCCCTCGGGCAGTGCCCGAGTGGCTGAATGGTCAGTCCGCCCCTGCCTGCTTGTTTTGCTATAGGGGAACAAAAAAAAAAAGATGGACTTATCTGATCCTCCTCTCCTCCCCGCAGCTAGACCAGTCCCCACAGCATCTTGTCCCCTATGCTCCACCGTTCTAGGGTCCTTATGTCTACAAGACCAAAGCAAAGGTCTATAGCCAAAGCAGGGATAGTCCACTGTTGGAGCTGGGGGAGCGCTTTGAGCTTTAAAGGGGAGTGTTGATCTTCTGACCCCCCCCCCTGCTGTGCACTGTGGTTTTTCCAACTGACCCTTACATCACTGCTTTTATTTTTACCCGCAGGAACATATACACGGTATGGAAATCGTTCTTAGAAGGCACAATGCAGGTGACACAGTCCCGGATTAACATCTGCGAGAACTACAAGAACCTGATCTCCGAGCCGGCCCGCACTGTGAAGCTGTACAAGGAGCAGCAGCTAAAAAGGGTACGATCTTCCGATGGTCTTTTCTCTTAGTGTTTAGGGTCTCATTAAACTACTAATTAAAACCTACTTTATTTTTTTTTTTGGACCAGGTGATGTCATCACTGGGTCTCTGTGATTCTCTCCAGGGATCTCCAAACTACGGCCCTCCTGCTGTTGCAGAACTACACATCCCATGAGGCATTTTAAAACTCTGACATTCACAGACATGACTAGGCATGATGGGAATTGAAGTTCCTGAACAACTGGAGGGCCATAGTTTGGAGACCCCCAATGCACCCTAATCATGGATGGTGGGAGGGGATGGCGGGGTGCTGTACAGAACTTCCTGAAAACATCACAGCATCCGGCCTCAGTACTTTTAACCACTTAAGAACCGAGCCTCTTTCTGAGATTTGTTGTTTACAAGATAAAAACATATTTTTTTTGCTAGAAAATTTCTTAGAACCCCCAAAAATTATACTTTTTTTCCCCCTAACACCCTAGAGAATAAAAAGGCGATCGCTGCAACACTTTCTGTCACACCGTATTTACGCAGCGGTCTAACGAGCACCTTTTTTGGAAAAAATACACTTTTTTTGAATTAAAAACAGAAAAGTTAGCCCAATTTTTTTTTTACATAGTGAAAGATAATGTTACGCCAAGTAAATTGATACCCAACATGTCACGCTTCAAAATTGCGCCCGCTCGTGGTATGGCGACAAACTTTTACCCTTAAAAATCTCCATAGGCGACGTTTAAAAAAATTCTACAGGTTGCATGTTTTAAGTTAGAGGAGGTCTGGGGCTAGAATTATTGCTCTCGCTCTACTGATCGTGGCGATATCTCACATGTGTGGTTTGAACACCTTTTTCATATGGGGGCGCTACTCACGTATGCGTAAAAATGTTGTCATTTGAAAAAAAAATAATATTTAAAAAAATGTTCCTTTAAGAACTATGGGTGAAAATTACGTTTTGACGTCGCTTCCGCACTGCAATGGTATGGAGGTGGGTGGGGGCCACCTTCCCCTCACTCGTCTCCATGCCACTGACATGAGAGGATCCGATGGCCTCCACTGCTACCGACAGCTCTGGTAAGCGGCGGGGGGCAGCGGAGCATGGCGGGAGGGGGGCCTCTCGTCGCCGATTAAAAGTGACCTTGCGGCGAATCCGCTGCAGAGACCACTATTATCGGAAACCAGACCACCCGCTGAAGAAGAGGATACCGGGGTTTTTGCAGCTAGCTGCTGCCATAACAAACAGCCGACGTATATCGGCGTGCAGCGCTCTGGAGGTGGTTAAAAGCCCACAACTCTGATCAGTGGGTTGGCTCTTGATAGGAGTTATGCAAATATAAAAATTCCTTTATTAGTAGGTATCGATCTGTACCTCCTGGACGTTTCAGAGGCCGAGGTAAGTAATCGGTGGGCGTTCCTAGGTGGGCATGCAGACCCCCCTAGGTCAGTGATGGTGAACCTTGGCACCCCAGATGTTTTGGAACTACGTTTCCCATGATGCTCATGCACTCTGCAGTTTAGCTGAGCATCATGGGAAATGTAGTTTCAAAACATATGGAGTGCCAAGGTTCGCCATCACTGCCCTAGGTAATGCCCACAGATGATGTTGAGCTTTTCACTTCAGAAACTGGAGCTCCTCTTTAACTTCTTGCCGACCGCCCACTCTCAATTGACGGCGGTGCGGCTCTTGTGGCGGGATGCCGTCATATGACGGCGCTACCATTTTGGCCACTAGCGGTCGGGCGCGCGCATGCCTGCCGCGTCACTGGGGACCCCCGGCGGCCGCGATGTCCGCCGGGCACCCGCGATTGCCCAGTAACTGAGCAGGACGTGGATCTGTGTATGTAAACACACAGATCCACGTCCTGTCACTGGAGAGGAGACCGATGGTGTGTCCCTTGTACATAGGGACACCGATCGGTCCCCTCCCCCAGTCAGTCCCCTCCCCCCACAGTTAGAATCACTAACATAGGAAACATATTAACCCCTGCAGCGCCCCCTAGTGTTAACCCCTTTCCTGCCAGTCACATTTTATACAGTAATCAATGCATTTTTATAGCACGGATCGCTGTATAAATGTGAATGGTCCCAAAAATGTGTCAAAAGTGTCCGATATGTCCGCCGCAATGTCGCAGTCACGATAAAAATCGCCATTACTAGTAAAAACAAAAATAATAATAAAAATGTCATAAATCTATCCCCTATTTTGTAGACGCTATAACTTTTGCGCAAACCAATCAATATACGCTTATTGCGATTTTTTTTTTTACCAAAAATATGTAGAAGAATACGTATCGGCCTAAACTGAGTAAAAAATTTGTTAAAAAAAATGGGATATTTATTATAATAAAAAGTAAAAAATATTATATTTTTTCAAACTTGTCCCTCTTCTTTTGTTTATAGCGCAAGAAATAAAAAACCGCAGAGGTGATCAAATACCACCAAAATAAAGCTCTATCTGTGGGGAAAAAATGATAAAAATTTTATTTGGGTACAGCGTTGCATGACCGCGCAATTGTCATTCGAAATGCGACAGCGCTGAAAGCTGAAAAATGGCCTGGTCAGGAAGGGGGTGTTCGTGCCTGGTAGGCAAGTGGTTAAATACTATATAAGGGACAGGAATCCAAGGTGACACTCCACTAGGACTCTGGCCTGTCTGCTTCTTATATCCTCTGTACTGTGTGCAGTATTTATTGATTCCAAAACACATTGTTAAAAGATTGCATTTCCAGCGCGGAATGAATGTGAACACCTGATGGCTTTCTGTTTGACATCCGCGGTTTCTGCATGGCTTGCTGTGCCAGCTCTCTGTGTTTGTGCTGTAAGCGGTGCTGGCGGTGCAGCAGATGACGTGCCAGGCATTTTCTTTCTTCTATTCTGGTGGTTTGCAGAAATGACTGTTTTCACACTATAACATCATTCTAAGCACCTGCTCCTGGCGCCTTGGCTCCCTAATTTCATCCCCTGGGTCCCTGTAAATTGTGATTTGTGGCCAGGTCTGTCCTCAGGGAGCCCGGAGATCGTATGTACCTTCTAGAACAGAGGGTATCATGCCGGTGATAATGAATGGCTTCCAATGGAGGTATGACTCAGACTTGTATTGGGCCAAGGCCATTTTTAAAGGGAAAGATCATATAGTATTTATAATATATAGTGCGTGTGTGTCTATACACACACACACACTATATTACCAAAAGTATTGGGACGCCTGCCTTTACACGCAACTTTATTGGCATCCCAGTCTTAGGCCGTAGGGTTCAATATTGAGTTGGCCCACTCTTTGCAGCTATAACAGCTTCAACTCTTCTGGGAAGGCCGTCCACAAGGTTTAGGAGTGTGTCTATGGGAATGTTTGACCATTCTTCTTTTTGTGAGGTCATCGCGCTACTGTTGGATGAGAAGGCCTGGCTCGCAGGCTGCACTCTAATCAGGCATGTACTGGCCATTGGGACTACTGGGAGTTTCCCGGTGGGCCGATGGTTCAGTAGGCCGGTCAGGTGCAGCCCTGGAGCCGCTTCTCTCTGACAGTGAGTGATCGCGATCTCACTCCTATCACCAAGGAGCAGCTGCCGACTCTTGCTGGACAGAGGATTAGACTTTCTGCTCCCTCCAGCCTGCAGGGGGAGATAGACAGCCATCAGACTTACCTTCCTCTCTCCCCTTATCGCTTGTCAGTTATCACATGACTGGAGAGACGACGAGATGCTGCCTTTAGAACTGTGAGTACACGTGGAAGAGGGAGGACAGGGAGGACACTCTGATGTAAGGGGGACACTGTTGGGGACACTCAAAATTAAAGTGGGCTGGTCTGGGTGAAGTCCAGGGCCAAATTTTTGTCCCAGTCCAACCCTGACTCTAATTCATCCCAAAGGTGTTCTATCGTGTTGCAGGCCAGTCAAGTTCCTCCACCCCAAACTTGTTTGATCATTCTTCCAGAGGTGCATTTGTAAGGTCAGGCACTGATGTTGGATGAGAAGGTCTGTCTCACAGTCTGCGTTCTAATTCATCCACAAAGGTGTTCTATGGTAGTTAAGGTCAGGACTCTGTGCAGTTCCTCCACCCCAAACTCGCTCATCCATGTCTTTATGGTCCTTGCTTTGTGCAGTGGTTCAAATCATTTGGTGGAGGGGGGATTATGGTGTGGGGTTGTTTTTCAGGGGTTGGGCTTGGCCCCTTGGTTCCAGTGAAGGGAACTCTTAAGGCGTCAGCTAGAGCTGCACAATTAATCATCAAGAATCGTTATCGCGATTTTGACTAAAGTGTTTCACAATTCTTTCTATGCAAAGAATTCTCTCTGCTCTTCTGAAGCGCCAGCCATCAAAAGAAAGGAAGAGAAAAACTGGGCAGTCTGCCAAGAATCACAACATTCTTTATCCGGTGAACTTAAAGTGGTGTTTCCACCAAAAAAAAAAATGGCTTAAAAATCCTAAAAAAAAAGAAAAAAATTGGAAAAAAATACATTTTTTACTCACCTCTAAATGCCTTTTGCTAGGGGGCCCCTCGGGCACTGACATCACTTCCCCTCGGCGCCGCACAGTCATCTGAGACCTGTCACGTGTCCCAGATGACTGCGCGGCGTATCACGGCGCCGCTCGCCGCATGCACAGTGGGGGGGGCTTCGTTCCCCCACATCGCTGGACCCTGGGACAGGTAAGTGTCCGATTATTAAAAGTCAGCAGCTGCAGTATTTGTAGCTGCTGACTTTTACATTTTTTTTTTAGGGGGCACCCCGCTTTAAGTGTAAACATTGGAACAATTTGTCAATGGAATAAACTTTGTGTGTAAGTGACAAAAGTTTAACCACTTAAACTCTAAACCTTTTTCTGACATTTGTTGGTTTCATGTTAAAATATTTTTTTTTTGCTAGAAAATTACTTAGAACCCCCAAACATTATATATATATTTTTTTTAGTAGACACCCTAGAGAATAAAATGGTGGTTGTTGCAATATTTTATGTCGCACTGTATTTGCTCAGCGGTCTTTCAAATGCAATCTTTTTGGAAAAAATTACTTTAATGAATAAAAAAAAAACAAAAAATAAAACTAACCAGTAAAGTTAGCCCATTTTTTTTGTATAATGTGAAAGATTTTACGCCACGAGAATCGTGATCTTTTTATTGTAAGCAAAAAAATCGTGATTCTCATTTTGGCCAGAATCGTGCAGCTCTAGCGTCAGCATACCAAGACGTTTTGGACAATTTCCTTCTCCCAACTTTGTGGGAACAGTTTGGGGGACGGCCCCTTCCTGTTCCAACATGACTGAGCACCAGTGCACAAAGCAAGGTCCATAAAGACATGGATGAGCGAGTTTGGGGGTGGAGGAACCTGACTGGCCTGCACAGAGTCCTGACCTCAACCCGATAGAACACCTTTGAGATGAATTAGAGTGGAGACTGCGAACCAGGCCTTCTCGTCCAACATCAGTGCCTGACCTCACAAATGTGCTTCTGAAAGAATGGTCAAACATTCCCATAGAGTCCTGATGGACAACAAAGAGTTTATCCCAGTAGATTTTAAAGTAGAACTACAATGTATCAGCACCACAAGCCAAAAGCGCTATTCAAATCATTTTTAATATTCAAAGCAATTTCCACAAATCCATCCATTTGTCTATGCTTTATTTTGCTAAAAAAAAAAAAAACGTTGAAAAACATCCCCCTAGCATTCCTGGCTGTGGCCATCTTGAGTAAGGGCAGATGAATCGTGTAGCATTTAGTTCTTGGAATCCAGCTGCCCTTAGCTCACATGCAGCATGGAGGGTGTGCTTATCTACAAAACCTCTCCTGAAGACTCCTGGGATTTATGACATCATTTGCCTAGGCCTGGAAACCAGGAAGTAACAAAAGATATGTAAAAAACAACTTAAAACAAGTAAATATGATGCACTTTCCTATCTATTTACTAATGTTAGCAGCATAAGGATTCAAAATAGTTCCACTTTAAGCCTGAGTGCTGATGACCTTCATGTACAGGTGACCACTATAGGGAGTGTTTTGATGTGCTTATGAAGTACAGTAAGGAACAACAAGCAAGTAAAAATGTCAATGTCATGTCAAGGTTCACTTTCCAGTAAATTGTTAATACAAAAAACAAAACAAAAAATGATGGACTCAGTGGAAGAACACTGGTGAGTCACTAAACATCATTCATATCCGGTGTATGCAAAAGAGGTTTTAGAAACTCTCTTGGATGACATTTTTAAAGGGCCATTTTACCTTTTTAGAGGTGTCCTTAAAGTGGGGTGCCCCTTTAAAAAAAACAAAAATTAACATAAAATATTGCAACAACCAATTTTATTCTCTAGGGTGTCCACTAAAATATATATATATTTATAGATATGTTTGGGGGTTCTAAGTAATTTTCTAGCAAAAAACTTTAACTTAAACTTAACTTTAACTTATTTTAACTTGAAACCAACAAATGTCAGAAAAAGGTTTAGAGTTTAAGTGGTTAAACTTTTGTCACTTACACACAAAGTTTATTCCATTGACAAATTGTTCCAATGTTTACACTTAAAGCGGGGTGCCCCCTAAAAAAAAAAATGTAAAAGTCAGCAGCTACAAATACTGCAGCTGCTGACTTATAATAATCGGATACTTACCTGTCCCAGAGTCCAGCGATGCGGGGGAACGAAGCCCCGCTCGTTCCTCGCTCCGCTCTGCCGCGCCGGCATTCTTACTGTGGGCACCCGGCTGTGGCTTCACAGCCGGGCACCCACTGCGCATGCCCAAGCGGCACCGCATGCCGTGATACGCCGCGCAGTCATCTGGGACCTGTCACGTCCCAGATGACTGACTGCGCCGAGGGGAAGTGATGTCACCAGCCCGGGCACTGAAGGAGACAGACTACGAGGGACCCCCTAGCAACAGGCATTTAGAGGTAAGTTAAAAAAAAAAAAAATTCAAATTTTTTATTTTATGTTTTTAGGAATTTTAAGCTATTTTTATTTTTTGGGGGGGAAACACCACTTTAAAGTATAACTAGAGGCAATTTTTTTTTATAGTTTTGGATAGAGTAGAGATAGATTAGATAACCTGTCAATTTTTATTGCTGTCTGTGTCCCCATTATGGAGATTCTCCCTCTCTAATTGTGCTGTTTTACCGTTATAAGTAAAAGAAAATCCCCAAATGTTGGGTTGTCCCCAGAAAAGTAATAGAGGGGAAATCTTCCAATTGGGACACTAGTTCTGGTGACCCCCAAGGGATTCCCTTAATTTGCAGTGATTTCCTCTCACTTCCTGTTTGGTTATGGGACAGGAAGTGAAGGGAAATCTCCACAATGGGACACAGATGGCAAAAAAAAAAAAAATCTGACAGGGGTCTGACCTTCCCTTTCTCTGTCCAAAAAAACATTTTTTGCCTATAGTTCTACTTTATCCACTTGCCGACCGCTGCACGGCGATATACTTCTGCACAATGGCAGCAGTGGGCAAATGGGTGTACCTGTACGTTCCCTTTAATTGGTGGGGCTAGCAGGCACGCCCGACGCGTACAGAGTGACCGTGCCCGCCGGACCCGCAGACTTAATGTTCGCCAGTGTCCTGCGATCGTGTCACGGAGCAGCAAAACGGGGAGATGCCTACGTAAACAAGGAATTTCCTTGTTCTGCCTAGTTACATGAAGGGGATCTACTGCTCCCTGTTATCGGGAGCAGTGATCGCTGTCATGTGAGTAGTAGCACCTCCCCCCCACCGTTAAAATCACTCCCTAGGACACACTTAACCCCTTCATCACCCCCTAGTGTTTGCCTGCCAGTTTAATTTTTAAAGTAATCAGTGCGTTTTTATAGCACTGATCGCTGTATACATGACATTGGTCCCAAAATAGTGTCAAAAGTGTCCGATGTGTCCACCATAATGTCGCAGTCACGCTAAAAATCACAGATCGCCACCATTTCTAATATATAAAAAAATTTATAATAAAAATTCCATAAATCTATCCCCTATTTTGTAGACGCTATAACTTTTGCGCAAACCAATCAATATACGCTTATTGCGATTTTTGTCGAAGAATATATATCGGCCTAAACTGAGGGAAAAAATAGTTTTTTTATATATTTTTGGGGGATATTTATTTTAGCAAAAAGTAAAAAATAATGCGTTTTTTTAAAAATTTACGCTATTTTTTTGTATATAGCGTAAAAAATAAAAACTGCAGAGGCGATCAAATACAACCGAAAGAAAGCTCTATTTGTGGGAGAAAAAGGATGTCAATTTTGTTTTGGTGTAACATTGAACGACCGCGCAATTGTCAGTTAAAGCGACGCAGTGCCGAATCGCAAAAAGTGCTCTGGTCAGGAAGGGGGTAAAACCTTCCGGGGCTGAAGCAGTTAATAAATCTCAAGACCCTCTTGAGTAAAGGCCACCTGGAATAATACTTTCTTTCCTCCCTGATTCAGCAATCGTTCCTCTGGCATGGTCCCAGGCGGCTGCTCCTCTTCATATTGCCCATGTGTGCCAATGGTCCTGTTAAATTTCTATGGGACAGCCGTGCTCTGAGGGGCCTCTGGAGTCCGTCTTGGTTACAGCAAACCCATAGGAATGAATAGGATCCCTGCAAGCATGCGCAGTATGAAGAGGATACAACTGAGACCATGTTGGAGAAAAGATCCCTGGATTGGGGAAGTATTATCTCAGGCATCCGGCACTCAGAGGGGCATTCTACACTGGTGCCTCCGCTTCACAGAATTCACTTGCTCAGTGGGGGGCGATTGTTTTGCTGATCCCTGCTGAGCAGGCGGATATTAGGTCCATGTCTGCTCTGCTGTGCAGGACAGACACAGTCCCCACTTTCCTCTATGGGGAAGTCAGATGGAAACGGACCGCCTGTCCATTTCCATCCAATCCGATCTGCCAGACAGATGGAAAATAGGACCATCCATCCATCTGTTTTTGGCAGACAGGATCAGATGGCAGTGTCATGGGGGTGTCATGTCCACTGACATCTTTCGCACCATAGATGATACTGGAGGGTCCGATCAGGTCCACCTGGAAAAACTGATATGCCGGCCTGATTGGACAGCCAGTGTGAAAAGGCCCTTATTTCTGGCTTTACCTTTATGGCCCTTTAGGGAAGCTTTACCTTTATGGCCCTTTAGGGAAGCTTTACCTTTTATGGCCCTTTAGGGAAGCTTTACCTTTTATGGCCCTTTAGGGAAGCTTTACCTTTTATGGCCCTTTAGGGAAGCTTTACCTTTTATGGCCCTTTAGGGAAGCTTTACCTTTTATGGCCCTTTAGGGAAGCTTTACCTTTTATGGCCCTTTAGGGAAGCTTTACCTTTTATGGCCCTTTAGGGAAGCTTTACCTTTTATGGCCCTTTAGGGAAGCTTTACCTTTTATGGCCCTTTAGGGAAGCTTTACCTTTTATGGCCCTTTAGGGAAGCTTTACCTGATTTCTGTAGCCCTTTCGCAGCCTGTGAAAGTGGAACGATATGTGGGAAACTGGCCAAAACATAAGCCATGCTTGTAGGTTTGTGTATCGGTCTGGCATAGTTAGAGACATGAGAACCTCATTAGTAGCGACTTCTGAAAGGAGTGTTGGGTTGATGTTTTATGGACAGTTTTAGATGTTGGTAGCGCTTAGTTTTTTTTTTTTGTTGTTGTTGTTGGAGCAGGTTTACACATAGGACTCTATAGTGAGGGTCAGCAACCTGTAGATCGTGGCCAGGTGACTGGTAGATCGCAGTCTGGGCTTGCTGACCCTCCATCTCACAGCATCAGAGTGCAATGCAGAGGGACTACTTGTAAAGTTAAAGGGGGTGAAAAAACACATCAGTAAGCCCCCCCCCCCCCTTTTTACTTAACTGAGCCCCGTAATGCATAGGATGCATTAAGGTGAAAAAACATGAGGGTTTACAACCCCTTTAAAAATAAAAAAGTTTAAAACAAGTAAATATGATATACTTTCCTATCTATTTACAAATACTGGCGGCATGAGTATTCAAAATAATCAATGTTGATTGGGAGAGTGAAGTTCCACTTTAAAGTGATATTAAAGGCCTGTTTGTTATTTTAAAAAAAGTTCTACTTACCTGCTCTGTGGAAGGGTTTTGCACCGAACAGCCTCAATCCTCCCCTTCTCAGGAACCCCGCCAGAGCTCTGGGCTCCTCCTCCTTGCCGAGTGTCCCCTTAGCAAACCACTTGACATGGGGGCGCTGGTGCATGATCGTTTCCAAACCCGCTTTGTGTGCCCATCAGGCCCCTTTCACACTTGTACGACTTGTCCTGCCTTTTGGGACTGCAAAGTCGCATGACAAATCATACTCCATGATTTCCAATGAGTACCATTCATATCTGTGCATCTTCAAGTCAGTCCCTGCACTACTTCGATTCGACTTTGATGCGACTTGAGGTCCATAGACACAGTCATTGCTTCAATTCGCGGCAAAATCTGGCAACTTTCAAGTCGCAAAAGTGTGACAAGAGCCTAAGACACACAGAATGGGGCTCAACCCACCCCCGCTCTCCTCCTCACTGGCTGTTATTGGCAGCTATTGGCTCCCGCTGCCGTGTCTTAGCCAATGAGGAGGCAGAGACCAAGGAGAGCAGCCGCTCTCATGCACATCGCTGGTTCTGGATCGGGCTCAGGTTAGTATTGGGGGAGCTGCGGAAGAATACTGAAGAATGCATGAAGGTTAAAAACCTTCAGGCTTTACAACCATGTTAACGTTATAAAGAAGGTGGAAGCTAAGGCTGTCCATACACTATACAATTTTCTTGTACAATTTTTCTTTAGATTTACCAAAACCATATAATATGAGGTCAAACCTAAACACTTTCAATGTGTATGCAATCAGGCAGGCTCTTTTACTACATAGTTGATGGTAATTCTAAAGGAAATTGAATAAGAAAATTGTCTAATGTATTTTTCAGTTAGGCTGCTTTCACACTGGGGCGGTTTGCAGGCGCTATTGCGCTAAAAATAGCGCCTGCAAACCGACCCGAAACAGCTGTTGCTGTGTCTCCAGTGTGAAAGCCCGAGGGCTTTCACACTGGAGCGGTGCGCTAGCAGGATGGTAAAAAAAGTCCTGCTAGCTGCATCTTTGGAGCGGTGAAGGAGCGGTGTGTTCACCGCTCCTATACCGCTCCTTCCCATTGAAATCAATGGGAGACCGCGGGGATACCGCCCGCAAAGCGCTGCTGCAGCGGCGCTTTGCGGAGGTTTTTAACCCTTTTTCAGCCGCTAGCGGGGGTTAAAACCACCCCGCTAGCGGCCGCATACCGCGGGTAAAACGATGGTAAAGCAGCGCTAAATATAGCGCTGCTTTACCATCGCCGCCCCGCACCGCCCCAGTGTGAAAGCAGCCTTAAAGTTTTTCTGAAAAGAGCAACTAAAAAGGTAAGCAGGCATTTTTTTTATATATTTTTTTAAAAAAGTTCTGCTATGTGAATGGAAACTTGTAACAAAAATAAAGTGGGTGTTTTTATCCCAATTTGGCTGAGAAGGGTGAAAATATACTGGGAACTGATAATGGTCAGATGCTAAAACATTCTACGTCCCTCTTTTGTTCCGCAGTGTGTAGACCAGTTGATGAAGATCCAGATGGAGCTGCAGGAGACAGTGAAGGATTTAGCCAAGGCCAAGAAGAAGTACTTTGAGGCCGAGCAGATGGCACATGCAATGCGGGAGAAAGCCGACATCGATGCCAAGTGAGTTCCCTGTGTGTGATGACATTATCTGAAGATGCGTCCAGATTCACAATCATTATTCATGGCAGCACTTGGCTGTGTCTGACTTGCGGAAGAGAGCTGAGATCACGCTGGACTCCATCCAGTGAGGTGTGAGTGGAATCACTTGGGACGGAGTGCTGGAACCTATCAGCTCAGGGTATTTTTGCTGCAAGTTTTGGGCTACAATCACACAGCCACCAGCGGGAATTAGTAGATTCTCGCTGCTGGTTATAAAGGCTGCCTGAACACATGGGGGTCGATTTACTAAAACTGGAGATTGCAAAATCTGGTGCAGCTGTGCATAGAAAACAACCGGCTTCCAGACTTTTTTTTTTTTCAAAGCTTAAAGTGATATTAAAGTCTTGTTTTATTTTTTTTTCTTTAACTACTTCCCATTCAGCCAATGTATATAAACAGCTTGGTGGGCGCTCTGTCCTTCAGGAACGTTCCTCAGAAGGAGGGGGATCACAAGCCCGCGCAGCGGCGCGATCCCGATGCGCTCGTGTCACCCGGACACGGCACGTCTTAGATCGGCAGGAGGGCTCTGTGGTTGGTCCTCCCGATCACATGACGGCCGTGTCCAATAACAGCCATCATGTGATATAAACACAGAGCCGGTTGCTAGGCAATCGGCTCTCCTCTCCTCACACATTAGTTGTCGGTGAGGAGAGCGGATCGCTGCAGCCGGCTGGTGATCAGTGAGTTTGAGCTGCTTTTTACAGCTTTTTAATCACTGATTACCAGTCTAGTGTCACCACACAACATGTCACCACGCAGTGTAAAACACACATGTCCCCAAAACACATGTCCCCAAATAATAAAAACACCTGTGCCCCACATATGTCACACTAAAATCACATGTCCCAATGATTATCTGCACACATATGTCCGCAATCACCTGCGCACATCTGTACATGATCATTTGCGTACATATGTCCGTGATCACACAAACCAATTATTATACACTTAGCGGATTTTTTTTTACCAAAAACATGTAGCAGAAAACATTTTGGCTTAAATTTATGACAAAATTTGATTTTATTGGATTTCTTTTAAAATAGAAAGAAGAAAATACAGTTTTTTTTTTTCAAATTAGCGCTCTTTTTTCGCTTATATCGCAAAAAATTAAAAACGGAGTCGTGAATAAATACCACCAAAAGAAAGCTCTATTTGTGCGAACAAAATGATAAAAATTTAATTTGGATACAGCGTAGCAAGACTGAGCAATTGTCATTGAAAGTGCGAGAGCACTGAAAATTGGTCTGGGAAGGAAGGGGGCGAAAGTGCCCAGTATTGTAGTGGTTAAAAATAACAAACATGTCATACTTATCTGCTCCATGCAGTTGGTTTTGCACAGAGTGGCCCAGATCCTCCTCTTCTCGGGTCCTCGCCGGCACTCCTGGCCTCTCCCTCCTGCCTTTACATAGCTTACTATGGGGGCACCAGAGCCGAGCCGCTGCTCTGTGTTTCCATTCAGACACCGAGCTGTGGCTCGGCCCCGCCCCCACTCCTCATTGGTTCGCTGACTTTGATTGACAGCAGCGGGAGCCAATGGCGCCCCCACTGCTGTGTCTCGGCTAATCAGGAGGGAGAGTCTCGGACAGCCGAGTCTCTCATGCGAATCGCTAGACTGAGGTGGGGCTCAGGTAAGTATGAGGGGGGCTGCTGCACACAGGTTTTTTATCTTAATGCATAGAATGCATTAAGATATAAAAAATCTTCTGCCTTTACAACCACTTTTAGCCCCCTTTTCACACTGCCGTGCCGTGACAGCGATTTTACCGCAATTTTGACGCGATTTCAGGGAATGCCTCTGTAAACTTGAGGTCTATGGATCTCAACTCGCATCAAAGTCAAACCAAAGCAGTACAGTGACTATTCTGAAGTCGCAGAGATATGAATGGTACTCATTGGAAATCATGGGGGTACGACTTGTCATTCAACTTTGCAGTCCCAAGTCGCACAGGTGTGAAAGGGGCCTAACTAAACAAGTTAGAAGCTGATTGGTTACCATGCACCAGATTTTGCACTCTCCGCGTGAAGCTTGCTGAACAAAAAGGATCAGGGACTTCTTTTAGGCAAATATTGAAGTGAATAGGCTGCCCTGCATGCTGAATTGTGTGAGAATCGCTCCCGCACAAAATTCGCAAGGGGGAGCGCAAGTTCCTACTATGAGAAGTGTGAACGGGCCAAGTTTTTTGAAGCTGTGGTGAGATCTCTACAAGGCCCCCAGTCTTGCTAGAGCCATTACAAAGATTTAAGTGTTACTAAACCCACAACAGTAAAATCAGTCTGTATATGCAGTAAAGCATGCTTGTTATACTCACTGTGGAACCTAAGGGGTTAATCCTCTGCATTGTGTAAAAAGGCTGTTTGATTCTGTCTTCTCTGATCCTCCCTCTTTGGGGTCCCCCAGGTCACCAGAACTAGTGTCCCCATTGGAAGATTTCCCCTCTATTACTTTTCTAGGGACAACCCAAAATCTGGGATTTTCTTTTACTTTCAGTTTTAATGATACATAGAGAGGGAGAATCTCCCTAATGGGGGTACAGACAGCAATACAAGCTGACAGGTGTTCTAATCCTTCTGTACTCTATCCAAAACTAAAAAAAAAAAACATTTGTCTTTAGTTATACTTTAATTTGGAAGGATTTCCTCACACTTCCTGTCTTGGCTATGGGACAGGAAGTGAAGTTCTGCCTATAGTTCTATTTTAAAGTGGGGTGCCCCTTAAAAAATTTTTTTTAAAAGTCAGCAGCTACAAATACTGCAGCTGCTGACTTAATAATTGGACACTTACCTGTGCCAGGGTCCAGCGATGTGGGGGAACAAAGCCCCCCCCCCCCGCTCGCGGCGTCGGCATTCTTACTGTGGGCACCCACTGCGCATGCGCGATCGGCACCGTGATGCGCTGCACAGTCATCTGGGACCTGTCACAGGTGACTGACTGCGCCGAGGGGAAGTGATATCAGTTCCCGGGCACTGAAGGAGGCAGACTACGAGGGACCCCTAGCAACAGGCATTTAGAGGTGAGTTACACTTATTTTTTTTCCAATTATTTTTTTTTTTAAAATATTTTTTGGATTTTTAAGCTCTTTTTTTTTTTGGGGGGGGGGGGGGGGGGGGGGGGGGGGGGGGAACACCACTTTAAATGATACCACTAAGCTCCACTCTGAATGTAGGTTTTCAGCATTTTTTTATGTCCCTGAATACTGCCCTGAAATAGGAATCCCGCAATGTGCAAGGCTATATTGGCTAGAAAAACGGCTGCAAAAAAAAGGTCATCACTGAAGTGTTTTTTCTGCCATTTGCACGAGGACTAAGTAGACTCAATTCAACCACTTATCGGCTATTTTTTTATTTTTTTGGGGGGGGGGGGGGGGGGCGCAATTCTGCCTGCAGTTCCAAATCGTGTAGCAATTTCTGCAAAATGTGCGCAATGCGTCTGGATGCCATTTATTCTAAATGACATCACGAATGCAGTGTGATTTTTCTGCAACTGTTCCTCGGCAAATGCGCCTTTGCCAATACCACCAAAAGAAAGCTCTATTTGTGGGAAAAAAAGGACGTCAATTTTGTTTGGGTGCAACGTCGCACGACCGCGCAATTGTCAGTTAAAGCGACGCAGTGCCAAATCGCAAAAAGTCCTCTGGTCAGGAAAGGGGTAAAATCTACCGGGACTGAAGCGGTTAAGCATGCATGTGTATAAATGCATCCAAACGTGTGCATAGGCATATACATTTAGTCTAGGGGCTAGAATCGGGGAGGTTCTATGCATACGCTTCTAGTTTGCCATATGCACATGTGTACGGCACCAAAACAAGCATTTTGTTAAGGCCCCTTTCACACTTGTGCACCTTCAAAGTCGTGCGATTTTGCCGTGATTTGCGACCGCGATTTCAAGGAATGCCTGTGTAAGTGGCATCAAAATCGGACCAAAGTAGTGCAGGGACTACTTTGAAGTCGGAATGACTTGAAGTCGTACTAATATAAATGGCTGTCATTGGAAATCATGGGGAACGACTTGTCATGCTACTTTGCAGTCCCAAATCGTGGGACAAGTCGTATAAGTGTGAAAGGGGCCTAACTGGATTTTTCGGCCAGCTCCTGGCTATAAGATCCAGCATAGATGGGGTATTTTAATAGGCCTGGTGTTGTGTTATCCTCCCACGTCTGTGTGCTTGGTCCCAAAAAGGCATGGCCATAGCATTGTCGTAGGCTGCAATTTGTGATTGAGCAAGCACAGACATGACACCCGCACTGGTGCCTCTCATACCTGTAGCGCTGATGTTGACGGAGGGGTGGAGGGAGAACAATTGAGGCTGTGCTACCTGGAAAACCTGAAAGAAATATTTTAGGCTCTGGGAAGAAAGCATCCATTAAAGTGGTTGTAAATCCTCAAGGTTTTTCACCTTGATACATTCTACACATTAAGGTGAAAAACCTTCTGCAGAGCCCCCCCTTTTACTTACCTGAACCCAATCGTTCCAGTGACGGGGACGAGCAGAACAGCTGCTGTCTCTGTTCCTCATTGGCTGGATTGATAGCAGCAGGAGCATTGGCTTCCGCTACTGTCAATCAAACCCAGTGACACGGGGGGCGGAGCCGAGTCCTGCTGTCTGTGTCAATGGATGCAGCAGCAGGACTCAGGAGCGTGCCCGCACGAGTGCCCCCAGGGAATGCGGGTCTCTGTGGGGGCACTCGAGAAGAGGAGGAGCCAGGAGCGCCACCGGGGGACTCCAGAATAGGAGGATTGGGGCCCCTCTGTGCAAAACCCTTGGGGCCCCTCTGTGCTGAACTAATCTTTACAATCACTTTATATTACTGCCTGACAGGTAAACAACTACTAAGCCCTCTAAATCAAGTCAAAAGATGGTGCCCGGAGTTCAGGGTTAAAGGCTGGTTTACACTTTTGTTTGTCTTTATTGAGATATCACACCGACATATACACTATATTACCAAAAGTATTGGGATGCCTACCTTTACAAGCATATGAACTTTAAAGTGGAGCTCCACCCTAAAGTGGAACTTCCGCTCATCGGAACCCTCCCCCCCCCCCCTCCGGTGCCACAATTGGCACCTTTCAGGGGGGAGGGGGGTACAGATACCTGTATAATACAGGTATCTGCACCCACTTCCGGGCGTAGATAGCCGCAGAATCTGTGGGTATTTACACCACTTCCTGTCATCCTCCCGCTGTCTGCTGGGAAACACACGGATCCCAGAGACAGCAGGGAGCGTCCTTATTGCGCAGCGTAGGATTCCCATACCGAAGATGGCGGTGGCAGCACCCGAGAGACGATCGGCAGATCGGCTTTCGGGGTGCCGACATCGCCGGCGCGCTGGACGGGTAAGTGCATATATACTAAAAGCCAGCAGCTGCAGTATTTGTAGCTGCTGACTTTTAAAAAAAAAATTTTGACCGGACTCCCTCTTTAACCACTTCAGCCCCGGACCAATTGGCAGCCAAAGGACCAGGCCCCTTTTTGCGATTCGGCACTGCGTCGCTTTAACTGACAATTGCGCGGTCGTGCGACGTGGCTCCAAAACAAAATTGGCGTCCTTTTTTTTCCCACAAATAGAGCTTTCTTTTGGTGGTATTTGATCGCCCCTGCGGTTTTTATTTTTTGCGCTATAAACAAAAATAAAGCGACAATTTTGAAAACAATGCAATATTTTTTGCTTTTTGCTATAATAAATATCCCCAAAAAAATATATAAAAAAACATTTTTTTTCCTCAGTTTAGGCCGATACGTATTCTTCTACATATTTTTGGTAAAAAAAAATTGCAATTAGCGATTATTGATTGGTTTGCGCAAAAGTTATAGCGTTTACAAAATAGGGGATAGTTTTATAGCATTTTTATTAATATTTTTTTTTTTTTACTAGTAATGGCGGCGATCAGCGATTTTTATGTGACTGTGACATTATGGCGGACACATCGGACATTTTTGACACATTTTTGGGACCATTGTCATTTATACAGCAATCAATGCTATTTAAATGCATTTATTCATGTATAAATGACAGTTGTAGTGAAGGGGTTAACCACTAGGGGGAGGGGTTATGGGCTGTGATGTGTGTGTTTTTTTTTACATTAGGGGGCGGGGCTGACGTCATTGATCGGCTTTCCCGATGACAGGGAACAGCCGATCAATGGCAGGCAGAGTAGGAAGCGCGGGAGAGGTTTGTTTACACAGACCTCTCCCCGTTCTTCAGCTACGTAACCTGATCGCGGGACACCAGCGGCGATCGGGTCCGCTGGTCCCGCGGCCGGGGTCACGGAGCTCCCGACCGGCTCACGAGCGCGCCGCTGGCCCCTTAGTTCCAGTGAAGGGAACTCTTAAGGTGTCGGCATACCAAGACATTTTGGACAATTTCATGCTTCCAACTTTGAGGGAACAGTTTGGGGATGGCCCCTTCCTGTTCCAACATGACTGCGCACCAGTGCACAAAGCAAGGTCCATAAAGACATGGATGAGCGAGTTTGGGGTGGAGAAACATGACTTGCCTGCGCTGAAAAAGAAAAAAGAAAAGTACTACATCAGTACTTTTTTAGCACATCGTGTCCGCCATGAAACGGGCATATACTGTAGGAGACCAGGCATTTTGCTTTTGGTGGGACTGCGCTGGAATAGCCACCCAATGCAGTCCCCCTGCATTTGATATAAATTTCCCCTAAGTGTTCTATTAGTAAATTGTCAGCCTCATCTAGTAAATGATTGTTGAATAAAGCCAATATATAAAGTAAGCTGCCAGATTATTCCAAGTGTGCTAAGTAGAGGCTCAGTGTAATTAATCTTATCAGCATGTGTTAATGTTTTCCAGTCCAAGTCTAGATTGCAGGAGAGTTAAATAACTCAAAGAAATGAGGTCATCACCAATCGGGTGACAATCCCGTGTCTATGGGAAAACATAAAAATGAGCGCCTTCCAATATTGTCAGGAAAGCATCCAGGTCAGGCAAGCATGACGTGTTTGTGGCACCCTCAGCCAGCCATGGCCAACCATTTTACAGAGCATATGCTTGTTTGGATTGGATGCAAAGGTTGGTTCACCCGCTGTTCCTTCACGGATAAGCTGGCGTGTGTCCGTTCTCCTGGGCCATGCTGGCAGGATTATCCATCGGTCTGCATCGTAATTTGTCAGAGGGTGGTTGCATCATCTGGCTGGCATGTCTGAACACTCAATGTTAACTGCACCAAAGCTACACCTGCCAGTGTCAGAACACACTGACCAACTGCTGATCGAGTAACATTTTCTAGCATGTCCCTTCAACAGAAGTCACTCATTTGACAGCTGATCCCTGCGGGACCTGCTGAATTTCGATCAGTATATGGCCAGCTTTAGGGTGGAAATACACATTCTATGCCTTGCAAGCGATACAGATCCTCCAGCTAGGAAGACAGTGAGCAGCAAAGTAGTGGCATCACCAAAACTCCTAGAAACTAGGCAGAGGCAGCAGTGCCTTAGATCTCACATTGCAGCTGTACAACCCAAGGTTGTATGTACAGGATTGCCTAGGTAGACTCACATAGGAGGAATTCCAGAGATCAGGTACAGTACAATGATTTTACCCATTGCTTGGTATAAACTGTATCTTTAACCAAAACCTTCTATTTATGTCGTTTTGGATTAAGTAGGGAATGGAGAACACCCTTTATCTTTTGCTTTGTGAGGATGTGAAAGTGAATCGCTTCAAAATGAGGGGAAATCTCCTCCCTAGAATCGGGGTCTCATTTGGAATATTTCCTCATTTGTTGTAAAATTAGGATTTTTTTTTTTGTGGCTTTCTGTCCACGTGACAGTGGTCATCAGCACTAATAGAGAGGATGGATCTCCCGGGACAGACACAGCAAGTAGTAACCGGCAATCAAATTTTACTTTTATCCAACGACTATAGTACAGCGGTCTCCAAACTTCGACCCTTTGCTCCCTATTCCTCCCACAGACACCAGCGGTGGGGCCCTATTCCTCCCACGGACACCAGCGGTGGGGCCCTATTCCTCCCACGGACACCAGCGGTGGGGCCCTATTCCTCCCACGGACACCAGCGGTGGGGCCCTATTCCTCCCACGGACACCAGCGGTGGGGCCCTATTCCTCCCACGGACACCAGCGGTGGGGCCCTATTCCTCCCACGGACACCAGCGGTGGGGCCCTATTCCTCCCACGGACACCAGCGGTGGGGCCCTATTCCTCCCACGGACACCAGCGGTGGGGCCACTATTCCTCCCACGGACACCAGCGGTGGGGCCACTATTCCTCCCACGGACAACAGCGGTGGGGCCACTATTCCTCCCACGGGCACCAGCGGTGGGGCCACTATTCCTCCCACGGACACCAGCGGTGGGGCCACTATTCCTCCCACGGACACCAGCGGTGGGGCCACTATTCCTCCCACGGACACCAGCGGTGGGGCCACTATTCCTCCCACGGACACCAGCGGTGGGGCCACTATTCCTCCCACGGACACCAGCGGTGGGGCCACTATTCCTCCCACGGACACCAGCGGTGGGGCCACTATTCCTCCCACGGACACCAGCGGTGGGGCCACTATTCCTCCCACGGACACCAGCGGTGGGGCCACTATTCCTCCCACGGACACCAGCGGTGGGGCCACTATTCCTCCCACGGACACCAGCGGTGGGGCCACTATTCCTCCCACGGACACCAGCGGTGGGGCCACTATTCCTCCCACGGACACCAGCGGTGGGGCCACTATTCCTCCCACGGACACCAGCGGTGGGGCCACTATTCCTCCCACGGACACCAGCGGTGGGGCCACTATTCCTCCCACGGACACCAGCGGTGGGGCCACTATTCCTCCCACGGACACCAGCGGTGGGGCCACTATTCCTCCCACGGACACCAGCGGTGGGGCCACTATTCCTCCCACGGACACCAGCGGTGGGGGGCGCTATTCCTCCCATGGGCACCAACGGTGGGGCACGGTTACCAATGCCAGGGCATTTTCTACTCTTACTAGCCACAGTCCGAACCCTCTGATGTCTGAAGGATAATAAACTGGCCCTTTGTTTAGAAAGTTTGGAGACCCCTGCTATAATTGGGAGCTGTGAATTATAATGCCAGCTTATAAGCCAGCTATCTGCATAGTCAGTCGCTGTATATGAAAGATGTAGAACTACGGGTGTCTCATTCTTTTCCAATGCCCTTTACAATAATAATAATAGTACATTCCTGAAAACACACATAATAGTTTCCTGTCCTCATTTGTAGGCTTTAGTCTGCTTCCTAGGGGGAAAAAATGATTTTTATCACTTTCTACATATATATCCTGTGATGCTAACTGCTTTGTGGTCAGGAAAGTGTTACTGAATGTGAATGCCGTAGATCCCTATCTGTGGGGTAGTGTTATGGTGGTTTTTAAAGTTTGGGCATACCTTCAATTACCACGGAGCAAGAATTCACCCGTATCTCAGATCAGCACAGCCGGGCTGAGACAAAGGCCTTGTTTCCTGTAATAGAATCTGATTCTCACACCAGGCCATGTAGAATCCACAAGCTTTGCCCGTCGCGTCTCAAATCTCCATTGTTATCTGGAGAGGAAACAGATTCTACTCCTGTGTGCCAGCAAAGGCTCAGCCTTAACCAAAGTCAGTAGGGCCATGTCCATAGTACTCATCCTATATACCCTCCAAAAGTGGTAGATTGATGGCCCTGGAACCTTAGAATGCTATTGGTGTATTTGGCAAAGCTGTTCAACTGGTGAACCGAGGAACTGCCACAGAAAACGGAGTCTGAAGATCAAAGTACCACACTGAAATGTTAGAGTCCAAAATAAGGTTTTATTCCCAATGTATAATAGTTGCTATAGTCAACACGTTTCGGCCTTCGCACCATCTACTTCATCAGGGCTTAAAGCTGAACTCCAAGCTGATCCAAATGATCTGTCCCTCACGAACGTGAGGTCTCCAGATGTGCGGTATAAACTTTATGTAGCTGAGGCTATATACAGCACACTGTGTTCCGGGTGCAAGCCAAGACTTCCGGTCTCATACCCGGAACACATATCTGAGCCGCGTTCGGCCAGTCATAGAAAGCGATGTATTCTATCAATGAATACAAACCTTCCTCTGATTAGCGTTGGAGGTTGTGACATCATCAGCCCGCCTCTCTGACTCGGCCAATCGCCAATCATTGCTAGAATACAACCCTTTTCATTGATTGGCTGAGCGCCGCTCAGATAGACTCAATTTTGTTCCAGGTATGAGACAGGAAGGTTTCGTCTTGTGCCCTGAACACAGTGCGGTATTCTGTATGGAGCCTCAGCTACATACAGTTTATACAGCACATCCAACAGCCTCACGTGTTAGTGAGGGACATGGTTTGTTTGGGCAAGCTTGGCCCAAACAAACTATGGGAAGTGTAACAAAAGCTTTAAAATATATGGAATGACATCACTCAGCAGCTGATGTAAACAGCAACCAGCTACCATGTTGTTTTTTTACACCATCTGCTAAACGTTGCCAAGTTCTCTCAAGACAGAATCTAAATGATAGTTTTGAGGCCATACCAGCGGGTTCAATATGATGTCCAAAGCACCTCATCCCCTCTTACGTCAGATGTCAAGAGTTCCCTCCACCATCATACGTGAAGAGTCCTACACCCTCCCTTATATCACAGTGCACCCCACCTTACCTTGTGCTGCTGCTGGGAAGAAGCTGGGGGTAGAGCTGTGAAGCAGAAAGTGCAGTGTCTGGAGGAGGACTAGAGGAGGATTGGAGTCAGCTGCCAGAGTCTGCTGAATGCTGAGACTAGGAGGGGGGTTGGAGACGATGGGTTGCTGCGCCTGCACAGAGAAGTACAGGATCTAAAGGAGGAGTTCTGTTGTCCTCTTTGCTAACAATTGCTGAGACAAGGGGGGAGCAGAGATAAGCCCCTTCACGGCTGCACAACGGGGGTTCCACGGCTGCACAACGGGGGTTCCGCAGCTGTAGGAGAGGTGCGAGGGCCACAGAAAATGGCCAAATTCGGCCAATGGGCCTTGTGTTTGACACACGTGCTCTATAGTATTTGAAAAACTACTTGTGCCAATTTCTGCAACACAATTGTTGGCGCAAAAGGATCAGAAAGGAAGGGTTATCCTGATAAAGTGATTTATGCGAGGACCACTGGAAATCGAAGTTGGCTTCCAGTAATTTACAGGCTGGACGTAAATCTTTATAGGCATGGCGGCAGACTTTGCAGGATTTACTCTGACTCGAGGCCCCACCAAAGGCATTCCAAGAGCGACCGCTAGTAAGTTTTATTACTTATCACACCTGAAAGTGCTATATTTTCATGCTGATTAGTTTACATACCCTGGCAGAATTTATGATTTCTTGGCCATTTTTTCAGAGAATATGAATGATAACACAAAAACTTTTCTTTCACTCATGGTTAGTGTTTGGCTGAAGCCATTTATTATCAATCAACTGTGTTTACTTTTTTTAAATCATAATGACAACAGAAACTACCCAAATGACCCTGATCAAAAGTTTACATACCCCAGTTCTTAATACCGTGTATTGCCCCCTTGAACATCAATGACAGCTTGAAGTCTTTTGTGGTATTTGTGGACGAGGCTCTTTATCTTCTCAGATGGTAAAGCTGCCCATTCCTCTTGGCAAAAAGCCTCCAGTTCCTGGAAATTCTTGGGCTGTCTTGCATGAACTGTGCATTGGAGATGTTCCCAGAGTGGCTCAATAATATTGAGGTCAGGAGACTGAGATGGCCACTCCAGAACCTTCACTTTATTCTGCTGTAGCCAATGACAGGTCGACTTGACCTTGTGTTTTGGATCATTGTCATGTTGGAATGTCCAAGTACGTCCCATGCGCGGCTTACTGGCTGATGAATGCAAATGTTCCTCCAGTATTTTTTGATAACATACTGCATTCATCTTGCCCTCAATTTTGACCAAATTTCCTGTGCCTTTGTAGCTCACACATCCCCAAAACATCAGCGATCCACCTCCGTGTTTCACAGTAGGAATGGTGTACCTTTCATCATAGGCCTTGTTGACTCCTCTCCAAATGTAGTGTTTATGGTTTTGGCCAAAAAGCTAAATTTTGGTCTCATCACTCCAAATGACTTTGTGCCAGAAGGTTTGAGGCGTGTCTCTGTGCTGTTTGGCGTATTGTAAGTGGGATACTTTGTGGCATTTGCGTAGTAATGGCTTTCTTCTGGCGACTCGACCATGCAACCCATCTTTCTTTTAAGAGCCTCCTTATTGTGCATCTTGAAACAGCCACACCACATGTTTTCAGAGAGTCCTGTATTTCACCTGAAGTTATTTGTGGGTTTTTCTTTGCATCCCGAACAATTTTCCTGGCAGTTGTGGCTGAAATTTTAGTTGGTCTACTTGATCGTGGTTTGGTTTGGTTTAAACAGAACCCCTCATTTTCCACTTCTTGATTAGAGTTTGAACACTGCTGATTGGCATTCTCAATTGCTTGGATATCTTTTTATATCCATTTCCTGTTTTTTACAGTTCAACTACCTTTTCCTGCAGATCCTTTGACAATTCTTTTTGCTTTCCCCATGACTCAGAATCCAGAAACGTCAGTGCAGCACTGGATGAAAGATGCAAGGGTCTGTCAGGAGTCCAGAAACTCATTGACCTTTTATACACACACACTAATTACCAGCAAACAGATCACAGGTGAGGATGGTTACCTTTAGACTCGGTTCACACTGGGGCAACTTGACCTTTTACACACACACACAAGTACTAATTTACAAGCAAACAGATCACAGGTGAGGATGGTTACCTTTTAATAGCCATTCAAACCCCTTTGTGTCAACTTGTGTGCATGTTATCAGGCCAAAATCACCAGGGTATGTAAACTTTTGATCAGGGTCATTTGGGTAGTGTCTGTTGTCATTATGATTTAAAAAGAGTAAACACAGTTGATTGATAATAAATGGCTTCAGCCAAACACTAACCATGAGTGAAAGAAAAGTTTGTTGTGTTATCATTCATATTCTCTGAAAAATGGCCAAGAAATCATAAATTCTGCCAGGGTATGTAAACTTATGCTCTCTGGGTGAACCCACACGGGATTAGCAACGCCTGTGTGAAAGGACGCGGGATTATCCCAGATTTGGCCATGTGCATTCTGGTTACACTGGCAGAGCATCTGCTGTGGAAATAGAATGTGTTCCGGAGATTGAGAATTGTATTATGGAACGTTGGCTAATCAGGGGATTTGTAGAATAAAAATGTAGAGGTGCCTTGATCTTATTGCATCTCCTCCTAAGTATAGTACATTGTGCCGGGGACATTCTAAAAGCCTATGCAGGATGAAAGTGTAATATGTTTTTTTGGGGGTTTTATATCATTTCAAGCTGTCAATCGAAGCTAAGAACAGAGTGAAAAGGAGTGCATAGTCTGTCCAATGCTTTATTAGATATACTGTACTTGTAAAGGAGATCTGCTTGATGTGAATCTTATCACAGTGTGAATGCTTTAAAAAAAAAAAAAAAGTATAATTTGTAATTTTGTATGTACATAGTGGCATCCATATTTGCACCTTACATAGGCTGTGCTTCCTGCTATGCAGTTGTTGCACTTTACTGTTCCTTTTCACAGTACAGGTGGAGTGACGCAATAAATGCAATGCACACCTTGTGTGTATATCAGCAGTTGTTAAGCAGAGAGACAGAAGGATTGTAAGGACTAAGGTACTCTCCCCTTTGATCAGCCTTTCTCAACCTTTTTACCAAAAAATACTTTGTACTAAAATACTTTTCAGGCCTCAGGAGACCTCTGCTAGAAAAATGGGTGGGGAAATGCCTCTTTTACATTGGTGATCAGTGGGAAGAATGTCCCTTACATTGGTGATCAGTGGGAAGAATGTTCCTCACACTGGTGATCAGTGGGAAGAATGTTCCTCACACTGGTGATCAGTGGGAAGAATGCTCCTTACATTGTTGGTCAGTGGGAAGAATGTCCCGTACATTGGTGATCTGTGGGAAGAATGTTCCTCACATTGGTGATCAGTGGGAAGAATGTCCCTTACATTGGTGGTCAGTGGGAAGAATGTCCCGTACATTGGTGATCAGTGGGAAGAATGTCCCTTACATTGGTGATCAGTGGGGAAGAATGCTCCTTACATTGGTGATCAGTGGGAAGAATGCTTCTTACATTGGTGATCATTGGGAAGAATGCTCCTTACATTGGTGATCAGTGGGAAGAATGTTCCCTACATTGGTGATCAGTGAGAAGAATGTCCCTTACATTGGTGATCAGTGGGAAGAATGCCCCTTACATTGGTGATCAGTGGGAAGAATGCTCCTTACATTGGTGATCAGTGGGAAGAATGCTCCTTACATTGGTGATCAGTGGGAAGAATGTCCCTTACATTGGTGATCAGTGGGAAGAATGCTCCTTACATTGGTGATCAGTGGGAAGAATGTCCCCTTACATTGGTGATCAGTGGGAAGAGTATTCCTTACATTGGTGATCAGTGGGAAGAATGTCCCTTACATTGGTGATCAGTGGGAAGAATGCTCCTTACATTGGTGATCAGTGGGAAGAATGCCCCTTACATTGGTGATCAGTGGGAAGAATGCCCCTTACATTGGTGATCAGTGGGAAGAATGTTCCTTACATTGGTGATCA
Source organism: Lithobates sylvaticus (assembly GCA_028564925.1). Lineage (NCBI taxonomy): Eukaryota > Metazoa > Chordata > Amphibia > Anura > Ranidae > Lithobates > Lithobates sylvaticus. The sequence goes on from CM053027.1 coordinate 595,613,724, forward strand.
GTGGGAAGAATGTTCCTTACATTGGTGATCAGTGGGAAGAATGTTCCTTACATTGGTGATCAGTGGGAAGAATGCTCCTTACATTGGTGATCAGTGTGAAGAATGTCCCTTACATTGGTGATCAGTGGGAAGAATGCTCCTTACATTGGTGATCAGTGGGAAGAATGTCCCCTTACATTGGTGATCAGTGAGAAGAATGTCCCCTTACATTGGTGATCAGTGAGAAGAATGTCCCTTACATTGGTGATCAGTGGGAAGAATGCTCCTTACATTGGTGATCAGTGGGAAGAATGCTCCTTACATTGGTGGTCAATGGGAAGAATGTCCCTTACATTGGTGATCAGTGGGAAGAATGCTCCTTACATTGGTGATCAGTGGGAAGAATGCCCCTTACATTGGTGATCAGTGGGAAGAATGCTCCTTACATTGGTGATCAGTGGGAAGAATGCCCCTTACATTGGTGATCAGTGGGAAGAATGCTCCTTACATTGGTGATCAGTGGGAAGAATGCCCCTTACATTGGTGATCAGTGGGAAGAATGCTCCTTACATTGGTGATCAGTGGGAAGAATGTTCCTTACATTGGTGGTTAGTGGGAAAAATGTTCCTTACATTGGTGATCAGTGGGAATAATGTTCCTTACATTGGTGATCAGTGGGAAGAATGTCCCTTACATTGGTGATCAGTGGGAATAATGTTCCTTACATTGGTGATCAGTGGGAAGAATGCTCCTTACATTGGTGGTCAATGGGAAGAATGTCCCTTACATTGGTGATCAGTGGGAAGAATGTCCCTTACATTGGTGATCAGTGGGAAGAATGTCCCGTACATTGGTGATCAGTGGGAAGAATGTCCCGTACATTGGTGATCAGTGGGAAGAATGTCCCGTACATTGGTGATCAGTGGGAAGAATGTTGCTTACATTGGTGATCAGTGGGAAGAATGTCCTGTACATTGGTGATCAGTGAGAAGAATGTCCCTTACATTGTTGATCAGTGGGAAGAATGTCCCTTACATTGGTGATCAGTGGGAAGAATGTCCCTTACATTGGTGATCAGTGGGAAGAATGCTCCTTACATTGGTGATCAGTGGGAAGAATGTCCCTTACATTGGTGATCAGTGAGAAGAATGCTCCTTACATTGGTGATCAGTGGGAAGAATGTCCCTTACATTGGTGATCAGTGGGAAGAATGTCCCTTACATTGGTGATCAGTGGGAAGAATGTCCCTTACATTGGTGATCAGTGGGAAGAATGTCCTGTACATTGGTGATCGTGGTAAAATTATTAGTGTTTACATACAATTTTTAATTGACAAAATTCACTCTTTTTGACCACTTTACCAGGACAGACTGTGATATGAATACAAAAAACTTTCCGTTGTCACTGGTATAGGAGATGAGGGACCACCAATGTAAGGAACATTCTTCCAATGTGGACACCTTAACAGTAAAAACAAACCTAACGAAGCAGTAAAGTTGGCTAGTGGTTAGCACTTCAGCACTAGTGTCCTTGGTTCAATTCCCAGCCAGGACACTGCCTGGACTTGTGTGTTTTCTCCCACACTCCAAAGACATGCTGGTAGGGTAAAGTAGAACTATAGGCAAAACTTTTTTTTATTTTTATTTTTTTCAGCTTTCCCTCTATTAAATTTTCTGCCCTTATTGTTTTAACTTTGGATAGTAAAACATATTTTTTTCGTGCCAGTAAATACTTTATACAGCCCACCTTCTGTTTCTTGTATGGTAAAAAGCCTAGGCTTATGACATCATGCACAGCTCTCTCTAACTATCATGAGAGTTTGCCAGGAAGGGAGGAGGGATGAGTCATAAGAGGGCCGATGAAAGCTGCAGAGCTGGAGTTGTGCCTCTGTGTGTCAGTATAAATCCAGGAAGTGAACAGGCAGCAGCTTCAGCTGCCCACAGTTAAAATGGCTGCAGACAGACTTGGTGGAGGGAGATTTCTGCAGCATATTTGGCATGTACAGAATCACAGTATATATAAAATAATATGCAAAGTGGTTGGAGGGAAGCTTCAGAATGGTAATAATATTTTTATTACAAATTAGGCGAGCAGACTGCAGTTTCTCTTTAAGGGAAGGTTATTACCATCTGTGTCTGGGATATGCCTGGGATTTTGTTTAGTACCCAATGTATGGTTCTTGAGTCTCTCTGCTTTATCAGATCTGCTGTAGGTGCGTCTGGGGTGTCCGCTGTGATTTTTGTTTCTCTCTTTGATCCATGACTTCGCACTTTGCATTCTGCTTAACCTTTCATGGTGTCCTTTTTTTTTTTTCCTCTTCACAGATCCAAACTTAGTTTGTTCCAATCAAGAATAAGTTTACAGAAGGCCAACGTGAAGGTAATTGTCTGTAAATGTTGAATTTACTGAAGTGCTTTTTTTTTTTTACCCCTGCAAAATCCATGTGGTTGCCTAATATGAGGTTTCCTACGGTAAGTAATACCAATATTTTTCATCACGTTATGGCACCGGTCTAATTCTAGATTTCATTTTTCATCTAATTTTCTGGTGCAAGCTTGATTCTGATTGGTGACTCTGAGACATTATAGTCAGTTCCGATAAAACACTTTGGGGGATATTTATCAATCTTGTCACAAGGCAAAGCAACGCTAAACAGGAGCAGTGAGATGCATTGCGAAACTGTTTTTTTTGTTTGTTTTTTTTTTACAAGAACTGCAGTGAATCAAAGGCTGCACACTGATGGTGTAATTTGTATGTAAAACTTTATTTAGCCATAGACAGCCAGCAGCAGATCCCTGCCAAGGAACCTCGACTCACACGTCTCACCCCAAAGGGCTTAATGTGGAACGTCTCCTAAAAAGGGTTATTCTGCTTTTCCTCTTCTTTCCACCCTTCTTGGTGCAACCTGCAGGTTTCGCACATGCTCAGTGTAGTCGGCTGTGAAGCCGGAGAAAGCAAGATGCAATGCCAGGCTGCTGCAAGCAAAGCCAACAGAATATTGGCATGCATTAAAAAGGGGATTAACTCCAGAGATAAAACAATAATTCTCCAACTCTACAAGACTCTGGTCTGGCCTCACCTGGAGTATGCTGTCCAGTTCTGGGCACCAGTCCTCAGGAAGGATGTACTGGAAATGGAGAGGGTCCAGAGAAGGGCAACAAAACTAATAAAGGGACTGGAGGATATTAGTTATGAGGAAAGGTTGCGAGCACTGAACTTGTTCACTCTGGAGAAGAGACGCTTGAGAGGGGATATGATTTCAATGTACAAATACCGTACTGGTGACCCCACAATAGGGATAAAACTTTTCCACGCAAGGGAATTTAAAAAGACACGTGGCCATTCACTAAAATTGGAATAGAAGCGGTTTAACCTTAAACTGCGTGGAGGGTTCTTTACTGTAAGAGCGGTAAGGATGTGGAATTGTCTTCCACAAGCAGTGGTTTCAGCTGGGGGCATCGATAATTTCAAAAAACTTTTAGATGGGCACCTAAACGACCACAATATACTGGGATATACAATGTGCTATTAACATAAAAGCACACACAGGTTGGACTTGTGTCTTTTTTTCAGGGGAATGTGATGATATTACAACATGCATGCCCCTTATATCCAAGGCCTGTCTGTGTTGGTTTTTATTGATTGCTTTATATAATGGGCATCCCCCTTGCCCCATGGATAAACCAGTCAAGATGGAATGATTTAGGGAGGCAGTTCCAGGCGGGGACTTGCTGCTGTCTATGGCTGAATAAAGTAGGTGTGCGGCCTTCAATTCGCTGTGGTCATGGTACTAGCAGGGAGGACAGGCTCCTTGGTTGGCACCTGGCATTTCCGTGGAGAACAAGGTGTGTCTAGCGTCTGGAGCAGTGCTATTCGCCTTGGATTGTCCTAACAGATTTATTACAAGGTTACAGCCAAAGTGAGTTGTATCCTTTTTTTCCCCCTTTTTCTTGCTAAATGAAACCTGACCCTGACCACATATTGATTACACAGCTGTTTGAAGTGGAAATCTGTCTATGTATATCCCTTTTCCCCTTTTCTTGCTAAATGAAACCTGACCCTGACCACCTATTGATTATACAGCTGTTTGAAGTGGAAAACTATCGCACTCAGCTGCCCAGGAATACAGAAACACAAGTCTGTAAATCTGTTGCAGAGACTTTGCTGTTAGAGACGCAGCCTGATTTGCGACTAATCCCGTCATTAATTTGCTTGATAAATATTCCCTTTAAATATAGAAGACATTTTTTCAATACTGGAAGCCACACCCTCTGGTCTTCAAACAGTTCAGCTTCTTTGCAGTATTGAAATAATTTCAGACTAATTGATCATTATACATATTACAATCTCTTAAAGGGTAACTCCATTTTCGTGGGGGAAAAAAAAATAGCAAATAAAGAAAAAATAATATAGCGTATACAATTGTGACACAAGTCATATTGTAATTGAATATTATTAAAAATTACCTTTCCTTTTCAATCTGCAGCCACTGTAATTTTATGAGAATGCATTGCAATATGGCTACCTGGAGTTGTTCTGTACACATAGTGTGTACTGACCACTCCCAGAAACTTAATTTCCTGCTTGTGTGATTGGCTCACCAATTTTCCCAGAAGTCTGCACTAAGATACAAGACAGTTTTCAGGCATCCCCTGCAACAAAAATGTAATTTTTGGTGAGATATTTCCAATGGGAACACGTCTAAAAGGGAGGCAGGCCCATCAACTTTCCTAATTTAGTGCCCTGCAGGTGCACACCTGATAACTATGAAACCACTCCCATTAGACCCTCTCAGCACTGAGGCTCATACAGGGATTACTTCAGAATAACAAAAGGTAGAAATCTGCAACAAAGGTTGTTATAATCCATGTAATGTACAGAGATCACCTAAAGGGTAATGTTTTTTTTCTCAACAAAAGTGGAGTTACTCTTTAAAGTTCATGCTCGCTCAGTTTGAGATTTGTTTTCTGTATTCTGCAAAAAACCTGGTTGATCCTTCTGTTCTCTATCTCCACCTTCTGTCCATGTCCCCAATTCAGCTAGGAATTTTGCAGCTGTGATGGTAACTCTGCACATTCTCATTTTTCAGTAAGTTTCTATGCTGAGCATTTCCTCACCATCACATCTGAGCAGCCCATGTGACTATAGAGTCACACATGTGGGTGTATACATAGTGGTAAAGGACAGGCTAGTCCCTCCTCCATGTCCACTAACCAGCTAAACACAATGGGTGCAGGATATTACATGAAGACAAATGGGCTGAAGGGGCATGACGCAGCCTGTGACTGGTAGAAATCTGCCCACACTGTCATTGCCAAAAAATTGTAATTAATTAATTTTAAATAGTATATTTGTATGACAATTTAAAGGCTGTTTTTTATTTTATTTTTTCTGATCATGTGACCAGCTGCAGAGGACTAGAAGCTCCTTCTGCTTATGTTTCCCTGCAGACAGGCTGGGAGAGATCTGGGTCATGTGGCAGCTGTATATCAATTAGGAAAAAGGTACTTAGATGATGTTGGTTTTTTTTTTTTTTTTTATTAAAATAATTACAGAGCCATCATCCATATACAGAAATAGAAGGGACGATATAAATTAAACAGTGTGTTTTACTATCACTTTAATTCAACATGTACAGCTTCAGATAGATTTGGTAATAATTTACCAATCTTGGGTTTTCCTGTACTAGCACATTAGACTCTCTGTAATGTTGGGGAAAATGATATGCTGTGAAGGACGTGGGTAAGGAAGGTGAGCATGGCCCTTGTCACATTTTTAGGTTATTTTGGGGAGGAAGATATTGATCTCCTCTTCTGTACGGCGGCCCCTTGCTGCATTGCTATGGAAACAGTGAAAGAACACAGGAGCATGAGGATAGAATCAGCCTTAAAATGCTTCTAAACTTTATTTTTTTTTTAAATGTGTGCTGCCTCAATGGAAGATACTCTTTACCTCTTTTCCAGGAGATGCAACAGAAAGAAAGCTAAAATCTCTCTTCTTTTTCACTCCAAAGCAAAGGTAGAGAAAGAAAATTGGCTATGGATACACTTTCAGAATGCTTGCACACGGACCGGCTAAGACCATTCAGTTTACCTGCTGGCGTATTTCCTCCGCCCAGGCAGCGTACAGCCTGTCATTGACGTGGATGCCTGTGCACTGCTGTTCCTGTGCACTGCTGTTCCTGTGGACTGCTGTTCCTGTGCACGTGGTGGTGCTATCATAAACACGTGTACAGCATATGGGTGTAAGCAAAAACATTTTTTAAATGTTCTAATTTTTGCTTTCGCCTGTATGCTTTGCTCGTGTTTACCGTATACCATATCATGTCAGTGGAAGGCTGTTTGCTGCACCTGGGCTGAGAAAAAACACAGCAGTTTGCTGAAGAGGCCTAGTCTTCCCGCATCCAAGAGCACTTAGGCCTCATGCACTGTTTTTTTACAGCAGCTGATTTTTGCCTGTAAAGTTTTTTTCTACAGTCATTTAACTCTCCATCGTGTTATCCTAAGTGTCTATGCACTCATAGGCCATTATCAGTAGTTTTGGGCAGTGGCATTTTTGAGCAGTAAAAAAAAAAAAACTAGTCGGTTCTGAGAGACGTTTTTCAGCTGTAAAAATGCTCTAATGCTGATAAACGTCGATAAACGCTCAAAAACGGCGCTCACCAATAAAAAAAAATTAAAAATTCTATAAAAAAAAAATGCTAATAAAGGCTAAAAAACTCTATTGCAAAAAACTTTGAAAAAAGATTTCAAAAGTTGAAAAACTCACTGCAAAGCTACTGATGTTTTTATAACGTTATTTTAACGTCCAGTGTGCATGAGGCCTTAAAGTGGTTGTAAACCCTTACAGACCACTTTTTGCTACAGGTAAGCCTATAATGAGGCTTACCTGTAGCTACCCCTGATATCCCCTGTATTTGCATGTGCCGACGTCATCAGAACATGCGCACTGAAGCAATGGCAGTACGTGCCGTTTGCTTCAGTGAATGTGTCGTTACCGGCGGCTCCCACGCGCAGCCAATCACAGCGCCGGAGCCGCGATACCTGGAAGTAACACCCAGGAGTGATGTCGCCGGCCGGGGCTGTGTACGTGCACCGCAGCGAGGGCTTCGATCTCAGGTGAGTATTACATAATGAGCTAGTATGCTATTCATACTAGCTCATTATGCCTTTGTCTTGCAGTTTTTTTTTTTGTTTTCTTTTTCAAAGTGGGTTTACAACCACTTTAAATCGGAGTTCAAGCCTGTATTAAAAACAAATTACTGTAGCTGCTGACTTTTGATATAAGGACACTTGCCTTTCCAGGTATCCCGCGATGTCGGTATCCCTAGCCGTTTCGGCAATCGGCTTTGGGTGCAGGCACTGGCATCCTGTTTCCAAGGGAAACAGGAAGTGAAGCCTTGCGGCTTCACAGCCTGTTTCCTACTGCGCGTGAGTGAATCTGAATGGTCCCGATGTTTGGATGTGTCTCCCATAAGGCAGTTGGGGGGGGGGGGGGGGGGGGTGGGAGGATGGAGGGGCTGGAAATTCCGTGGATCGCCTCAATCTTACCCAGAAGTGGGAGCAGGTACCTGGTTTTGACAGATATACGCCCCCCCAAAAAAGTGACAAATGTGGTCATGGAGGGGGGAGGGTGCAAACAAGCAAAGCTTCCACTAGGTGGAGCTCCACTTTAAGCTAACTTTTGAACCTCAGTTATTCAGGGGGGGGGGGGGGCGAACTGAGCCGGAAGTGGAAGTGGTATCAAAACCAGGTACTCGCTCCCCCCCCCCCCCCCCCCCCCCCCTGTAAGGTGCCAAATGTGGCAGCAGAGAGGAGGGGTGAGGAGGCACATAAGTGGAGCTTCCTCTTTTGGGTGGTACTCCGCTTTATCTTTCCCCTGTCTTTCTCCTGTGGTACCCGGGCAAGGGTGACATCAGAGAGATCCCAGAAGGAGATCTCGGAAAATGTTGGGTACCCCCAAATCTCATGGGAAAGCAATCTTTCATTGGGCTGCAGCATCTTCTCACAAGATTTGGGCTGCTCATCATTTTTCTACATCTCAGGAGGAGTATTACAACACCCGCCTGCACTAAAGTTGGGGAAATATTTGTATTATCTAGCTGTCTTTCCCACCACAGGTTCTTTTTTGTGCCCTGTTGGTGGAAGGGGATGGGGGCTACATTGAATAATTGCCTGAACTGCAAGGTCCACGTTAACTATATTTCCATAAAACCTTTTAACACGCGTTTCTACTGGGGCTGCAGCTCTGTTTACACCAGAATCTGCTCTTTATCCCCCAGGTGACAGTTATTGGTATTGCAGCACATTTATTTTCCATTGCAGTAAATATCAGCAAGACCGATTGCGTGCTACAAAGGAGTGTGTTATGTGTAGGTCAATGTTAATGTGTCAATGCTGCTTTCTTCTTTTCTATTTCAACATATTATTGATTTTTCAAGGAAATGTAGAACAGACTCACCCACTTGGGCTGTGTCAACCTGGCAGGGGAATTCAATAAAATGATAAAGTATTTCTGGTGGTAGTTTCCGTAAAAGAGAAGTATGGCCAAAGCTTTTTTGGTCATGCTTCTCTCCTGGGTCACAGGAGTGCTTTAAAGCCCCTTTTCGGCTGATGTCACAGAGTCGCTCCTGACTCTAGAGGGATCCCAACAATAATGTCGGGATCCACCCAGATGCCTGATCGGCAGTTGGTGCAGCCTCTCCGCATGAGGCTGTGAGCCCTGAACCAGCACCTCCAACCCCCCTCTTGCCCAAGTCCTCCAGTTAGTGCTAAAGGGGCAGAGCAGAGAGCAATGACTAATGGTCACCGCACTCAGCTTCTGATCAGACTGAGAACTGAGCGATCAGCAGTCATGTGATCACTCAGTTCTTGGACTTAGAGCCGGCGGGGGACAGCCTTTGCAGGGAGGTGAGTATGTAGGTTTGTTTTTTGGATTCTAATATTTCTCCTTTAAGAAATACCTGTTAATGATTCAGGCAAGCTTTTCTGCCGGTGTCTGTAACAATACTGACACGTACAGCAAATTCAGATAGATACTTACACAGGACCCTTGTCAGCATCGGCTTCTTTCGGGTGTGGACTGCAGCCATCTTCATTGGCTAGCGGGGGATGATGTCACTTCTGTGCATGCACTGTGCCAGAATATAAACTGCGCTGTTCCCAGACCCTTGTGATTGGCTGTCACAATGGTCACATAATCGGAAACACTGCTCATGACAAGAGACCGAGAACTGTCTATGCCAGCTTAGTCCCTTGCGCCAAACTAAGTGTAGCATATATGGTGGTTTATTCCAAACAAGAAGACTGGTACTCACAAAGGTAAAAAAAAACATCAAAGGCATTGAGCACTGGGAGCGGGACATCGAGGTGGCCTGAAGAAGGCCTTCACCAGTGCATCACATCAAGGAAGTGACGTCATCATTGGCCCCCTGTGCGTTCCACGGCAGTCTTCTTCTTTGGAATAAACCACCATATATGCTACACTTAGTTTGGCGCTTGTGTTTCCTCCCCAGTTTCATCTTTTAATCAAAAGCACTTTGTCCTCAACTGAAAACTGCAGACTGAAGTTTAAAGCACGCTCCAAGCGTGTGCATTGCATGCGGTTGCGGGGTGTTTGTGGTGCTTCTTTATTGACTGGAATCTGTAGCGTTCGTGGGCTTGGCGTCTGCTGATCGAAACACGGCGGGCTAACTTTGTTGCGGGCATCCCCCATCCACTGCCTATTGCAGATTAAGGGGATGGGAGGCTGATGTCAAAAATCCAGCCCAACCACAAAAATCCAGCCCAGTCTTGCTGTCTTGCAAAGGTGGGAACCCTGCTCTCATAGTGTTTGTAGGGTGCTATCCTTGCTAATTTTTTACTACATTTTATTTGTATAAGAGTTTACAAATAATAATTTATATTATTCTTATTGTATGCCTAGCCAAAAAAAATTTAGTTTTGGATTGAGCAGGGAAGGGTTACAATCTCCATCAGGTTATTTTTTGCTGTCCTAGTCCCATTGGGGGTCGTCTTTGTAGACACAACCGGAAGTGGATGGAAGTCTCCAAAGTGCCTCTTGCTCTGGTGACAACTCCCATCACTCCCATCTGTCTTAGTGACAGTGGTCATTAGAGGTGGGGGGGGCGCTCTACTTAGCAGGGACACAGACGGCAATACAAAACTTAACGGGGGTTCCCCACTCCAACCAAAACTAAAGGAAAAAGGTTTTGTCTTTACAAGTTTTTTAGACTCCCTGTACATATATGCTTTAATACCGCATACCTTTACCCATGCAACTAACTTTTTTTTCTCTATTCAGTTAAAAGCCCGGAGACAAGAGTGTAATGCCAAGGCCACTCATGCCCGCAACGACTATCTCCTCACTCTGGCTGCTGCAAACGCCCATCAGGACCGCTACTACCAGACGGACCTGTCAAATACCATGAAGGTGAGTCCATTTGGGCTGGGAATCGGTGTGTGTTTAAACTGTTACTAAACCCACAACAGTAAAATCATTTTTTATATGCAGTAACACATGCTTGTTGTACTCTCTTTGGAACCTAAGGGGTTAATCCTCTGCATTGTGTATAAAGGCTGTGTGAGACAGTCTTCTCTGATCCTCCCCTTCTTTAACTGACTCCAACCCATCTAGTGATAGAACAGAGCATTAGGAGTCAGGCTGCACATGCTCAGTTTGGTGTGTATTGCTAGAGAGTTTTTTTTTTCTTTTCTTGAGAGAGTGTATATGATCAGCACAGGGCCAATCAGCACTGTCCAGACAGAGGATCAGGGGAGAATGAAAACCCCTCCTACAAGCTTTAAGCAGAGACTGCTATACACAAGCTAGACACAAGTCTGCTATTTATTGCTGATGAGAAAAGGTATTCAGCAGTTTATATTTACTAAAATAATTGCATTTCCATGTTCTGTGTACTGTGGGAGACCAGATATAGTGAATGCAGGGTCCTGGGTTTACTAACACTTTAAACCACGATAAGACAACACAAGTACCTGCTTGTTGGCACTTGTAGTTCTTCAGCAGCTGCTAGGAAGTAGAATGGTTATCCCAGGTCTTTTAATTACACCTCCTTCTTGCAATTTTGAAACCTTTATTCTTTCACTAAGTACAGCTTGAAGTGCGTTTTAAAGTTGAACTCTAGACCGATAAAAAAAAAAGACACAAAATAATAATAAAGCTCTATATTCATTAATACATCACTAAATGTAGTTTTTAAATGCAAGTACCTGAATGTGACCTGGGACCAGCCTCATGCAGTCTGTACAGCAGAGTTGGAGTGTGAGAGGTAGGAGCAGCCATTGAGTTCTTGTGCTGTGATAAGAAGCATGCTGATAGGAGGGGAGAGAAGTATGACAGAGATATTAGCTCAATAATATGCCACTTTCGCTGTCCAATCACAGGCTGAGGCTAGTCCAAGATGACGTGGGGTCAGAGGAAGTGGGTTGAATGATGCTGGCCATCAGATGGAGGTCATCTAGTGACAGAAAAACCACTGCAGAGAAAATAGACAGCACAGTAGTGACTTAGACCCCTTTCACACTGGGGCGTTTTTCAGGCACTTTAGCATTAAAAAAAATCGCCTGTAAAGCGCTTGAAATAAGCCTCATCTGCAATCCCAATGTGAAAGCCCAAGTGCATTAAGAGCCTTTTCACACTGCAAGCACCCGAAAAACGCTTGTAAAGCGCCACTTTAACTAGCAGCGCTTTACCAGTGTTTTTCGAGCGCTAGTGGGGCGCTTTTAACCCCTGCTAGAGGCCAAATAAAGGGTTCAAAGCGCTGCTGCCAAAAGCGGTTTGCAGTCGCTTTTCGGGCGTTTTGCAAGCGCTTCCCATTGATTTCAATGGGAAGGGGCGCTTTAGGAGCGGTGTATTCACCGCTCCAAAAGCACTGCAAAGAAGCTGCTTGCAGGACTTTTTTTGACGCCCTGCCAGCGCAGCGCCTCAGTGTGAAAGCACTCGGGCCTTCACTTTGGGATTGCAGTTGCGGCTTGTTTCAGATGCTTTACAGGCGCTTTTTTTAACGCTAAAGCGCCTGAAAAACACCTCATTGTGAAAGGGATCTCATTGTGACAGCACTCGGGCTTTCACATTGGGATTGCAGATGAGGCTTCTTTGAAGCGCTTTACTGGCGCTTTTTTTTTAACGCTAAAGTGCCTGAAAAACACCCCAGTGTGAAAGGGGTCTTAACGTTTAGTACTCCTGCCTTGTGGCACTGGGATCAACAGTTTGATTGCCGACCAGGACACGATCTGCATGGAGTTGGCATGTTCTCCCTGTGCATGTATGGGTTTCTTTAGTAGATTGCTGACTCATGAAAATTCTCAGTATATTTGATGGCTTAATGGAGTTCGAAAGCAGTTAAAAAAATTTTATTGGCTTTTAAAATTCGATTTTGTAATGAATGGACTTTACTAAACAAAAACTACATACGCTGTCAGAAATTTATTCATTCCAGAAAGTGTTTCCATCCCGCACCTTAAAATTTTCTCATCACTGCGGTCAAAGTCTAATGTCAGTTTGACCCCAGTAATGTTTAGAAAATTGTACAAATCTTCAAACCAAACATTCCGAACAGAATTCTACTAGTGTATGGGCAGCCTAACCACTTCACCTCCGGTAGGTTTACCTCACCCCTTCCTGGCCAGGCTGTTTTTATTTTGTTTTTGACGATACGTGTGACGCTGTACCCAAAAAAAAAAAAAACTTACGTCCTTTTGTTTCCCACAAATAGAGTTTTCTTTTGATGGCATTTGATCACTTCTGCGGTTTTTATTTTTTGCGCTATAAACAAAAAAATACCGTAAATTTTGAAAAAAAAAAACACTATTTTTTACTTTCTGCTACAAAACATATTTAATAAAAATTAAAAAAATCTAATTTCTTTATCAATTTAGGCCAATATATATTCTGCTACATATTTTTGGTAAAAAAAAAGAATCAGAATAAGCGTATATTGATTGGTTTGTGTAAAACTTATAGCGTCTACAAACTATGGGATTTTTTATTTTTTATTTTTTTTTACTAGTAATGGTGGCGATCAGCGACTTCTAGCAGGACTGCAACATTGCGGCGGACAAATAGGACACCTAACTGACCCTTTTTTTTGGGGACCAGTGACATTATTACAGTGATCAGTGCTAACAATATGTCACTGTACTAATGACACTGGCAGGGAAGGGGTTAACATCAGGGGAGAGCAAAGGGTTAAATGTTTCAGTGTAGTGGGGGAGGTGCTTTTACTAGTGAAAGAAATGACAATCTGCCTTGATTACATAGACAGGCTGCCAATCTGTCAGTGTACTAAACAATCAACGGGTGCCGGTGGACATTGGCAAGCCGCCTGCAGCACATTCTCGTGCCCGATACCCAGAAGTGCAGGATCACGTATATGTGATCCTGTGCAGCCCTGTAGCAGTAAGAGCCCTTTCACACTGGGGCGGTGCGGGCACCGGCAGTAAAACTAAAAATAGCACCGCTTTACCGTCATTTTAGCGGTTTTAACCCTCGCTAGCGGCAGAAAAGGGGTTAAATACGCTGGCAAAGCGCAGCTGCTGCGCTGCCCCATTGTTTTCAATGAGCAGGGGCGCTCCAAAGAAGCTTTTTTTTTGACACCCTGCCAGCGCCTTGGGCTTTCGCACTGTAAATGAAGGGAATTCCTTGGGGTCCCCCAGCTCACCAGAACTAGTGCCCCCATTGGAAGATTACCCCTCTATTACTTTCCTGTCGACAACCAGGGGGTAAACCGGACAAATTCATTCTCCACTCTATCCAAAACCAAGAGATACATTTTGCCTTTAGTTATACTTTAAGGATTGTTTCACTGAAAGTCTCCTCTAATCTCTGGTTCTATCTTCACTTTGGAATCATAGATGATAGGCAAAGTATTTCTTGTTATATCAGCTCTTCTCATTTGATCCATTGGCCTATTATTTTGGCTCTTGGATATTGTTGGTCCTTTTGGTCTTTTGTAGTGTGTATTGTCCGTTTTCCGAACCTTCCCATACAGTGATAGGCTGCAGAAAACGTCTGTGACTGGTCTCGATTGTTGCAGTGGAAGGGCGTTGGTGCTGTTTATACAATCGGTCTGATCCGACTTCCTCTGTGCTTTGTACTTGGAGGGTCGGAGACAGGTTAGGGGGTGATTGCAATGACCTAATTGGATTGTTTGTGTCTTAATAACTTCATTGTTTCAGTACGGGCAAGTCATATCTGGGAGACATGGAATGTGTCTGAGATTAAAGGGGCAAGCAAACAAAAATGTAAAAGAGAAATTCGGTATTTAAAAAATAAAAGCAAACATTTATACTCGCCTAGGTGGATGCATCTGTCCCCTGCCGCCTCTACACTCTAAACTGAGCGAGCAAAGAGCGCTGATTGCTCCATTCTCAGTACTCCATGGGTTGAGAGCCAGTGACTGTGAGTCTCCGGCCCCCTGCTCTGCCCCTCCAGTGCTCACTGAAGCGCTGGGCTGTGGAGGGGGCAGGAGCGGTTGGCTCAGTCCCCCGGTGGCTCGCTGAGAGGCTGAGCCAGCTGCCGTTCAGGCATCTGGGTGGATCCGACATTTAATGTTGGGATCCCTCCAGAGCCTGGACCGGCTGAGTGACGTCAGCTGACAGCGGACCTTAACCCGCTGCTGGCGGATTACAGGTCACAGGAGTGCAGAACGAAGTGCATTCCTGGTAATGTGCAGGAGAAGTAGGGACATAAGAGCTTTGGCCCTACTTCTCCTTTAAAGGGACCCTGTCAAAGTATTGGCACCCTTCCATGTTAGGCCACAGTCATTATTTACCAATGCCAGGAACCTGGTGAACAAGATGGGTGCACTAGAGATACTGTTGTACGAGGCGGATTTGAATTTTGTGGGAATTTCGGAGACCTGGTTCAACAGCTCTCATGATTGGATGGCAACCATTCGAGGCTATACCCTTTATTGCAGGGAGAGAGAGGGTAAAAAAGATGGAGGGGTATGCCTATATATCAAGAATAATGTACAAGTGAATGTGAGAGATGATATCACTAAGGGAGCAAGGGAGGAGGTGGAATCCTTATGGGTAGAATCCTTCCTGAGGCCACCAGTCCTCAGGAAGGATGTACTGGAAATGGAGCGAGTACAAAGAAGGGCAACAAAGCTAATAAAGGGTCTGGAGGATATTAGTTATGAGGAAAGGTTGTGAGCACTGAACTTATTCTCTCTGAAGAAGAGACGCTTGAGAGGGGATGTGATTTCAATATACAAATACCGTACTGGTGATCCCACAATAGGGATAAAACTTTTTTGCGGAAGGGAGTTTAACAAGACTCGTGGCCACTCATTAAAATTAGAAGAAAAGAGGTTTAACCTTTAATAGAGGGTTCTTTACTGTAAGAGCAGCACGGATGTGGAATTCCCTTGCACAGGCGGTGGTCTCAGCGGGGGGCATTGATAGTTTCAAAAAAAAATTAGATAAGCACCTGAACAACCGCAACATACATGGATATACAATGTAATACCGACATATAATCACACACATAGGTTGGACTTGATGGACTTTTGTCTTTTTTCAACCTCACCTACTATGTAACTAATTACTGCCACAAAATACAGAATGTCAGCTGGTGTCAGGGCAGCATGGAGAGATGTCACCCCCTCCATTATGGGAGGAGATCACATGCTCCCCAATACCCGAATGTACTAAGTATTCTGTGTCTGTGATGGGGAAGGAGTCGATGCAAGTATTACCTAGTCTGGTTCTGGGCTTAACGCAGATATACTGCGGCAAAATCACGTACCTGTACGTGACCCTTTAATTGCCTGCCCGTGGTTCGCGCACCCGCGGGACCAGCGGACCGGATCGCCTCTGGTGTCCCGCGATCGGGTCACGGAGCTGAAGAACGGGGAGAGGTATGTGTAAACAAACCTCTCCCCGCGCTTTCTACTCTGCCTGTCATTGATTGGCTGTTCCCGGTCATCGGGAAAGCCGATCAATGACGTCAGACGTCAGCCCTATAACCCCTCCCCTCCCCCTAGTGGTTAACTCTTTCACTACAACTGTCATTTATACAGGAATCAATGCATTTAAATAGCATTGATTGCTGTATAAATGACAATGGTCCCAAAAATGTGTCAAAAATGTCCGATGTGTCCGCCATAATGTCGCAGTCACAATAAAAATCGCTGATCGCCGCCATTACTAGTAAAAAAAAAAAAATATTAATAAAAATGCTATAAAACTATCCCCTATTTTGTAAACGCTATAACTTTTGCGCAAACCAATCAATAATCGCTAATTGCGATTTTCTTTTACCATAAATATGTAGAAGAATACGTACCTGCTAAACTGAGAAAAAAAAATTTTTTTTATATATTTTTTGGGGATATTTATTATAGCAAAAAGCAAAAAATATTGCATTGTTTTCAAAATTGTCGCTCTATTTTTGTTTATAGCGCAAAAAATAAAAACCGCAGGGGCGATCAAATACCACCAAAAGAAAGCTCTATTTGTGGGAAAAAAAGGACGCCAATTTTGTTTTGGAGCCACGTCGCACGACCGCGCAATTGTCAGTTAAAGCGACGCAGTGCCGAATCGCAAAAAGGGGCCTGGTCCTTTGGCTGCCAATTGGTCCGGGGCTGAAGTGGTTAAAGAGACGCTGTCACTTTGAATGGCCAGGTGACAGGGTCTCTTTATGTAGTCATGGTGGTTGCTGCCTACTTACAAAAGTTTTTTTTTTATTTATTTATTCATTTTTTCTTCTGTTTTTTTTTTTTTGTTTTCTCATGTTATATGGCTACTCTGAAGCTCAGCCGTGATTGGTTATCCTTAATAAAGCATTTTCAGGTAATGCTGGTTTGAATGTGGTGAGGATAGGTAAAAGGAGCGCCCAGTAACCAATCAGAAGTAAATAAAAGGTGAATGGTTGTTTTTATTGGAAATTGTAGAGTATGATAAAACAAACGCGTTTCCGGGGAACACAAACTCCCCCTTCTTCAGGGCTGCTGCTCTATGCTATGATGGATGGAGATGTGCCCAAGATTGTGTGTCTGTCACACTGGGATCGGATCGTTTGCGGTATTCTCCGATGGTGCAGCATGGGGAGATATCTAGAAGCAAGGACTTGGCTACATAGAGATAGATAAGCTTGTCCAGGATACCCAGAGGTCGTTATGACTAATTAGGCTTCCTTCATTTACCTGCACAGGGATGTACAGGTGTTTTGTGCATCCCCATACAGACAGTCCCATTCATGGCAATTGGAATGCAATCTCTGCATAGATATATCCACTGCTCCCGATTTCACAGCCATGTAGACAGTGTGCCTTCAGGGACGCGCACCCGCTCAGCTGTCAAACTGAGAGCAGCAGCTGTGTCTGTGCAGCCGCTGCATCCCACGTAACATAAATGGGACTGCCTACATGGTGATGAACGGAGCCACCTGTGCATTTATGTTTGGATAAATGAGGCCCTCGCACAGGTGTACGCTTAATTAAAGTAGAACTATAGGCAAAACTTATTTTATTTTTTTGGATAGAGTAAGGCTACTTTCACACTGGGGCAGACATCGGCGGTAAAGCGGCACTATTTTTAACGTCGTCTTAGCGGTGCTATTCAGCCGCTAGTGGGGGCGGTTTTAAACCCCCGCTAGCGGCCTGAAAAGGGTTAAAACCGCCCGAAAGTGCAGCTGCAGTGGGACTGCCCCATTGTTTTCAATGGGCAGGGGGCGCTTTAGGAGCGGTGTATACATCGCTCCTACAGCTCTGCAAAGATGCGGCTTGCAAGAGTTTTTTACCATCCTGCCAGCGCACCGCTCCAGTGTGAAAGCCCTCGTGCAAACATTGCATCGAGCGTATCTTACTGTACATGGGGCGGACATGCAGGTAAACTTCAATGCGGAAGGGACAAAGCATGTCTCTTCTGCATTACAAATCCTGCCTGGTCCCAATTTTATTTATTTTTTTCTAGTTAAAGTGGTGTTTCCACCAAAATTACAACATTATGTAAATTGACATTAAATCTGACAAAAAAATAAAATTGGATAAAAAAAATTCACTTACCTATTTCTCCCTGTTGCTAGGTGGTCCCACAAAATCTGCCTCTTCCTCAGCCCGGGCTAGAAACGTCACTTCCCCTCGGCAGTCAGTCATCTGGGACACGTGACAGGTCCCAGATGACTGTGCGGCGTATCACGATCTGCGGCGCCGCTCGCGCATGCGCAGTGGGTGCCTGGCTGTGAAGCCACAGCCGGGTGCCCACAGTAAGGATGCCGGCGCTGCAAGCGGAGCGGGGAACGAGGGGGGGCATCGTTCCCCCGCATCGCTGGACCCTGGGACAGGTAAGTGTCCGATTCTTAAAAGTCAGCAGCTGCAGTATTTGTAGCTGCTGACTTCTACATTTTTTTTTTTTTTGATGGGCACACCTCTTTAAGTAGCTTTTCTCCTGCCAGGAGTTTTAGCATTTAGAGGAGCAAAGCAACAGCTTTACACTTTGCATCCAGGCTTCAAAAAGTTGTTTTTCTGTTTTTCCTTTCAAACGTTAGAAGTGAGGTGTTTGAGTTCGAGATATTTCCAGGTTAATAATGCTGAAACAGACGTTTTGTACATCGCCCTTCCTTCCCGGTGCCCCACCTGTTTCCTGTACTCGGCACAGCTGGTGAGGTAGATGGCTAAATATACATGTGTGTGTGCCATGATCTGCTGATGGTACAGATGTGCTCATCTCCAGTCTGGTGCAGGTGTGCAGCCACCGGATCTGTGTACAGGAAGTGTTCAGAGAAAATCTGACAGCTCTCTTATTTCCAATCTTCTAGGGAAGCTTTCTCTACTGGCCTGTTCAATAACAAGGCAGTGCTAGGAGCATGATGATGTGTAATCCACAACCTTCCCCGATCTGACTCCATTAAAGTGAAATCTGATTGGATGCTCTGAGCTACTGCGATTTGTAGATGTCTTCTGTTTAATAAAAGGGCCATTACAGACAGAAACATGGGAGCTGCCATTGCTGTTATAAAGTGGATCTCCGTGCAAAACCAGCCCCATTGGATTGCATTGTCCAGCACAGTCCCAGGGCCTGCTCATGCCAATCTGCTGCAGGCATCTTTTTATTGGAGAACGTTACAACGTGCTGCAGCATGTCTTGTTTTGAAAGCCAAGTACAGTAAAACCTTGGTTTGAGAGCATTTTGCAAGACCAGCAAAATATTTTAATACATTTTGACTTGATATACCAGTAGCGTCAGGGCCGGGACAAGGGGTGGGCAAGAGGGGCGGCTGCCCCTGGCGCAATGGTTTATTGCAGGGGTGAGGGGCACCCTGACCCTATCCCTATGGGAAAGGGGGGCGCAGTTTGGCATCTTTGCCCTGGGCGCTGGATGACCTTGTCCCTTCACTGAGTAGCGTCATGTCATAGCTGAGTATAAAAGAGAAGAGAGGCGCCTCTAAGTGTAGTAATATGGTTACATTTAATGAAGGTACAACATTTAGCAACTCACATGGTTGATGATTAAAAGAGGCAAATCTAAGTATGGAGGCATCCGGTGTAAAGCTGTCCACATAGACCGTCCTCCGCACCACCATCAACGTCATCTCTTCCACACTGTGCTCCACAAGCAATTCAAGCCTCGCTTTCAGATCGCTCCACTGCAGGGTAGTCTTCCCGTTCACGATTGCAGACTGACAGCGGTGAGAGCCGGCAGTGAGAAGGTCGGTCTATGTGGACAGTTTTCCCCCGGATGCTTGTATACTTAGATGAGCCTTTTTTAATCATCAACCATGTGAGTTGCTAAATGTTGTGCTTTTATTAAATGTAATCATATTGCTACACTTGGAGGCGCCTCTCTTCTCTTTTATACTCTGTAGCTCCTGCTGGATTTTGCTTCTAATCCCCTTGTGGAGGCTTCCATTTCTGGATGGACATTTTATGGTTACACAACCCATCACATTGCGATAATCTCTTTATATGGACTATAAGGATCTATGAATAAATGGTTGTGGAACGAATCATTTGAAATTCTATTCTTTTTTTATGGGGAAATTTGCTTTGATATAAGAGTGCTTTGGATTACAAGCATGTTGCTGGAACTAATTATGCTCGCAATCCAAGGTTTTACTGTAATAGTGTCTCTATTAACCACTTCCAGACCGCCGCACGCCGATATACGTCCTAACTTTGAAGTGGAATATCGTTGTTATGGCAGCAGCCAGCTACCATAACCCCAGTATCCTCTTCTTCAGCCAGCGGTCCGCTTTCCGATAAGAGTGGTCTCTGTGGCGGATTTGCTGCAATATCACTTTTATCAGGGGCGGGAGGGTGCCCTCTGCCGCTTACGGGAGCCATCGGCAGCGGCGGAGGCAATCGGATCTTCACCCTTGCTGGGCATGGAGACGAATGAGGGGAAGATGGCCCACCCATCTCCATAACGTTGCAGGGCGGACGCGACGTCAAAACATCAATTCTGCCCATAGCTCTTAAAGGGACATTTAAAAAAATATATATTTTTAATGACAATTTTTTTTTTATTGCATTTTAGTGTAAATATGAGATCTGAGGTCTTTTTGATCCCAGATCTCATATTTAAGAGGTCCTGTCATGCTTTTTTTTCTATTACAAGGGATCTATACATTCCTTGTAATAGGAATAAAAATTACACAATTTATTAAAAAAAAAAATGTAAACACTGTAAAAAAAAAAAAATTTAATTAAATAAGAATTATTTTATTTTTTTTTTTAAACGCGCCCCATCCCGCCGAGCTTGCGTGCAGAAGCTGACGCATAAGTGAGTAGCGTCCGAATATTAAAACGGTGTTCAAAACCACACATGTGAGATATCGGCGCGATCGGTAGAGCGAGAGCAATAATTCTAGCCCTAGACCTCTTCTGTAACTCAAAACATGCAACGTGTAGAATTTTTTAAACGTCGCCTATGGAGATTTTTAAGGGTAAAAGTTTGTCGCCATTCCACGAGCGGGCGCAATTTTGAAGCGTGACATGTTTGGCATCAATTTACTCGGCATAACGTTATCTTTCACAATATAAAAAAAAAATTGGGCTAACTTTACTGTTGTCTTATTTTTTAATTCAAGTACCATATACACTCGAGTATAAGCCGAGTTTTTCAGCACTTTTTTTGTGCTGAAAATGCCCCCCTCGGCTTATACTTGCGTCAAGCACTTTTCTGCAGCAGAGAATGACATTTTCCGACCCGACTTTGTTGCCCCCGTATCTCGGGGCCACTTAGTGATAGGAACCCCATCTTTGGATATGTTATAGTGCTAGTTCCACTGGGTTTGCACACCAAATTTGTTCCTAGCACCAAGTGACCCCAAGATACGGAGCCCCAAAGTCGGTCAACCGTGTCCATCTGCAGCAATGTAATTTCGGGACCCTTTGTGTCCAGAGACCCCAAATCTCTGCAGCTGCAGTTAGGGGGCATTAAGGAACTCTTAACTACCAAGTTTGAACATCGGGGGACCTATGGCTGCAAATGGGCACAGTGAGGCTGCAAATGGGCATTGTTGACCCTCTTTTCCACTTACAGTAGCTGCGCATTTCTCACCCTAGGCTTATACTCGAGTCAATAGGTTTTCCCAGTTTTTTTTTTTGTGGTAAAATTAGGTGCCTCGGCTTATATTCGGGTCAGCTTATACTTGAGTATATAAGGTATATATTTTTTTTTTTCAAAAAAAGTGCGCTGTAAGATGACTGCGCAAATAGAGTGTGACAGAAAGTATTGCAACGACCACCATTTTATTCTCTAGGGTGTTATAAAAAATATGTATATATAATGTTGGGGGGTTCTAAGTAATTTTCTAGCAAAAAAAACAAACTTGTAAACAACAAATCTCAGAAAGAGGCTCGGTCCTTAAGTGGTTAAATATTGTTTTTTTTTTTTATGGTGCTCAGATTCAGTGAAGATCCGCTTTAAAAATGATGCTGATTACATCTAGACAAACTGGAAGTGATGAACGCTCATCGCTTCTGGTTTCCTATACCATAGAGATGATCAGAGACTAAGGATGAGCTCAGGCGTGTTCGCATGGTCCACGTGCAGAGCCCGCCAGGAAGTCGGCGCAGCGCTGCGCTAATCACAGGCAGTGAGACATTGCCCCGATGTGCGGCTGCAGAGATCGGGCAATGTCTCACTGCCTGTGATTAGCGCAGATCTGTGCTGACTTCCTAGCGGGCTCTGCACGTGGACCATGCGAATACGCCTGAGCTCATTCTTAGTCTCTGATCATCTCTATGGTATAGGAAACCAGAAGCGATGTGCGTTCATGACTTCCAGTTTTTCTAGATGTAAACAGTGCCTTGAAAAAGTATTCATACCCCTTGAAAATTTCCAATTTTTTTTTATGTATTTTATTGGGATTTTATGTGATAGACAACACAAAGTGGCACATAATTGTGAAGTGGAAGGAAAATGATAAATGATTTTCAAATTTTTTTACAAATAAATATCTGAAAAGTGTGGCGTGCATTTGTATTCAGCCCCCTTTACTCTGATACCCCTAACTAAAATCTATGGAACCAATTGCCTTCAGAAGTCACCTAATTAGTAAATGGAGTCCACCTGTGTGTAATTTAATTTCAGTATAAATACAGCTGTTCTGTGAAGCCCTCAGAGGTTTATTGGAGAACCTTAGTAAACAAACAGAAACGTGAAGGCCAAGGAACACACCAGACAGGTCAGGGATAAAGTTGTGGAGAAGTTTAAAGCAGGGTTAGGTTATAAAAAAATATCCCAAGCTTTGAACATCTCACGGAGCACTGTCCAATCCATCATCCGAAAATGGAAAGAGTATGGTACAACTGCAAACCTACCAAGACATGACCGTCCACCTAAACTAACAGGCCGGGCAAGGAGAGCATTAATCAGAGAAGCAGCATAGAGACCCATGGTAACTCTGGAGGAGCTGCAGAGATCCACAGCTCAGGTGGGAGAATCTGTCCACAGGACAACTATTAGTCGTGCTCTCCACAAATCTGACCTTTATGGAAGAGTGGCAAGAAGAAAGACATTGTTGAGAGAAACCCATAAGAAGTCCTGTTTGTAGTTTGTGAGAAGCCATGTGGGGGACACAGCAA
Organism: Lithobates sylvaticus; assembly: GCA_028564925.1. NCBI lineage: Eukaryota > Metazoa > Chordata > Amphibia > Anura > Ranidae > Lithobates > Lithobates sylvaticus. Next base: position 595,636,759 of record CM053027.1, read on the forward strand.
ACATGTAGAAGAAGGTGCTCTGGTCAGATGAGACCAAAATTTAACTTTTTGGCCTAAAAGCAAAACGCTATGTGTGGTGGAAAACTAACACTGCACATCACCCTGAACACACCATCCCCACCGTGAAACATGGTGGTGGCAGCATCATGTTGTGGTGATGCTTTTGTTCAGCAGGGACAGGGAAGCTGGTCAGAGTTGATGGGAAGATGGATGGAGCCAAATACAGGGCAGTCTTAGAAGAAAACCTGTTAGAGTCTGCAAAAGACTTGAGACTGGAGTGGAGGTTCACCTTCCAGCAGGACAACGACTCTAAACATACAGCCAGAGCTACAATGGAATGGTTTAGATCAAAGCATATTCATGTGTTAGAATGTCCCAGTCAAAGTCCAGACCAAAATCCAATTGACAATCTGTATCAAAACTTGAAAATTGCTGTTCAGACGCTCTCCATCCAATCTGACAGAGCTTGAGCTATTTTGCAAAGAAGAAGAATGGGTAAAGATGTCACTCTCTAGATGTGCAAAGCTGGTAGAGACATCCCCAAAAAGACTTGCAGCTGTAATTGCAGTGAAAGGAGGTTCTACAAAGTATTGACTCCGGGGGGCGCCATACAAATGTACCCCACACTTTTCACATCTTTATCTATAAAAAAATATAGAAAACCATTTATCATTTTCCTTCCACTTCACAATTATGTGCCACTTTGTGTTGGTCTATCACATAAAATCCCAATAAAATACATTTACGTTTTTGGTTGTAACATGACAAAATGTGGAAAGTTTCAAGGGGTATGAATACTTTTTCTAGGCACCGTACACATAGTGGAATATGGCGTTTACTAAAACCAATAGTCTCTTTATTTTGCTGTCTGACCTAATGCAGGTAGTCCCATCTCCGCTAAGAGGTGTGACCTTATTCTGTTTTTCACTTAGCAGTCTGTATAATCTGATCTCCATGCTTTTATGACCTATTTTATAGAACAGTTGTATGTGGAGCTCCCTGTTTACAAATTATAAATATTTTTTATATATATGCATGCGTTTGGGGAATCCACCCGCTATAATAGATTCTTAAGAACATTTTTGAGGTCAGTGTGCAATAAAATTTGATAAATATCAAAAAAAAATAATCAAAAACTGTACTTCATAAAAGTAAACAGAGAAAACACATAAATATAATGATTCTAGTGTCCCTTCGGCTGATGTCTTGTGTCTATGCGCTGGTTGCTGGTGAATGCGGTTTATTTATGCTCGCCGTTTATCTTGGCTGCTGTTATCTGTCAGGATTCCGTCCAGTTCCAGACTGAATGAGGCCGCTGTGTGCGCTCAGCGTGGACGGTATTTCTAGGCAGGGTACACACACTAGCTTCATGTGCAGTGAGCATGCCTATAGCGCTTCGCTGTAGTCCCCATTCCCCACACAGGGGTCAGGGGGTGGCTATTTAAAGAGCACCTGCTGTCTTTAGAAATTCCCAGCCAGTCAGCATTATTCTAGTGTCTGAAAATCATTGCTGACCTACTATACAAAGAGATAGGAGAGCTGCCGGTGTACAGACATAGGAGTTTACAGGATAACCATAGATTGTTTTATCTCATATGGAATGTTTGATCCTTCCTGACAAGCCAATAAAACCTTATTTCCTATGTATCTTTTATTCTAATCTGAGCAGACATATTTGCACATTACATTTACAAAGCCTTGCTTCTTGCTTAGTAGTCCTATTTGTGCCTTGCTGATCATATTTCACAGGCAGGCAGACAGCATAGGTGTGCACAGCCTATTACCCCAAAACTCAAACACACGGGTGTGGGTATGTGTGTGTAATATATATATATATATATATATATATATATATATATATATATATATATATATATATATATATATATATATATATATATATATATATATACAGGGCTCAAAAGTTCAAGTCCTGAGCCACTAGCCAGGCCTTAAGAGTTACTCGCCACCAGTTGCCCCACCCAACCTCTCCCCTGCCCCACCCATAAGTCCGCCCCTAAACACGCCCTTGTAAATTATCTCATGAAATTACACTGCTAAATGTTTTAAGCAGAATTAAGTTCCAAAATAAATAACAACAACTTTAACAATATTAACATAAAGCATATCAGTACCCATCAAATACAGCCTCACTGTGCCCATCAAATGCAACTTTACAGTGCCCATGAATGCAGCCTCACTGTGCCCATGAATGCACACTCACTGTGCCCATCAATGCAGCCTCACGGTGCCCATCAAATGCAGCTTTACAGTGCCAATGAATGCAGCCTCTATGCCCATCAATTCACTCTTACTGTATCCATGAACGCAGCCTCAGTGTGCCCGTGAATGCAGCCTCACTGTGCCCGCAGCCTCTGTGCCTGTGAACGCAGCCTCTCTATGCCTGTGAACGCAGCTTCACTGTGCCCACAGCCTCTCTGTGCCCATGAACGCAGCCTCACTGTGCCCCATTAATGCAGCTTGACTGTGACTCATTAATGCAGCTTGACTGTAACCCATTAATGCAGCTTTACTGTGACCCATTAATGCAGCTTTACTGTGACCCATTAATGCAGCTTTACTGTGCCCCATCAAATCAATGCAGCTTTTCTGTGCCCCATCAATGCAGCTTTTCTGTGCCCCATCAATGCAGCTTTTCTGTGCCCCATCAATGCGGATTTTCTGTGCCCCATCAATGCGGATTTTCTGTGCCCCATCAATGCGGATTTTCTGTGCCCCATCAATGCGGATTTTCTGTGCCCCATCAATGCGGATTTTCTGTGCCCCATCAATGCGGATTTTCTGTGCCCCATCAATGCAGATTTTTTTGTGCCCCAGCAATGCGGATTTTCTGTGCCCCAGCAATGCGGATTTTCTGTGCCCCAGCAATGCGGATTTTCTGTGTCCCAGCAATGCGGATTTTCTGTGCCCCAGCAGTGTGGATTTTCTGTGCCCCTGCAATGGAGCTTTTCTGTGCCCCAGCAATGCAGATTTTCTGTGCCCCATCCTCAACAGAGACTCACCTGGACTCCCCGGGATGGATCACACACAGCGGGGATGTCCTCTCTCTCATCCCCCTTCACTTTCTCTAACCCACTCTCTCCCCGTCCCACCCCCCTCTCTCTCCCACCGACCGGCTCTGCCATAAGATGTAAAACATATTAAAACATTAAAAAAAAATTTAACCATTTCAAAAATGTTATTTACATTTATTTAAGAGAGTGTATGTCTGTGTGTGTGTGTGTGTGTGTGTGTATGTATATATATATATATATATCTCAGCCCTCTAAAATTCCACTGGCCTGCTCGCAATTTGCAAGTGGAATTTAATGCAGGGCGAGTGAGGAGCGGGGCTGGACCAGGCTGACTGTTTCCTGGCTGAAGCAATCAGAGCGAACACAGAGCTGCAGGTCCGGACTGCCCTGGCGCCGCTTTGAGCTGAGGTGAGGCTGCAGCGCTCCCCTCCCTCTCTCCTCCTCTTGTCTTGCGTATCACACACAGTGGGGATGTCCCGCTGTGTGCCACGGAGCTGGCTGGGTCTGTGTTCGGTGTAACAAGGTCCCGCCCCCCTAGACCGGCTCGTGTGATAGTATCAGTGTTCCGCCTATGAAACGAGCCGGTCTAGGGGGGCGGGACCTTGTTACACCGAACACAGACCCAGCCAGCTCCGTGGCACACAGCGGGACATCCCCACTGTGTGTGATACGCAAGACAAGAGGAGGAGAGAGGGAGGGGAGCGCTGCAGCCTCACCTCAGCTCAAAGCGGCGCCAGGGCAGTCCGTACCTGCCGCTCTGTGTTCGCTCTGATTGCTTGAGCCAGGAAACAGTCAGCCTGGTCCAGCCCGCTCCTCACTCGCCCTGCATTAATTTACACTCGCAAATTGCTGATATATATATATATATATATATACAGAGACATACACTCCTAAATAAATGTAAAGAACATTTTTTAAATGTTTAAAAAAAAATGTAATGTTTTAATATGTTTTACATCCTTTGGCAGAGCCGGTCGGTGGGAGAGAGAGGGGGTGAGATGGGGAGAGAGTGGGTTAGAGAAAGTGAAAGGGGATGAGAGAGGGGGGTGAGAGAAAGACAGGGCGAGAGAAAGAGATGAGGTGAGAGGGGGGTGAGAAAAAGGCATTGAGGGGGGTGAGTGGGGGAGGGAGTGAGGGGGTGAGAGTGGGAGGGGAGAGAGTGGTTGAGAGAAAGAGAAAGGGGTGAGAGAGACGGGGGGGGCTTGAGAGAGATGTGGAGTGAGAAAGAGATGGGGGAGAGAGTGGGAGGGAGAGAGGGGGTAAGATGAGGGGGTGAGGGGGGTTAGAGAGGGAGGGCCCACTTCTGTACACTGGACAATCAGTTGGGATTGCGATTGTTATCGTAAGAAAGCCAACCTTCACCTCGGTATAACCCCTTCAAGCCGAAGGCCACATATTTGCGTTGCATTGGCATGAAGGGGTTAAAGCAATACTGTGTGCCTTGAAAACAGATGATGCACAGCAAAACAAATAAGGGACAAATGGTCAGAAACTGGAGTCAATGTCCGGGACCAAACTAAGACATTGCCTAAAGGAAATGGGAGTTACATACAGAAAAGCCAAACAAAAACCATCATTAACACCTAAACAGAAAAAAACTGGTTACAGCAGGCTAAAGAAAAGCAATTGTGGACCGTGGATGACTGGGGGGGGGGGGGGTGGTATTCAATGATGAATCACCAATCTGCATTGGATAGGGTGATGATGCTGGAACTTTTGCTTCCAATGAAATGTATGAACCCCATATCATCAATGATTGTGGCAATTTGCATGTTTTCTTCAGGCCTCCCATGCAAATTGCCACAGGGGGAGATGACAGTCACTAAATCTTCAATAAATGCACAAGTTTATATTGAGATTTCGGACACTTTTCTTATTCCATCAATTGAAAGGATAATTTTTCAGGATGATAATGCATCTTGCCATAGGACAAAAGCAGTGAAAACGTTCCTTCAAGAAGGACATATAATGTCAATGGCATGGCCTGCAAATAGTCCGGACCTCAATCCAATTGAAAATCGATATTGGAAATGAAAGAAGATGGTCCATGACAAGGCTCTAACCTGCAAAGCTGATCTGGCAACTGCAATAAGAGAAAGTTAAAGCCGGATTGATGAAGAATACGATTTGTCGATAGTTAAAGTTTTACTAAACCCACAACAGTAAAATCAGTCTGTATATGCAGCATAGCATGATTGTTATACTCACTGTGGAACTTTAGGGGTTAATCCTCTGCATTGTGTAAAAAGGCTGTTTTATCCAGTATACACAGATCCTTCCCCCTCCTGCACTGTATATCTGGGGAAGGCCAGCTAACACAGGCAGAGTAGCCCACCTGCACATGCTCAGTTGTGTCTTTTATGCTGGAGAGAACATTTACTTGTTCTCAGAGCTAGCCAGGTCACATGATAGTGACATCACACATGTGGGCGTGTATACAGGCTGTAGTGGAAATCTCCTCCTTCCTGAACTCTCAGCACTGGAGAAACTGTGCAGTTTATCATGTAACCGTGGTATACAGATCATCCAAAAAGGTATATAGTGGCAGTATTTTAAAAGATTTATAAGCCGTGGGCACTGTGGGGGGTCAGGTGAACTATTTTCATATTACTGGGTTTAGTAACACTTTAAATCCACGCCTCTGAGAATTCAAGCTGTTATACAAGCCAGAGCTGGTGCAACAAAGTACTAGTGGTGTACTGTAGTGTTTTTCTTTTTTTTTTTTTTTTTTGATTCCATAATATTTTTTTCAGAATTGATTGATTCCATATTTTTTATATCTGCTTGATCTGCAAAAACAGTTGCAATTAACTACAGTTTTCTTTCTTTATTTTTTAAGTGTTTCTTAAAGCCAGAAGGTTAGAATGTTAAATGAAAATAGTTTTGAGGCATGTCTGTGATTTATTTTTTTTATTTTTTTCTACACAATTAAACAATTGATTGAACATTTTCCAAGAGTGGTGATTCCATACTTTTTGCCAGGGGTTGTACATCTGGAGATTGTGGACAGCCAGAAATGACTTATTCATCGTTGTCTTGTGTTCCCTTGCAGGCACTTGATGGTAACGTATATGACCACCTAAAGGATTACCTCATGGCGTTCAACCGGACGGAGCTGGAGACGTGTCAAGCTGTCCAGAACACATTCCAGTATTTGTTAGAGACGTCTAGTCGGGTAAGCGTTCATTGTGGCCTTTGTTCTCCTTTGTGTTGGCTAGGGAATGCGACCTGAGAGGCGGGGCTTGAGGAGTCTAACATGAACACACCAGGCGGATATGAAGATGAAGTACTGAAAAGTGGATGGGATGTGGGCTTTTCACCCACACCTAGGTGAGTTGTACCGGGTCACCTCTGCCTCATTGATGTTTAGCTCTGGGGAACACTAATATCTGAGCCACATGAATGTTGTGAGCCCTGCTGTTTGTAGGCCCCTTGCTGTCTGAGCTACATGTAACAAGAAGCTGCAGGCTCCCCTCCCCAAAACACTTTGGGCATGAAGAACCAAAGTTACAATACATGACATGAAACTTAAAGGGTAACTCCACTTTCATGGGGGATAGGAATAGCAACTAAAGAAAAAATATAGCATATACAATTGTGACACTAATCATATTGTAATTGAATGTTATTAAAAATTTGCTTTCCTTTTCAATGTGCAGCTCTGTATTTTTCTGAAAAAGCAATATGGCTACCTGGAGGTGTTCTGTACACAGATTGTATACGGAACGCCCCCCAGAAATGTAATTTCTTGCTTGTGTGATTGGCTCACTTATTTTCCCAGAAGTCTGCACTAAGATACAAAGTCAGATTTCAGGCTTCCCCTGCAACAAAAAATTTCATTTTTGTTGAGATACTTCCAATAGGAAATCGTTGCTAAAGGGATGCAGACCCTGCTGCTTTCCTCATTAGAGCCCTGCAGGGGCACAGCTGATTGATAATTATAAAACCACTCCCAGAGTCACTTACCTACATGGATACAGACAAACACACTGGGATTTTTTTTTTCAGAATAACAAAAGATAGGAATCTGCAACACAGTTTGTTAAAATCCTTGTAAAGTACATAGATTACCAAGAGGGCAATGTTTTTTTTTTTTTTTTTATCAACAAAGTGGAGTTACGCTTGAAAGAAACATAATCAGAAAATACCAAGAAACAAGATTGGGAGTTTTGTTGTACCAAAAAAAATCAAATTAAATTGATAATACAAATTTCATAAATTTTATTTAAACATACATGATTAAAAAATCAATAAAGTTTTTAAAACCAAAGCATGAATGATCATACGGTCACAGTACAAAAGTTGGTTGTCTCTACATGTTTCGTCATAGTCATGGTTTCTTATGGAGCTTTTGTAGGACCTTTTATACAATGTCACAAAAAAAAAATTATAATTATTATAATAATAAAAAGAAACCTACAACACAAAGACCCCAATGGGTCTATTAAATTTACAATTCATATATTTACATAGTTACTATATATATATTGATCATCTGATGAATGCAATCTCACCCCAAATGTGGTCAAGGTTCCAAAGGATCCTCATGGCCCGCCAGGATGTCCAATGAGGTATCAGTGTGCCATAAAGAGGGGGACAATAACCCTAAATTCACACCTTGCTAAAGGCATATGGTTAATTAAGCTAATACATCCTACTTATCATTACTTAAAGCGGAGCTCCACCCTAAAGTGGAACTTGCGCTCATCGTAACCCTGCCCCCTCCGGTGCCACAGTTGGCACCTTTCAGGGGGGAGGGGGGTGCAGATACCTGTATAATACAGGTATCTGCACCCACTTCCGGGAATAGACTCCTGCGGGAGTCACGCCCCTTCGCGTCACCCCCCGCTGTCCCCTGGGAAACACACAGGTCCCATGCGCACTAGGGAACCGGGAAGTGAAGCCGCAACGCTTCACTTCCTGATTCCCTCAATGAGAATGGCGGCGACAGCAGTCAAGAACCGAGCGATTCGCTTGGCTTCGGCTGCTGACATCGCTGGACCCTGGGACAGGTAAGTGTCCATTTATTATAAGTCAGCAGCTGCAGTATTTGTAGCTGCTGGCTTTTAATATTTTTTTTTTTAGGTGGACTCCCTCTTTAAGCCACTCATTTGACCATAAATTAGTCCAACTTAGACCTACCCTATTGTGATAAGAAGTCAAAGGAGTTCATAGGCTGATAATTATATCACTCCTATGAGGTATAATTCATATACTTGTAGTAAGCTTCAAAGGGACCATGCAATCTGAACAAACACATAAAACATCACAGAGTTTTCCTGCAAATATAAGATTTTTCCAGAGGGATGTAATAATAAATTTGGCAAGCTCCTCTTACCTAAGCACTTCCTTCAGTGAAGATTATCAATTCCTTTCCTTAGTATCAATGTGATACCATTGAACCAGGGAAGACCAATATTGATTAGTCTATCCCAGGGATATACAATTAGCGGACCTTCAGCTGTTGCAGAACTACAATTCCCACGAGGCATAGCAAGACTCTGACAGCCACAAGCATGACACCCAGAGGCATGATGGGACTTGTAGTTTTGCAACAGCTGGAGGTCCGCTAATTGCATATCCCTGGTCTATCCTAAGGGAATATCCCCTATGGAGGAATAGAAGGTTAAAGTCAGAACCATGGCTGTGTTCAGCAATGAGCTGAAATCAACTTGTTGTAATCTCACACAAAAACAACTTACTTTTAACCTCAGATCGAGAATCCTGCAGGAACCAGACAGGGCGAATGGCCACAGCAATATTGCCTCCACTCTCAGGCTTTTAAATATCCCCTTAATCTCGGCAGCGTCTGACGTCACCGATGGGATACAGCACCTATTGGTTGGTTGATTATAATCAGGGAGAAAAACGAGAAAATCACTTGTGGCAGCGTTCCGCACATGCACGAACCCGCCGCAGCCATTTTGGATATGTTGTTTTCCCTTACTGTCTTTCTTTTTCCCCCTGTATTCGCGACTGCGCATGTGCGAACCCGCCGTGGCCATTTTAGAGTCCTCTTTTTTTCCTTACTTACTTTCCGGCGCATGTGCAGTGAGACCAGGATCACAGCAAAAGACTAACTGCTAGTGAGACCCGCACCGCGCTGATCTCTAAACCCAGAAAGGAAAAGAAAACAAACATAGAGAAATCCACACAAACTGAATCATCTCTTTAATCAGGCAATTACCGAATGCTCATATCACCGGACAACAAATCCAAATTCAAATATCTACACAATAATTAGACAATGATTGGACAAGGATATTATGAGCAGCGTTTCTTACTCCACTCCTATACTAGCCAACAAAATGGCCGCCTCCAAGGCCGCAACAACTTTGTCCTAGTTAGCCGCTGTCCTGTCAAAACAGCTTAATCTACCTGTAGCGGTTCCGTTGCCGGTGTTGTGTCCAACCACCAATTCGTCAAAATATCCAATTACTAAGGTTTTAAAGAAAAAAGGAAGTTAAGTGGTTGGAGTTTCTAATGGGTTGGAGAAATTGACATAACACAGGTTCACGCTTGTGCGATGCGGGAACCCTGCTAATCCACTGCGAGTTACCGCATCGCACCCGACTCCCACAGCAGTTCACACTGCCATATGCGAACTGCTGGGAGTGTCAGATACATTGTTATTGACACCCCCATTTCAGCTCGCATATCGCATTGAGAACTGACAGTTGGGACATGAATAGGATCGCATTGGGTGTGAACACCCATGCTATCTGATTCTGGTGTGGACCAAAAAAAAGGGTCCTGTGTGAGTTTGGTCTGAATACGATGTGACATCAGCCATATCTGTATTGCTGAAATTGCATTGCACAGACATTGCATGTGATTTTCCTTGCAGTGCCGTGCAAATCTCATGTGATTTCGCAGAGTGCACAAGTGTGAACCAACACTCATTGTGTGCCTCCTAGGTATGAATTTCCATTGTTTATTGAGTCACCTCCAGAGAAGGGCAACAAAGCTAATAAAGGGTCTGGAGGATCTCAGTTATGGGGAAAGACTGTAAGCACTGAACTCATTCTCTCTGGAGAAGAGAAGCTTGAGAGGGGATATGATTTAAATGTACAAATACCGTACTGGTGACCCCACAATAGGGATACAACTTTTCCACGCAAGGGAATTTAATAAGACACGCCATTTACTAAAATTAGAAGAGAAGCGGTTTACCTTAAACTGCGTAAAGTGTTCTTTACTGTAAGAGTGGTAAGGATGTGGAATTACAATTTTAAGCAGTACATAGGCAGGATAGATTTTTATCAAGGTCTAAGGAATGTGAGTATGTGGCAGCGCACAAAGAAAAGTCCATAAAGACATGGATGAGCAAGTTTAGGGTGGAGGAACTTGACTGGCCTGCACATAGTCCTGACCTCAACCCCCCATAGAACACCTTTGGGATGAGTTGGAGAGGAGACTGCGAGCCAGGCCTTCTCGTCCAACATCAGTGCCTGACCTCACAAATGCACTTCTGGAAGAATGATTAAACAAATTTATATATACATTTTAAACTCTATCTATGTCTATATAGATATAGTAATACATACATACATAAAGTTTAACATTTCTATCACAGTATCTTTTTGAGCTCTGCACATTCTATTTTCACCAACACCGAGTGTCTTTTATTTGTTCACATGCTCAAAATCATGTGATTGTGTGCACATTCATGCAACGGACAATTGTGAATGCAACTTTAAAGCCCACTCAGAGCAGAAGAAAAAAAAAATACATCTGCAGTGGGTGTCTCTGAATCACGTAGTATAAAATAAAAATAAAATAAAAAAACATTGGTATATTTATTCATTTCTGCATATTTTTATATATGTTATACAATATTCCATCATTCATTTTCTGGAAAATGTAAAATACTTTGACAAAAGAAAAAAAAAATACCCAATCATATCTTTGATATTCCAGGCTTTCATGCAGCTGAAGTTTCCGTCCGCGGTAAGAATCTCAGGATCAGCCCCAATCCCATCCTGTGATATGTTATTTTTATGTAAAAGGACTTTGCCTGAAGCTGAAAACTAATGCAATAATTATCATTGTGCAAACAGAAACCATGTGTAGTAATCAATCAGAATCCAGAGATTGGCTTCTAATGATCGATTCCAGTAATTTGTGGCACACAACATCTTTGTGCATCTTATTCTCTTAGCCTAGTCCCCGTCGTAGTGCCCCCTCGCCGTCATGCGACAGTCAGTGCGTAAAATAAAATATTTTGTATCTGAAATCCATTTTTTAGTCTTAGAGCTGGGAAATGTTAAAACCCGTCAGGTTTTTTTCTTTCTTTTTTTTCTGGTGTCTGTGTCATGCAGAGGAGGTTTTCCTTCATTTCCTGTTCTAAAAGCTCAACAGGAAAGGAGAGGATAGTGAATAGTGAATGGAATTCCTATTTTAGAGAGCTGTCATAGAAACACTTGTCCCAGTAGGATTATTCATAACTTCTTTGCTCTGGTGACACCCGTAAGACTAGGTTCACACCAGGACTAGAGTGCCCCCTTTCATCTACTATCTCCATCAGAGTGCCCCCTTACATCAACTGTCATTAGATTAGGCCGATTTAAAAATAACCGTGCCTCCATATATAAGGTGTTCCTTTCTGAGTCCCCTTTACATCAACTACCCTCCTCATAGTGCCCCCTTACATCAACTACCCTCCTTATAGTGCCCCCCTTACATAAACTACCCTCCTCATAGTGCCCCCTTACATCAACTACCCTCCTCATAGTGCCCCCCTTACATCAACTACCCTCCTTATAGTGCCCCCCTTACATAAACTACCCTCCTCATAGTGCCCCCTTACATCAACTACCCTCCTCATAGTGCCCCCTTACATAAACTACCCTCCTCATAGTGCCCCCCTTACATCAACTAACCTCCTCATAGTTGCCCCCCTTACATCAACTACCCTCCTCATAGTGACCCCCTTACATCAACTACCCTCCTCAGAGTGCTCCCTTACATCAACTGTCCCAATCAGAGTGCCCCTTACATAAACTACCCTCCTCATAGTGCCCCCTTACATCAACTAACCTCCTCATAGTGCCCCCCTTACATAAACTACCCTCCTCATAGTGCCCCCCTTACATCAACTAACCTCCTCATAGTGCCCCCCTTACATCAACTACCCTCCTCATAGTGACCCCCTTACATCAACTACCCTCCTCAGAGTGCCCCCTTACATCAACTGTCCCAATCAGAGTGCCCCCTTACATAAACTACCATCCTCAGAGTGCTCCCTTGATCTGTTGTCCCCATCAGAGTGCCCCCTTGATCTGTTGTCCCCATCAGAGTGCCCCCTTGATCTGTTGTCCCCATCAGAGTGCCCCCTTGATCTGTTGTCCCCATCAGAGTGCCCCCTTGATCTGTTGTCCCCATCAGAGTGCCCCCTTGATCAGTTGTCCCCATCAGAGTGCCCCCTTGATCAGTTGTCCCTCCTCAGAGTGCCCCCTTGATCAGTTGTCCCTCCTCAGAGTGCCCCCTTGATCAGTTGTCCCTCCTCAGAGTGCCCCCTTGATCAGTTGTCCCTCCTCAGAGTGCCCCCTTGATCAGTTGTCCCTCCTCAGAGTGCCCCCTTGATCAGTTTTCCCTCCTCAGAGTGCCCCCTAAAATCAACTGCCCTCCTCAGAGTGCCCCCTAAAATCAACTGTCCCCATTAGAGTCTCCCTTACATCAACTGTGATTAGATTAGGATGAGTAAAAAGAATCCATGCCCCCATATATCAGGTGTCCCTTTCTGATCCCCCTTACTTCAGTTGCCCTCCTCAGAGTGCCCCCTTACATGAACTGTCCCCATCAGAGTGCCCCCTTACATAAACTACCCTCATCAGAGTGCCCCCTTGCATCGGTTGTCCCCATCGGAGTGCCCCCTTGCATCAACTGTCATTAGATAAAGACTCATAAAAAGAATCTGTGCCCCCATATATTAGGTGTCAAATTAAGAGTCCCCTTTACTTTAGTTGCCCCCACCTAAATCATCTGTGCTCATCCAAGTCCCCTTTACATAAGTTGCCCACATCAAACTTTCTCATGAATTAGTGACAATGGTCACAGGACAGTTAGAGAAGGTGAATCTCCTTTAGTGGGGACACAGACAGTAGTAAAAACCAGACCGGGGGTCTAACCTTACCCATTCTATCCAAAAACTAATAACTTTGAGCGCAAGTTAAACTTTCCTAACCAATTCAAGTAAGCCTTCAAACTCTGTAGCCTAATGTAAATGTATGGGCACCTCTGGAAGCGTATTGCCCATACGTGTACAGATCGAATCGCCCTTTATCACCATAAGGATGTGTTTTTTGTTTTTTTCTAGTTTTTATGACTGCTGAGTTTGTTTGTTTTTTTACCCCACTGATCTCTATTTGATGCCAAGTTTTCAGCTTTAGACCATGTCCTTTAAGTCACCCTCAATTTTTTACATCACCGCGCATGCTTGCTCCTACACAAGCGACTTTTGTTGTCATGGTAAAATGCCTGTTAGTGGTTTATTTTCCTCCGACAAGCCTGGTTGCACTTTATGCATCTTTTTCTTTTTTTTTTTTTTAAATATAGTTTGCCACATCAGAGTAATTTGAGTCATTACGGGTTATGGGTCGATGTGCACTTCAGTCTGAGAAGCTTCAGGACTTCTCTCCGGTTGCACCATGTTTTGCACGCTTACTGATCTCTCTCTGTATCTCTTCTTTCAGGTGATGAGGGAATACAACCTCCAGCTGTTTGTTCAGGAGAATCCCGTATTTCACAAAGCTCAGCCCTTCCAGTTCCAGCCATGTGACAGTGACACGGTAAGGATCTTTTCATTGGCTGATGGACTTTAGTCGTCTGTTACTGGTGGATTTGTGTGCAATGTAACCATTCCTTTACTGTGAGGTCATCTTCTAGTTTGGTCATTGTCTGTGCCAGCTAAAAGAAGAGCACCTGTCATTTGGTGGTGCCAACAGTATGCTACTAAAAAGGATTGTAGAGAAGTTTGTTCAGGTGTTGCTCTGTCCCCCCATACTCTCGGCCCAATTTCTTTACTGCTGAACTCCAAGCAGTCTGCTAAATACATATACATATATATATATATATATATATATATATATATAATTATACATGTGTGTTGTTGCCAAAGGTGACACAGCCAAGGCCAGGACCTCCTTGTTGGCTACAGTACAATTGAATAATACACAATGGTCCAAGACCAAGCTGTAAATGGACTCTGTAGCTCAATAATAAGGTCAATGTTATGTTAAACGGTGTTTTTTACCTTAATCTATTCTATGCTTCAAGGTGAAAAACCTCCTGTGATGCAGCAGCCCCCCAGAGCCCCTCCTTTTACTTACCTGAACCTGGTCTTTCCAGGAACGGGGACGAGCACTCCAGCCAGTGTCTCGGGTCCTGATTGGATGTATTGATAGCAGCACAGCCATTGGCTCCCACTTCTGTCAATCCAATCCAATAACGTGGGGGGGCGGGGCCGAGTCTTGCTGTCTGTGTCAATGGATGCAACAGCAGGAGACGGGAGCATGCCCGCATATGTGCCCCGAGGGAGAGCGGCTCTCCAATGGGGCATTCGAGAAGAGGAGGAGCCAGGAGCGTCGCTGAGGGACCCCAGAAGAGGAGGATCAGGGCCACTCTGTGCCAAACCAACTGCACAGAAGAGGTAAGTATGACATGTTTGGTTTGTTTGTTGTTTTTTTTTTTTTTTTTAATCAAACCTTTACATATCCTTTTAAGGGCTGGTGTTTAAAGTGGAGTGCCAACAAAAAAAAAAAAATTAAAAGTCAGCAGCTACAAATACTGCAGCTGCTGACTTTTAATAATCGGACACTTACCTGTCCCAGGGTCCAGCGATGCGGGGCAACGAGACCCCCCCCCCTTTGTTCCCCGCTCCGCTCGCTGCGCCGGCATTCTTAATGTGGGAACCCGGCTGTGGCTTCCGGGCACCCACTGCGCATGCGCGAGCGGCGCTGTGCGCCGTGATTCGACGCTCACTCATCTGGGACACATGATAGGTCCCAGATGACTGTGCGGCGCCTACAGGAAGTGCCGTTTAGCCCGGGCAATGAAGGTGGCAGACTACGAGGGACCCCCTAGCAACAGGCATTTAGAGGTGAGTAAAAAATTTTTTATTTTTTTCCAATAAATTTTTTTTTTTTTTTTTTTAGGATTTTTAAGCCACATTTTTTTTTTGGCCGCAACCCCACTTTAACAGGCTTTTGTTGTACCAGAACTAGTGGTGCACCAAAATGAAAATATCGGTTCCAAAACCAAAAATTCAGGATGCACTTGGCCAAAACCATAACCAATGACTGTTTTTAAAAAAAATAATATATATATATATATATATATATATATATATATATATATATATATATATATATATATTATATTTATAAATAATTGTATTATATTCTACTTTTTAATTAATATTATGAATTCAAATGGATATGAATTTATTGTTGACCATTATCTACACCATTTGAAGCGGTGTTAAAAATCCTGCTTGCTGCATATTTGGTCAGTTAAAAGAACCTCACCTCCCTAATTGAAATGCATTGAAAACGCAGCAAGAACGCATGCACTTGTGTTGCGTCTATGATGCATTTTGTGAGTCACATACTAATAAGAAAACACATCATAAGCAAGGTAAAACCGTGGGCGTTTTCGGCAGCCTTTATCAACATTTTTTTTTTTTTTTTCCTTTCAGCAGAATGCTGAAAAAAAATGAAAACCTGAAAAAAAATTTTAGGCCGATAATTTTTGGCGGCCAAAATTTCCGATGCATCGCTAATCAGAACTGATTCTCCTTCCATACATATCTGTGAGAATACCAATGCTGCTTAAAGTGGAAGTAAACCCCCCTATCGTTTTCAGCCAAGGAAGCCGCCATCTTTGCCTCTGTTTAATCTTCAACTGCCACAGTGCTGCACATGTGATCCGTTATGACACCAGCCATTGGATGGTTTGACTGTTTGGTTGAGAGCACAGCCAATGTGCAGTTAGCATTCCCGGCATGCCTTTTTTTTTTTTTAAACTGTTAAATTGATGGGTTTACTTCCGCTTTAAAGCAGGTCAGATGCACCTTTAGGCTCCATGCACACTACCGTTTTTGTTTTTTGTTCTTGACTAAAAAAAACGCTGGGAAAATCACTGGATTTAATAAGCTGGTTATAGCTTTTTGTAGTAGCGTTTTAGCTGCGTTTTTGCAGTGTTTTAGCAGCGTTAGCATTTTATTGACATTTTTGTAGTAAAAGGGGAAAAAAAGCTCCAAAAAGTTAGGAGCGTTTCTGCTGGAAAAACGCTCCAGGAGACTCTACAAAAACATTTTTTTTCTGCTCCTAGACGCTGAAGCTCAAAAAACGCTAATCTCCTAATGTAGTATGCATGAACACATAGGATAACACTATTTAGCTTCTAGGAGCTGAAAATAATTGCTAATAGCTTCTAGGAGCTTAAAAAAACGCTAATGTACATGGAGCCTTAAGTGAATTCTGAACGATATCAGCTTCTCAAACACATGCCCAAAAGCAGACTGCTTTGTAGCCCAAAACCCATCCATACTAGCCCGAAGAGTGGTAGACTGACAGCACATAGCAAAGCATAGATCCTTCGTTGTCCAAATGTTGGCTTTGCCTCTCCCAGTCTGCTGCTACACAGGGATGGGAACTACTTTAGCTAATTATACAGTGCTGTGAAAAAGTATTTGCTCCCTTCCTGATTTTTTTTTGATTTTTTTTTTGCATATCTGTCACACTTAAATGATTCAGATCATCAAACTAATTTTAATATTACACAAAGATAACCCGTGTAAATACAAAATGCACTTTTAAATGATGATTTAATTTATTAAGGGAAAAAAGCTGCCTGGTCCTATGTGAGAAAGTAATTCTCCCCCTCGAAAAATCATTGTGATTAACCTCATTTTTTGGAAAGCGGAGTTAAATTTCACTTGCCACAGCCAGGCCCGATTACTGCCAGACCTGTTGAATCAAGAAATCACTTAAAAGTGAAGTATGGGAATCAGGGTTTTTGTAGAATTATACATACCTAGCTGGATGCAGCATTGGTCTAATGCATCTGTCCCCCACCAGGTCGAACACTGAGAACCGAGTGAACAAACACCGCCAATCACTCGATTCTCAGAGCTCTGTGAGCAGAGAGCTGGTGACTGTCAGTCACCGGCTTTCTGCTTTGCCCCCCTGTGCTCACTGGAGCGCTGGATTTGTGGAAGGGGCAGGAGCGGCCAGCTCAGTCTCTCAGCAGCTCGCAGAGAGGCTGAGCTGGGTGCCGTTCCAGGCACGTGGGTGGTTCCCAACCATATGGCTGCAATCTTGCCCGAGTCTTGACCGGCTATGTGACTTCAGTCCGCTGAAAATGGGTCACAGGAGTGCAGAACAGACTGTATTCCTGTGGTCCACAGAAGTACAAGCTTTGGCTGTACATCCCCTTTATATAGAAGCTGTCTGACAAAGTGAAGCACGCTAAAGATCTCAAAAAGCAACACATCATGCCTAAAGATCTAAAGAAATTCAAGAACAGATGAGAAACGAAGTAATTGACATATATGCGTCTGTAAAGGGTTGCCATTTCTAATGCCGCGTACACACGATCGGAATTTCTGCAAGCAAAAGACCGATGAGAGCTTTTCATCAGAAAATGCGATCGTGTGTAGGCTCCATCGGAATTTTCCTTGCCGAATTCCCGCCAGCAAAAATTTGAGAGCATGTTCTCAATTTTTCAGACGGAAAACGAAAAACGAAAAATTCCGATCGTGTGTATGCAATTCCGACATGCAAAATTCCTACACATGCTCGGAAACAATTCAACGCATGCTCGGAAGCATTGAACTTGATTTTTTTCTCGGCTCGTCGTCGTGTTGAGACGTCACCGCATTCTTGACGGTCGGAATTTGGTGTGACCGTGTGTAGGCAAGACAGCTTCAGCGGAATTCCGTCGGGAAAACAGTCAGAGCTTTTTCCGATGAGAATCCCGATCGTGTGTACGCGGCAAAAGGCTTTCGGACTCCAGTGAACCACGGTGAGAGCCATTATCCACAAATGGAGAAAAAACTTGGATCAGTGGTGTACCTTCCCAGGAGTGGCCGGCCTACCAATATTACACCAAGAGTACAACAATGACTCGCCCAAGAGGACATAAAAGAACACAGAACAACATCTCCCAATGTCCATGGGAGAGTTCCAAGGTGAAAGCCACTGCTGACCAAAAAGAACACAAAGGCTTGTCTCACATTGCCAAAAAAAAACTTATCCCCAAGACTTTTGGGCAAATATTCTGTGCACTGATGAGACAAAAGTTGAACTTTTTTGGAAGGTGTGTATCCAGTTACATCTAAAACTAACACAGCATTTCATAAAAAGAACATCATACCAACAGTCACACATGGTGGTGGTAGTGTGATAGTTTGGAGATGCTTTGCAGCTGGAGGACTTACCACCATTGATGGAACCATGAATTCTGCGCTCTACCAGAAAATCCTGAAGGAGAATGTCCCGCCATCAGTTTGTGGCCTCAAGCTCAAGCGCACTTGGGTTATGCAGCAGGACAATGATCCAAAACACACCAGCAAGTCCACCTCTGAATGGCTCCACAAAAACAAAATGAAGGTTTTGGAATGACCTAGTCGAAGTCCGGACTTAAATCCAATTAGGATGCTGTGGCATGACCTTACACAGGCCATTCATGCTGGAAAATCCTTCTGAATTAAAACAATTCTGCAAAGAAGAGTGGGCCAAAATTCCTCCACAGCGATGTGAAAGACTCATTGCCAGTTATCGCAAACGCTTGATTGCCGTTGTTGCCGCCAAGGGTGACCCCACCAGTTTTTAGGTTTAGGGCGCAATTACTTTTTTCATATAGGGCCAGGCAGGTTTGGGCAGCTTTTTTCCCCTTCATAAATGAAATCATCATTTAAAAACTGCATCTTGTATCTACTCGGGTTATCTTTGTGTAATAATAAAATTAGTTTGATGATCTAAATCATTTGAGTGTGACATATATAAAAATATACATATATATAAAAAAATAAAAACAAGTCAGGAAGGGGGCAAAAACTTTTTTTGTATGTATAATTAAAATATACTATGCAGGCCAGGATATGAATTTGGACCAATTTTCTCTGCATAATAGAGATTTTTATTTGTGTGAAAAATACACAAATAAATGCTTTTTAGGGAAAAAAAAAAAAAACATTTATGGTCTCCATAAATAAAAGATATGAACTTCAGATTTGATTCTCTTTGTATGTTGTAACCTTCTTTTTTTCCAGTTAGCAAGCCTTGACCTTCTCCTGTGTCCAGTGATCTTTAATGTGATTGGTTAATAGCATGCATTAACCCATCTGAGACCTGCCACAGCCCGTGTGTCTTCTAACCTGTGTGCTGTCTGTGTTTCTGTCCTCTGCCCGCTGTCTTGGCACAGAGCTTTAGCGCTGTCCCGCTGGTGGATATCGAGCCCTCTCCTGTCAGTGCTATGAGAATGCTCTTGGCAAAGGTACAGCCATCTCTGCTTGTGTTTTACCTCCATCTGTTACCTGATTGTGATTGCCCTACATCCTCCATCTCACCTGTGCTTGTCGCCAACACCCTGCAGTCATATGTACCTACAACTCGGGAGACTTTGTCACCACATCCATCACCTAAAACCTGCTTTGACCTGTGCATGTTACAGAAGAAAGGAGTGGACTGTTATACAATAGACAAGTTTGTCATTTTCTAGAACAGGGGTCTCCAAACTTTCTAAACCAAAGGCCAATTTACTGTCCTTCAGACTTTAGGGGGGACCCGGGGCTGTGGACATTGGGAGTAGAAACGGTCCTAACATTAGTGGGGAAAAACACTGACCCCCATCTTTGGTGTCAGTGGGAGGAATCGTGCCCCATCATCGGTGTCCTTGGCATAAATTGTGCCCCATCATTGTTGACGTAGAGCCCCATTGTTGGTGTCATTGGGAGAAATTGTGTTCCATCGTTGGTGTCATTGGGAGGAATTGTGCCCCTTCATAGGTGTCAGTAGGGGGACATTATTGTTATCATTGGATGAAATAGTGCCCCAAAGGTTTGATAAAAGCAACCAAAGGGCCACATCTGGCCCCCAGGCTTCAGTTTGGAGACCACTGTTCTAGAAAGAAAGACTCAAGCAACCCATAGACTGACTTTTCTCAACTAGCATGCTGTGGAAACGGGTTTCCTCCAGAAGTTGTAAGGGGTTTCGTGAGAAGAGCAGTGGCAGATTGATCTCCTGCCTACTTAGACCACCAATGTAAGACGTGACTTCTACACTGGCCACCAATATAAGGGGTCCCTTCTACACTGACCACCAATATAAGGGGTCCCTTCTACACTGACCACCAATGTAAGAAGTGACTTCTACACTGACCACCAATGTAAGAAGTGACTTCTACACTGACCACCAATGTAAGAAGTGACTTCTACACCGACCACCAATGTAAGAAGTGACTTCTACACCGACCACCAATGTAAGAAGTGACTTCTAAACTGACCACCAATGTAAGAAGTGACTTCTACACTGACCACCAATGTAAGAAGTGACTTCTACACTGACCACCAATGTAAGAATTGACTTCTACACTGACCACCAGTGTAAGGGGTCGATTCTACACTGACCACCAATGTAAGGGATCAAATCTACACTGACCACTGATATAAGGGGTCACTTCTACACTGACCACCAATGTAATGGGTCACTTCCACACTGACCGCCAATGTAATGGGTCACTGCTACACTGACCACCAATGTAAGGGGTCACTTCTATCTGACCGCCAATATAAGGGGTCAATTCTACACTTCCCACCAATGTAAGGGGTCAATTCTACACTTACTGCAAATGTAAGGGGTCAATTCTACATTGACCACCAACCTAAGGGGTCACTTCTACACTGACCGCCAATGTAAGGGGTCAATTCTACACTTCCAGCTAATGTAAGGGGTCACTTCCACATTGACCACCAATGTAAGAGATCACTTCTACACTGACCACCAATGTAAGGGGTCACTTCTAAACTGACCACCAATGTAAGGGGTCACTTCTACACTCAATACCCATTGTAAGGGGTAATTTTCTACGCTGACTACCAGCGTAAGGGGTTGTTTTCTATATTGACCACCAACCTAAGGGGTCACTTATACACTGACCAACAATACAATAGGTCACTACAACTATTCTTTTATTTCATTAATTAAAAATCACTACAGCCTACTGATCACACTAACGTATCATGAACTGTAGGTCTACAGCAGGGGTTCCCTGAGACCTGAAAACTATTTAAAGGGTTCCTCCATGGTAAAAAAAATAAGATTGAGAAAAACCGCCATAGACTGTGGGGTAATGTCAGGTAACAAAGTGTTATTGTGTTGCATCAGACGGTTAGAGACTGCTGCTAATTTACAAGCAACTGTCGTCATGTTACAAAATTCCACTGCTGAGGTTTAACTTCAAGCCGGTGTTCATATCTGCTCTGCATGTTATACCTGTTGTAAAAAAATGTGTTCTCCCATTGATGGCTGCCTCTTGCAAATGCTTGTTGACTGGCATTGCTACTTCTGAGTCACAGTCCCAGAACAGGACAAAAGGGGAAAGTCATAATTCTTCATATACATATTATATTCATACACACGCAGAGAACCTGTGTGAATGAACCCTTCATTTATTGTAGTATTTTTAAATTTTTTTATTTGTTGCAAATTTTTTTTTATGCTTTTTAGGGGGGTGGGGGGCTTTGGTGAAATATCAGGGGTCTAAATAGACCCCTAAATTCTCACTTTTGAGGCAGAGAAAGGCACTGAGGAAACACATTACCCAGTTCCTTTCTGCAGCCTTAGCTGCACAGAATGAATGAATACAAAGAGCTCCGCACAACCTTCCCGTTTATTCATAAACTGAAGCATAGTAAACACAGCTTACTATGCTTCAGTTATGAATGAACACAGTGAGTGACTGGTACTGATCACTCGCTGTGTTCATCCAGAAAAAGGCCAATAAATGACATATTAACCGTTCCCGTTCCCCTTCCCCGCTCTCCATCCTGAAGATCCCCCTGTGGGTCTGCAGCAGTCGGCGGGAGAGGAGGGAAGCCGGCAGTGCTGTGAGGGAGGTCAGGCATTAATCCTAATGCACGCGAGGTGATTAGGGTGTGCGCACGCCTATGCCTGTAAGATATGACCTGTTTGGATATGTGGTAAGTGGTCCATGTCACGCATTGTATTGTCATGTTGTTCCCCTGCATAGTTACATTTTACAGTAGCCCAGAGTTGGGCTTTAAAGAATATCTTATGCCTTCTAGGGTTACACCGATACTAGTATCGGTGCCGATACCGAGTATTTGCACAAGTATCGGTACTCGTGCAAATGCACCGATACCTGAAACTGATACTTTCAGGCTCGGCTCTGAGCTGCCAGGGGGTCTCCCCTGTTTTAAAGAAGTCCGGTAATTGGAGCTGTAAAAAAAACAAAAAAAAAACAGCCGGCAATGTTTATTAACAACATTGCTCAGCCCTGAACAATGAAACAATGAAAAATAAAAAATAAACATTGTTTATTTTTGTATATTTCTGTTTCTTCATCTGCAGATCAAAGGGATGAACAAATGTTCCTCTGTTTAACCCCTTATAAACCCTTAATTTACTCTAATCAACCTTAATTAACTCCCTATTCTTCAACATTTAATTATTCTTTTCCTGCTTTTTTTCTTTTGTTCACGTCTATTTTATAAACGAAAAAACAATTAAAACTTTTTTTTTTCTTTGCTTTGTTAGTGAATATTTTTACACAAATATATTAACATATATTACACATTTTACATTGAAAAAGCGCTAAATTAAACAAAAAAAATAATCAATTTATTTCATTTGTAAATAACTTTTCAATCCTTTGTACTAGGGATGCACCAATGCCACTTTTTTGACACCGAGTAGGAGTACCGATACTTGACATCATGTACTCGCCGATACCAATTACTGATACCTATCGCCTACGAAGAGAGGTGGTTTGGGAGGTGGCGGGGGGTTGTTTGGGAGCCGGGTGATGGCAGGGTGGAAGGGGAGGGAGAGTTTAGATGGAAAAGGCTGTGATCGCTGGGGGGGGGGGGGGGCGGATGGGGATAGGAGGGTTATTGGGAGACATAGGAAGAGAGGTGACAGCTGGTAGAGGGAAGGAGGAGACAACAGGCTGAAGTGACTTTAGGTATGGTACAGGAGACAGTCGGAGACTGCAGGCACGGTACAGGACAGGAGACAGTCAGAGACTGCAGGCATGGTACAGGAGACAGTCAGGGACTGCAGGCATGGTACAGGAGACAGTCAGAGACTGCAGGCATGGTACAGGAGACAGTCAGGGACTGCAGGCATGGTACAGGAGACAGTCAGGGACTGCAGGCATGGTACAGGAGACAGTCAGGGACTGCAGGCATGGTACAGGAGACAGTCAGGGACTGCAGGCATGGTACAGGAGACAGTCAGAGACTGCAGGCATGGTACAGGAGACAGTCAGAGACTGCAGGCATGGTACAGGAGACAGTCAGAGACTGCAGGCATGGTACAGGAGACAGTCAGAGACTGCAGGCATGGTACAGGAGACAGTCAGGGACTGCAGGCATGGTACAGGAGACAGTCAGAGACTGCAGGCATGGTACAGGAGACAGTCAGAGACTGCAGGCATGGTACAGGAGACAGTCAGAGACTGCAGGCATGGTACAGGAGACAGTCAGAGACTGCAGGCATGGTACAGGAGACAGTCAGGGACTGCAGGCATGGTACAGGAGACAGTCAGACTGCAGGCATGGTACAGGAGACAGTCAGGGACTGCAGGCATGGTACAGGAGACAGTCAGGGACTGCAGGCATGGTACAGGAGACAGTCAGAGACTGCAGGCATGGTACAGGAGACAGTCAGAGACTGCAGGCATGGTACAGGAGACAGTCAGGGACTGCAGGCATGGTACAGGAGACAGTCAGAGACTGCAGGCATGGTACAGGAGACAGTCAGGGACTGCAGGCATGGTACAGGAGACAGTCAGAGACTGCAGGCATGGTACAGGAGACAGTCAGAGACTGCAGGCATGGTACAGGAGACAGTCAGGGACTGCAGGCATGGTACAGGAGACAGTCAGAGACTGCAGGCATGGTACAGGAGACAGTCAGGGACTGCAGGCATGGTACAGGAGACAGTCAGAGACTGCAGGCATGGTACAGGAGACAGTCAGGGACTGCAGGCATGGTACAGGGAGACAGTCAGAGACTGCAGGCATGGTACAGGAGACAGTCAGAGACTGCAGGCATGGTACAGGAGACAGTCAGAGACTGCAGGCATGGTACAGGAGACAGTCAGAGACTGCAGGCATGGTACAGGAGACAGTCAGAGACTGCAGGCATGGTACAGGAGACAGTCAGAGACTGCAGGCATGGTACAGGAGACAGTCAGAGACTGCAGGCATGGTACAGGAGACAGTCAGAGACTGCAGGCGCACGGTACAGGAGGCAGTCAGAGACTGCAGGCATGGTACAGGAGGCAGGCATGGTACAGGAGACAGTCAGAGACTGCAGGCACGGTACAGGAGACAGTCAGAGACTGCAGGCACGGTACAGGAGGCAGGCATGGTACAGGAGACAGTCAGAGACTGCAGGCATGGTACAGGAGACAGTCAGAGACTGCAGGCATGGTACAGGAGACAGTCAGAGACTGCAGGCATGGTACAGGAGACAGTCAGAGACTGCAGGCATGGTACAGGAGACAGTCAGAGACTGCAGGCATGGTACAGGAGACAGTCAGAGACTGCAGGCATGGTACAGGAGACAGTCAGAGACTGCAGGCATGGTACAGGAGACAGTCAGAGACTGCAGGCATGGTACAGGAGACAGTCAGAGACTGCAGGCATGGTACAGGAGACAGCCAGAGACTGCAGGCATGGTACAGGAGACAGTCAGAGACTGCAGGCATGGTACAGGAGACAGCCAGAGACTGCAGGCATGGTACAGGAGACAGGGACTGCAGGCATGGTACAGGAGACAGACAGAGACTGCAGGCATGGTACAGGAGACAGTCAGAGACTGCAGGCATGGTACAGGAGACAGTCAGAGACTGCAGGCATGGTACAGGAGACAGACAGAGACTGCAGGCATGGTACAGGAGACAGTCAGAGACTGCAGGCATGGTACAGGAGACAGTCAGAGACTGCAGGCATGGTACAGGAGACAGTCAGAGACTGCAGGCATGGTACAGGAGACAGCCAGAGACTGCAGGCATGGTACAGGAGACAGGGACTGCAGGCATGGTACAGGAGACAGGGACTGCAGGCATGGTACAGGAGACTGCAGGCATGGTACAGGAGACAGGGACTGCAGGCATGGTACAGGAGACAGTCAGAGACTGCAGGCATGGTACAGGAGACAGGGACTGCAGGCATGGTACAGGAGACAGTCAGAGACTGCAGGCATGGTACAGGAGACAGTCAGAGACTGCAGGCATGGTACAGGAGACAGTCAGAGACTGCAGGCATGGTACAGGAGACAGTCAGAGACTGCAGGCATGGTACAGGAGACAGCCAGAGACTGCAGGCATGGTACAGGAGACAGTCAGAGACTGCAGGCATGGTACAGGAGACAGTCAGAGACTGCAGGCATGGTACAGGAGGCAGGCATGGACAGGAGACAGTCAGAGACTGCAGGCAGGGTACAGGAGACAGACAGAGACTGCAGGCATGGTACAGGAGACAGACAGAGACTGCAGGCATGGTACAGGAGACAGTCAGAGACTGCAGGCATGGTACAGGAGACAGCCAGAGACTGCAGGCATGGTACAGGAGACAGACAGAGACTGCAGGCATGGTACAGGAGACAGACAGAGACTGCAGGCATGGTACAGGAGACAGACAGAGACTGCAGGCATGGTACAGGAGACAGTCAGAGACTGCAGGCATGGTACAGGAGACAGTCAGAGACTGCAGGCATGGTACAGGAGACAGTCAGAGACTGCAGGCATGGTACAGGAGACAGTCAGAGACTGCAGGCATGGTACAGGAGACAGTCAGAGACTGCAGGCATGGTACAGGAGACAGTCAGAGACTGCAGGCATGGTACAGGAGACAGCCAGAGACTGCAGGCATGGTACAGGAGACAGTCAGAGACTGCAGGCATGGTACAGGAGACAGCCAGAGACTGCAGGCATGGTACAGGAGACAGCAGGAGACTGCAGGCATGGTACAGGAGACAGTCAGAGACTGCAGGCATGGTACAGGAGACAGTCAGGGACTGCAGGCATGGTACAGGAGACAGGGACTGCAGGCATGGTACAGGAGACAGTCAGGGACTGCAGGCATGGTACAGGAGACAGACAGGGACTGCAGGCATGGTACAGGAGACAGTCAGGGACTGCAGGCATGGTACAGGAGACAGTCAGAGACTGCAGGCATGGTACAGGAGACAGTCAGAGACTGCAGGCATGGTACAGGAGACAGTCAGAGACTGCAGGCATGGTACAGGGAGACAGACAGAGACTGCAGGCATGGTACAGGAGACAGACAGAGACTGCAGGCATGGTACAGGAGACAGCCAGAGACTGCAGGCATGGTACAGGAGACAGACAGAGACTGCAGGCATGGTACAGGAGACAGACAGAGACTGCAGGCATGGTACAGGAGACAGACAGAGACTGCAGGCATGGTACAGGAGACAGTCAGAGACTGCAGGCATGGTACAGGAGACAGTCAGAGACTGCAGGCATGGTACAGGAGACAGTCAGAGACTGCAGGCATGGTACAGGAGACAGCCAGAGACTGCAGGCATGGTACAGGAGACAGTCAGAGACTGCAGGCATGGTACAGGAGACAGTCAGAGACTGCAGGCATGGTACAGGAGACAGGGACTGCAGGCATGGTACAGGAGACAGTCAGGGACTGCAGGCATGGTACAGGAGACAGTCAGGGACTGCAGGCATGGTACAGGAGACAGTCAGGGACTGCAGGCATGGTACAGGAGACAGGGACTGCAGGCATGGTACAGGAGACAGTCAGGGACTGCAGGCATTGTACAGGAGACAGCCAGGGACTGCAGGCATTGTGCAGCAAGGAAACAACCCTTGTGGGCTGTTAGGAGGGGCGGGCCTGCACCTAGCGATGCCAATGGGAGGAGGAGGCGGGGAGACAGTCCAGACGGTAGGTATCGGTAATTGTTATCGGTGAGTAGTAAAAGAAAAAGTATCGGTACTTATTATTCTACATATTATTATTATATAGGATTTATATAGCGCCAACAGTTTACGCAGCGCTTTACAACATGAGGGCAGACAGTACAGTTACAATACAAATCAATACAGGAGGAATCAGAGGGCCCTGCTCGTTAGAGCTTACATATCAAATGGTAAAACCAAGGATTATCCGTCTGTTTTTTACCGCCCCTTTGCCACCGGTGTGGCCCTTATAGTGGTAGCTTGCTTGGTGCAGCAACAAGCTCGCCTGGATCATTGCTCACAGGTCACAATGGATATTTAAAAAGCTTTCACAAGCCTAAGCCGGCCAAATAATTATTTCTATTTACGGATGAATTATGTGCTCGCCCCGCCTTCCAATCACAAGTTTCTGGGAGAAGCAGGATGACCTTTTTCCTGCGGCTCGGCGGAGAGCGTCACTTGTAGCGGAAGAGCTGTGAAGTCTGACAAGTCTGCTCTCTGCTTTTTTGAAGTGTCAGACTGTTCTGGCAGAGCGGCGGTAATTAACATTTCTGTCCTCCTCGGGGTAATCGACTGATCTGTCTCCTTTTTTTTACAAATGAGCTCCTAACATCTCCCGTAATGGCATTTTCCAGAGATGCTCCATTGTGTGTAGAAGACATTGTCATCCAGCGACAGGCAGACGAGGGATGTGAGAAGCAGCTGGGGGGGGGGGGGGGGGGGGATTAACCCTTCACTTGCAGCACAGGGCTTACCACGCTGTATTTGGGGATATTGGTGGGTCCCATTTGCGGTCTCCTTTTTGAAAATGATATAGGGTGTAATCAGGGTGACCCTCATTGATGGCCGTGGGCACCATCAAGGACTCATCGTATGCCCCACAAACTACACAAATCAATTAGGCTTAGTTTATACATGCAGTTTGGCGGGGGGGCAGGGCTGTTGTATGTATGAACAAGCCCTTAATGCCACCCCAACATACCTTGCCATTGGGCATGCATTACGGCGCACCACAACGTGCTACTGGGCAGTACAGAAAAAAAAAATTTCTGTGGGTTACACTGCCCATTAAAATGAATGGGCTGCCCTAACATAACAAACATTACTGTAATGCACTTCTGTTAACACTCCTCAACTGTGTAAGTCCAGCCTTACTGCATATACACTATATTGTCAAAAGTATTGTGACACCTGCCTTTACACACACATGAAATTTAATGGCACCCCACTCTTAGTCCGTTGGGTTCAATATTGTGTTGGCCCACCCTTTGCAGCTATAACAGCTTCAACTCTTCTGGGAAGGCCGTCCACAAGGTTTAGGAGTGTGTCTATGGGAATGTTTGACCATTGTTCCAGAAGGGCATTTGTGGGGTCAGGCACTGATGTTGGAGAGAAGGCCTGGCTCGCAGTCTCCGCTATAATTCATCTCAAAGGTGTTCAATCGGGTTGAGGTCAGGACTCTGTGCAGGCCAGTCAAGTTCCTTCTCCTTGCTCATCCATGTCTTTATGGACCTTGCTTTGTGCACTGGTCCAAATAATTTGGTGGAGGGGGGATTATGGTGTGGGGTTGTTTCTCAGGTGTTGAGCTTGGCCCCTTAGTTCCAGTGAAGGGAACTCTTAAAGGGGTTGTAAACCCTCGTGTTTTTCACCTTAATGCATCTTATGCATTAAGGTTCAAAAACACCTGCCATTGGCTCCCGCTGCTGTCAATCAAATCCAATGACAGGAGCGCCGGGGGGCGGGGCGGAGTCCTGCATTCGCCATCTATGGACACCGAATGCTGGACTCGGGGAGCGCAACCCGCAAGAGCCACCGGGGGACCCCAGAAGAGCAGGTTCGGGGCGACTCTGTGCAAAACGAGTTGCACAGTGGAGGTAAGTATGAAATGTTTGTTATTTAAAAAAAAAAATATATATACCTTTACAATCACTTTAAGGCGTCAGCCTGGTACATGGCACATTGTTGTTCTAGGTGGATGGTTTCATATATTCAGTATGATTCCCTGACTTGGCCTACGTGTGGAAATAGACCTCCCTGTGCCCGCTGATAACCGGCATTGTGTCAGTGTGCTGGCACAGCAAATTTTACTGAGAAAGGAAAGCATCAGCTCAAACCTCCGCCTGACACTGGACCTTTCCTGTTTATTCACATTCTGGAATTTGTGTTCAGTGCTGGGGGGGTCTTTAGGCTGACACCCCTGCTGGGAATAGAGCCTGTTATCTGATAGATAAGTAAAAGGGAAATTCCTGCTGTAAGGTCAGCAAATTTTATATTGAAAACAATTTCTCCTGCAAAAATGGCAATTGAGCCCCTTTATATAGTCTGCAGCGGTGTTGGTTCTTCTTCTCACAGGACACACAGGCAGAAGTGTGAGCCGTTGGCTCCTGCTGTTGTCAATCAGATCTTGTCAGGGGGGCGGGGCCAAGCCACCCTGTGTGTGTCTGTGGATGCACACCTCCCGGCTTGGAAGCACACTCGTACGTGTGCCCCTATAGCAAGTGGCCGACACAGAAAAGGAGGAGCCAGGAGCGCCTCTGTGCAATACCATTGCACAGAGCAGGTAAGTATATAATAAGAATAGCACAGCATGGGTATTTTACATGTTTTCTTCCTAAACTGGACTCCAGCCTTCCCTTCAGTCTTGCACAGTTGTACAGGCTCCTCTCCTGTACTGAAATACTTTACTCTGATTTCACTGCACACTGAGAGATTCTCACAGTGTGCATTAGAAGCTGCAGCAAGTCACCTCATTTGCTGGCTGGAGGATGCCAAGCCTCATGGGCCATCCCTTTTTAATTTATTGGATTTCAGTTCTTTCCATCATGGGTGCTCAGTATCATTGCATTCATGTGTGGTCAGGCATCCAAATCCTGGCTGACATCTCACCCATCAAGGGATTTTAATATGTACATCCCGGCTGAGTGTTCTTGGGAGGAGTACTGAGGTCGGGTGCTGTGATGTTCTGTGCAGCACCCTGCCGGCCCCTCCCACCAGCCATGATTTGCCTGCATTGTATAGAGAAGCACAGTGACCGTGTCACTGGATCAAAAATAAGCTATATAACAAACACAGAAAAGGTATTATTTCAATCTAAATAATATGATGATGAGGGGAATGAAAGAACCGGGGAAGACAAAATTTAAGCAAATGTCTGCTTTAAGTACAAATTACAGGCATCCCCGGCACTGCGTTTAGTTTTGTTGCTGTCCGCTGTTTCTCTTGTGAAGATAGTAGTTGACCTGGGGGGACTTTTATCTTATTTAAATGCAGTACTAATGATTATACTGTGACTGGCCGGTGTGGACGGGGAGTTGGAAGCATTAGTCACTATTTGTGGGCCTAGAAGTAAAACTATTCTACTTTAATTTCACACCTGATACATATCTTAAAGTGTCCAGACATCACCCAAAAATACCCCCGGACTCCCTTTAGAATGTAAGGGTCTCCAAATGTGTCATTATGAGGGCCACTTTGTATATTTTATTACGAATCAGGTGTCCCACTTACATCTGGGCCCCAATCACAGTCCCCCTTAGATCAGAGCCCCCTATTACATCAGGGTGCCCATGCGAGTCCTCCTTTTACACCAGAGTCCCCCCTTAGATCAGAAACCCCTCTTACATCAGTGGGCCCATGAGAGTCCTCCCTTTACACCAGAGTCCCCCCTTAGATCAGAAACCCCTCTTACATCAGTGGGCCCATGAGAGTCCTCCCTTTACACCAGGGTGTCCATGAGAGTCCCCTTTTTCACCAGGGTCCCCACCCATCAGAGCCCATTTTACATTAGGGTGCCCATGAGAGTCTTTTAAACCAGGGTGCCCATGAGAATCTACCCTTTACACCAGGGCGCCCATGAGAATCTACCCTTTACACCAGGGTGCCCATGAGAGTCCTCCTTTTACACCAGGGTGCCCATGAGAGTCCTACTTTTACACCAGTGTGCCCATGAGAGTCCTCCTTTTACACCAGGGTGCCCATGAGAGTCCTCCTTTTACACCAGGGTGCCCATGAGAGTCCTCCTTTACACCAGGGTGCCCACAGGGTCCTGCCTTTACACCAGGTTGCCCACGGGGTCCTGCCTTTACACCAATATTCCCACAAGAGTCCTCCCTTTACACCAGGGTGCCCACGAGAGTCCTCCCTTTACACCAGGGTGCCCACGAGAGTCCTCCCTTTACACCAGGGTGCCCACGAGAGTCCTCCCTTTACACCAGGGTGCCCACGAGAGTCCTCCCTTTAAACCAGGGTGCCCACGAGAGTCCTCCCTTTACACCAGGGTGCCCACGAGAGTCCTCCCTTTACACCAGGGTGCCCACAAGAGTCCTCCCTTTACACCAGGGTGCCCACAAGAGTCCTCCCTTTACACCAGGGTGCCCACGAGAGTCTTCCCTTTACACCAGGATGCCCACGAGAGTCCTCCCTTTACACCAGGATGCCCACGAGGTTCCTGCCTTTACACCGGGGTACCCACAAGAGTCCTCCCTTTACATCAGGGTGCCCACAAGAGTCCTCCCTTTACACCAGGGTGCCCACGAGAGTCCTCCCTTTACACCAGGGTGCCCACAAGAGTCCTCCCTTTACACCAGGGTGCCCACGAGAGTCCTCCCTTTACACCAGGGTGCCCACGAGAGTCCTCCCTTTACACCAGGGTGCCCACGAGAGTCCTCCCTTTACACCAGGGTGCCCACGAGAGTCCTCCCTTTACACCAGGGTGCCCACGAGATTCCTCCCTTTACACCAGGGTGCCCAGGAGAGTCCCCTTTTTCCCCAGGTTCACCACCTATTAGAGTCCCCCCTTAGATCAGAGCCCCTTTTTTACTTCAGGGTGCCCAGGAAAGTCCCCCTTTACAGTCAGCCTTACCACTGTAAGCTGAAAACCAAGAACAGTTTCTGCCTCAATTAGTACATATTGAGGATATTGAGCTGACCCTAGCTACAGACCAGATGTGACCGGTGTGCTGTAGAGAGACCTGCTCTAAGAACTGTCCCAGCATTACATTTTTCTTTTTCCATATCCTCTAGCAAGAAGCAACTGTATTACTCCCTGTGATGATGTAGATACTCCCCCAGAACTACATCTTAAAAGCATGTGGATATGCTCTTGGGAGTCCAGGCAACATCATCGTTATGCTGGCAAATATACCCGTGCACACAGGGCGAAGTTCTATAGTCCAGCAGGCATGGCTGGCAATTTTGGTTGTGATTTTAGTGCTGGGAACACATTGGATTTCCAGCAAATCAAAAGATATTTGTCTGTAGTTTTTAAGTTATAAGAGAAAAAACAAAAAAAAAAATTGTCTTTGACACTTTAAATTCCCATTATCTAATAAACACATGCTGAAATTTAAAATTGGCCTGACGGTGTAAGTTCCCCACACTGCTGAAATCTGTTGGGATGCAGATAGCTGACCTGAGCTGGGTTAACATAAGTTCATACTTCAATTTCTCCACTTATAGAGGATATCTTCTACACACTATTGTTATAAAAGGCTGTAATAATAATTCTCATCTGACTAGCTAGTGTGGATGGGGAATTTGCGGCATTAGTCACCATTGGTGGTCCTGGAAGTGGAAGTGGTCTGCATGTATTTCACACATGATGCATATTGCTATAAAACGGCTTCACTTTCCATCACTGTTCACCGGCTAAAACAGAGAGTCGTTAAATCAGCCGTCTTCTCTTCCTGGCAAGCAGCAGGGTATCCATTGCCAAAACTTCAGAGCATGCGCTGCTGTGAGGAAGAGATCATTCTCCACCCTGGTGGTCAATATACAGTGCCTTGAAAAAGTATTCATACCCCTTGAACATTTTCCACATTTTGTCATGTTACAACGAAAAATGTAAATGTATTTTATTGGGATTTTATGTGATAGACCAACACAAAGTGGCACATAATGTGAAGTGGAAGGAAAATGATAAATGGTTTTAAACATTTTTTAAAACTAATTGTGTGAAAAGTGTGGGGTGCATTTGTATTCGACCCCCCCCCCCCCCCCCGAGTCAATAGTTTGTAGAACCGCCTTTCACTGCAATTATAGCTGAAAGTCTGTTTGGGTATGTCTCTACTAGGGTTGTCCTGATACCACTTTTTTAAGGCCGAGTACAAGTACCGATATTTTGATAAGTAGTCACGGATACCGATTACCGTATATACTCGAGTATAAGCCAACCCAAATATAAGCCGAGGCACCTAATTTTACCACAAAAAAATGGGAAAAACATATTGACTCGAGTATAAGCCTAGGGTGAGAAATGCGCAGCTACTGTAAGTGGAAAAGAGGGTCAACAATGCCCATTTGCATGCCTCACTGTGCCCATTTGCATGCCTCACTGTGCCCATTTGCATGCCTCACTGTGCCCATTTGCAGCCATAGGTCGCCCGAACTTCAAACTCAGTAGTTAAGGGTTCCTAGATGCCCCCCTAGCAGCCAAAATATGGTGTCTCTGGACCCAAAGGGTCCCGAAATGATATTGCTGCAAGTGGACACAGTTGACCGAATTTGGGGCCCCGTATCTCGGGACCACTTGGTGCTAGGAACCCTAAAGTTGTCGTGCAAACCCAGTGGAACTAGCACTTCAACATATCCAAAGATGGGGTTCCTAGCACCAAGTGGCCCCGAGATACGGGGCCCCAAAGTCGGTTCGGAAAATTCCCTGCTGCAGAAAAGTGCTTGACTCAAGTATAAGCCGAGGGGGCACTTTCAGCACACAAATGTGCTGAAAAACTCGGCTTATACTCGAGTATATACAGTATTATTATTTTTTTTGTGTCCAGTAGATTTTTATTTTTTTACAATTTTATTTTTTACAATTTTGTTTTGTTTTATTTTTATATATATATATATATATATATATATATACACACATTTTTTTTAACAATTCTTTTTATTTTTTTGGGTGGAGGGTGGACAGTCAGTGCCAGTGTTTCTTTTATTTTATTTTTTATCATTTTTACAATTTGACTTTAGAATATTTATTTATTACAATCTGATGGGGTTTAGATTGAGTGACCTCAATAGATGCGGCACCTCATCCCCGATAATAATAGAAAATAGGGAAATTGGGATTATAGCGGTGCCCGACATTACATATATAAAGAAATACAGATTAATTTAAAATGTATAATATTTTATTACAAGACAAATATGACATACAATCATAGGTGCTTAAAATAACAGAGTAACATATAGTAGCTAATACTGGCCAGAGTATCCATATGCCTGTAGTAGTAAGTAGCGAGTCCCTACATGTTTCGCCAAACATTGGCTTCTTCAGGGGAATGTGTAGTTATCAGTGTGAGACAATGGCTGTGGCAATGGATACAAAAACAACATTTCAGTAATTGGCAAGAGATTATTACTAAATATACAAAGCATACAAAATAACACATATGCCAAACTGATTGTGTGGTATGGCTCATAATATCGCCCCCCTATATACTACTGATGAGAAAAGGAATTTAGCAGTTTATATTTACTATAATACTTTCCATGTTCTGTGTACTGTGGGAGACCAGATATAGGGAATGCAGTGTTCTGGGTTTAGTAATACGTTAAAGCGGAGTTCCGACTAAAGAAAAAAAATTAAAAGTCAGCAGCTACAAATACTGCAGCTGCTGACTTTTAATAATCTGACACTTACCTGTCCCGGGGTCCAGCGATGCGGGGGAAGCCCCGCTCCTCTCCCCCTCCTCTCTGTGGCGACGGCATTGTCACTGTGCTCGGCTGTGGCCCCACAGCTGGGCACACACTGCGCATGCACGAGCCGTGCTGCGCGCTGTGACTGGCCAGGCAATCATCTGGGACCTGTGACGTGTCCCAGATGATTGCCGAGTGGGAGGAGGGAGAGGCAAACTTACTTCCGCTGCCGCGGTGCCCCGGGAGGAAGTGGGAGCTGGAACTCTCTAAAAAGAGTGTTTGCGATTCCCCCCCAAATGTGGCATGTCAGGGGGTCACCTTCCCGTAAAGCGGAAGTTCCATTTTTGGGTGGAACTCCACTTTAAAGTAGAATGCCTGTCTCAACCTAACTGGCCACACAGAAAGGGCCAAAGGGCTGCATGTGTCTTCTGGGGCTGCAGGTTGAGCACTAGGTGAGTAAAGGTAAGTATCTGGAGTGTTTGCATAGCCCAAGCTTTTTTTGTTTAAGTTTTGGATACAGTGGGGAAAGTTTTTCAAGTAGACTTCCAGCCTCAACCTACGTTTTGTTGGTTCTTTACTGTAAGAGCGGCAGGGATGTGGAATTCCCTTCACACAGGCGGTGGTCTCAGCGGGGGGCATCGATAGTTTTAAAAAACTATTAGATAAGCACCTGAACAACCGCAACATACAGGGATATACAATGTAATACTTATATATAATCACACACATAGGTTGGACTTGATGGACTTTCAACCTCACCAACTATGTAACCTAACTACACCTAAAAATGTTCCCTCCCCCTACTAACACCTATGCAGTAAGAAGAATGTATATACTTAACTATTTTCAGCCCTCTCTGGTCCGGTCATGTGATCCGGCTCCCCTGTGTCAGCCAGCACCGGCTGCAGGGGAGAGGAGGGAACGAATGGGCCTGTTGGTGACCTCGCTGCTTCAGGCTTTACCAGCCATGATCAAGCGGTCTCTCCCTTGCAGTCACCTATGGCTGAAACAAGAGGTCACATTTCTTTCTTTCTTTCACACAATCTTATTTTTTCTGTACGGTCTCCGCTGTGTGTTTCTTATATTTCTTATCTGTGATAATGCATCTTGATGAAAGAAGTATCAGATGCGTAATTTGTAATGGGGCTGTGGAGAGTATTGATTTGTAAAGCGCTTTTATATCGGTGATCTCTAGCAGTCTCATGCAATGTGTCTCCAGTCTATGATTGTCTTTTGAAGCATGTCCCCATTCCTCAGCAACCCCTCGTCATGTTCACAGTCTCCAGCCAAATAATATGGCTTTTATAGCATTACAGTCCATAAATATTATGTGCAACCCTTTGCTGACATCAGGGGCAGCACTTGGAAAAAAATAATAATTTGAGTGTGTATTTTTAGCACAAAGTCCCTTCTGTTCTCTCAGCCTGCTCCAAATCTCCTTTTTTTTTTTTTTGCTGCTGTGATCTGACTTCCTGTTAGGGCGGCTATGTTAATTCTCCATTCTCCCACAGCATGTAGGGATTTGTTGGGTGCATAGAGCATTGCACATGACTACAACTGACGCGCAGCACTGTTCATGTCGAAAATACAGAAGTAAAGGGGGGGGGGGGGTTGGGAGCTTACAGAGGACGTTCTGAGGCTGAAAAAACACTAGGAAACTATTTTATGAAAAACTGATTACAGGACTATTAAGTAGTGGATGTGTATGGCTTATTTTTGGAGAATAAGGATATTGTTTAGTGCAGGGGTGTCCAACGCCATTTCACTGTGGGCTGCATCAGCAGTATGGCTGTCTTCAAAGCTGGTTGTATCTGGGGTGCCCCACGTACAGAGTGCAGGGTTCAGAAGTGCACTGTGTACAGATTGCAGGGTTTTTGGGGTGCACTACATACAGAATGCAGGGTTCAGATGTGCGTTTCATACAGAATGCAGAATTCAGGATTATTCTGCATACAGAATGCAGAATTCAGGATTATTCTGCATACAGAATGCAGAATTCAGGATTATTCTGCATACAGAATGCAGAATTCAGGATTGTTCTGCATACAGAATGCAGAATTCAGGATTGTTCTGCATACAGAATGCAGAATTCAGGATTATGCTGCATACAGAATGCAGAATTCAGGATTGTTCTGCATACATAATGCAGAATTCAGGATTATGCTACATACAGTGTGCAGAGTTCAGAAGTGTGCTATATACAGAGTTCAGGGTTCACGGGGGTGCTAAAAACGAGTGCAGGATTCAAAGGGGTGCCATGTACAGAGTTCAGGGGGGCACTATGTAGAGAGTGCAGGGTTCTGGGGAGGGCTATGTACAGAGTGCAGGGTTCAGAGTTGCGCTGTGTACAGAGTGTGCAGGGTTTACAGTGCACGATTAATAGAGTGTAGGATTCATAGGGGTGCTATGTACAGTGTGCAGGGTTCAGGGTTGCGCTGTGTACAGAGTGCAGGGTTCACAGATCCACAGTGTGCAGGGTTCAGGGGTGCGCTACATACAGCGTGTAGAGTGCAGGGCAGTGGCGGCCGGTATAAAAAAAAATTTGGGGGGTGGCAGTATGCCACCCCCAGCCTCCCCCCGTCGGTCGGTAGCACTTACGCTATCACCGGCGGCTTCCCCTGCTTGGCGGCGGCCTCCCGTTCTCCTGTTCTCAACAGGTCATAATGGCGGCGGTGGCTTCCGATTCCTCCCTCCTCCTGGGCGGCCAGTCGGGAGTCTTCTCTTTTCGAGCAATCTGAAAAGGGTCTCACACCCGCTTCTGATTGGCTGGATTGAGGATCTGTGTTTCAACAGCGAATATTTATTCGCTGTTGTAACACACACTGGGTGGGCTCCGGTCACACTCTGTGCGACCCGAGCCCACCCTATTTTAAAACCTACTAGAGCCTCTGGCTCTAATCAGGTACTGAAAAAAAAGAAACCCTGGCCGCTGTAATTCATGCGCCCTGAAAGGGGCCGAACGCATGAATAAGGGGTGGCAGCGGCGGCCATGGATAGGTTCAGACTATGCATGAATCTATCCATTGCATATAGGGGTTGGCTTGGAGAGAGGGGGCGGCGCCCGGGCACCCCTAATGGACGGGCTGCCCCAGGTGCAGGATTCAGGACTGCGTGACGTGCAGAGTTCAGGGGTATGCAATGTACAGTGTGCAGGGTTTAGGGATGCCCTATGCACTGTGCCCTAAGGAATCAAGTTCCGCAATCCAGCTATAAAACTGGGGAGGAGGACCACATGACGAGGCCTGGCAAGCCAGATTCGACCCGTGGGCCTTGTGTTTGACATGCGTGGTTTAGTGTCACTTTAAGGCCTCCTGTATCATGAACGTTAGCTGTCACTGCTGTACACTTTGGTCTCGGTTATTGCCCATTACCAGCACCTTTGAGTCTTTAGTGCTCAATTTAGGATCCTCAAATTCAGAGTAGAAAAAAAAAAAAAAAAAGACATCTGCTTATGGAGACAACTGGGCGTCTCGTCACATCTCCCAAAAAAAATAAATGCAGTAACTTTGTGTTCTTTCCATGCTGGCAGCTGTGGATGTTTGCGCCTTGCTGTACAGACTCATTCCAGCAGCTCACAGCTCATTACGTTGTTGGAAGCTTATACTGAAAGTGGGAAGAGTTTTCTGCCCCGTTACGAAGACAGAGATCGCTGAGAATCTTTGATTTTGGTTTTGTCTTGCAGAGTCGGCAGCTGGAATCGGAAACGGGCACCACGGAAGAGCACAGTCTGAACAAAGAGGCACGCAAGTGGGCAACCCGAGTGGCGAGGGAGCATAAGAACATCATCCACAGCCAGCGTGTAGGTATAGTAGAAACACACCAGGGTCCTCTCCTGATGTTTGCATGAAAATTCTGTGTGCTTTAGAGGCCTACTGTATATTTTATATTTTCTATTTGTTTTATTTGATTTTACCTTGTGCATTATGGCTGTTGGGGTATTTTGCCAGTGCTTAGTTTTAGCTCTTCCTGGTAGTGACGGGCAAGCCTTCTTCCTCTCGCCTCTAACACATTCCTATTGGCCAGTTTGGTCCCATCACTATGATGGACTGCCTAAGGAGTGTGTCGAGGTTGGAAGAGGTGTAGGCAAGCTACGGCACTACCAAGAAACGAGTGGAGCTTTGCCTGGTCACAGCTACCTGGGTTATTTGGGTGATGACGGGGCAATGATTCCTGCTGCAGTTTTTTTTTTTTTTCCTATTTTTCATTTTTAGAAGCTGTTATTTTGCCTGTTCAAAGCAAAGTGACTCGTTCTCTTCACAGGGCAACCCTCAACCCACTGATACCAACCTTCCACCCCCCCCCAATGATCACCAGCTGGGTGTGGTCGTTTCCAGCCCCACTGTGACTATAGTTATTAGTAATAGCATGTGTATATTGCATAGAAATAGTCATCCTTGTGGGTGCATCCGTGTGTACATTTCATCCCACACCTAGGTTTAACCCTTTCATGACTAAGCCTATTTCTGACATTTGGTGTTTACAAGTTAAAATCCGTATATTTTGCTAGAAAATTACTTAGAACCCCCAAACATTATATATATATTTTTAGCAGAGTCTGGAGAAAACGGCGATTGTTGCAATATTTTATGTCACACGGTATTTGTGCAGCAGTGTTTTAAAACGGTTGTATACCCGTTTTTTGCTTTTTTTTTTTTTGTAAACTACCTGCAAGACAAAGTCATAATGAGCTAGTATGACTAGCATACTAGCTCATTATGCATCACTTACCTTAGATCGGGGCCCCCGATGCTGTCCTCTTCTCCCCCTCCAGCCGCAGCCATCTCTCTTCCGGGTATCGCTGCTCCGGCCAATCACATTAATTTAAAAAAAAAACGAAACAGTAAAATTAGCCCAATTTTTTTGAATAATGTGAAAGATGATGTTACGCAGAGTAAATAGATACCAAACATGTCACGCTTTATAATTGCACACACTCGTGGAATGGCGACAAACTACAGTACCTAAAAATCTCCATAGGCAACGCTTTAAAAATGTTTTACGGTTACCAGGTTAGAGTTACGGAGGAGGTCTAGTGCTAGAATGATTGTTCTCGCTCTGACGATCGCGGCGATACCTCACGTGTGATTTGAACACCGTTTACATATGCAGGCGCGACTTCCGTATGCGTTTTCTTTGCTGCGCGAGCTCGCCGGGAAGGGGGGCGCTTTAAATTTTTTATTTTTTTTTCTATTTATTTTATTTAATTTTAGATAATTCATTTGTGTTTTAAAAAAAAAAAAATGATCACTTTTATTGTTGTCACAAGGAATGTAAACATCCCTTGTGACAGTAATAGGTGGTGACAGGTGCTCTTTATGGAGGGATCGGGGGGTCTAAAAGCCCTCCTTTGCACTTCAAAGTATTCAGATCACTGAAAACGATGTATCTGAATACTGTGTAATTTTTTACATTTGGCGCTATTGGCAGCCGAGTAAACAGGAAGTGACGTTGTGACGTCGCTTCCGTGTTTACATCAAGGAGACTGGAATCATTCCAGTCCCTCACTAGCCGCCGGAAGCGGCGTATGTTAGCTCGGGCCTCCCGATCGAACGGGAGGCCCGGTAAGAGCGGCGCGAGGCAGCGGGAGGGGGGGACGTCCCCTCCCGCTCCTCCGGTATAACATCTGAGCGTCTTTTAGCCACATCGGTTGTTATACCTGTAAAGCCGATCGCCGGCTCTAAACAACGGTGCCGGGATGATGCCTGCAGCTGCGGGCATCATCCCGTTATAACCCCCGAAAGCCGAGTACGCATATCTGCGTACGCTCGGCGGGTAGGG
Organism: Lithobates sylvaticus; assembly: GCA_028564925.1. NCBI lineage: Eukaryota > Metazoa > Chordata > Amphibia > Anura > Ranidae > Lithobates > Lithobates sylvaticus. Next base: position 595,677,395 of record CM053027.1, read on the forward strand.
GTTAAAGAGCAACTCCACTTTTCTTAAGGAAAAAAATAAAGGAATCTCCAATGGGTGGTAAAAAGTTGAGTATTTTTCCTCTTCATAAATCAATAGAAAGGGATGGGATATGCCACATTTTATGTAAATAAGAAGGAATGTCACCAAGAGAATTTTATGTTATAGATGGGGGACTAGGGCACCGTTCACAAATTTAACAAGGATAAAATTGTGGTATCGCTCTGTGTTCTTATGAGAAAAGTTGCAGTGTCTGCATCCTTTTAGAATCGAATAAAGTGATTGTAAACCATTACGTTTTTTTCACCCACTTGTGCCCCGGAAGGTTTTTACCCCCTTAACGACCAGGCCATTTTTTTGCGATACGGCACTGCGTTACCTTAACTGACATTTGCGTGGTCCCCCTTGTGTTTTTTTTTCAAAATTGTCACTCTTCTTTTGTTTATAGCGCAAAAAATAAAAACCGCAGAGGCGATCAAATACCACCAAAAAAAAAGCTCTATTTGTGGGGAAAAAAGGACGTAAATTTTGTTTGGTTAAAGCATCGTACGACCGCGCAATTGTCAGTTAAAGTGACTCTTCTTTTGTTTTTTTTAATTAAGGCAGTGCCGAATCGCTGAAAAAAAAGGGTAAATTTTGTTTGGTTAAAGCATCGTACGACCGCGCAATTGTCAATTAAAGTGACGCAGTGCCGAATCGCGAAAAAATGGCCTGGTCATTGAGCAGCCAAATCTTCCGGGGTGAAGCGGATAAAAAAAAAACTGTGGAAGTGCAGCCTTCTTGTATATAAATCGGTGCCCTTCTGAATGCACTACACACCAGGGCATAGATCTACCCCCGGCTGTCGTAGAGGGGTTAGGCAGCCTGGTTTTTAATTTGCAAAGCCAATTCAGAGAAGAGAGAATATTTGATTGGATCATTTTTCACCTCGATTTCTGGGTTACAGAGTCACTTTATCCAGCACTTTGTCTCCTTACAGGCCCTGGATGATTTAGAGTGTCAGAGTATACCGCCGTCAGAGCAAGGCCGGGCGGAACTGGAGCAGAAAATCGAAGAAGCCAGAGAGGGTATTCGCAAAGCAGAGGTAAGTGAGCGTGGTGCGGAAAAATAAAAATAACATCTGTTTGTTACCTTTCGTGTGATTCACTCTGCATTTTATATTGAATACATCTGCATTTCATTTACATTTTTAGTAGACTTCCAACTTCTATATAGTGGGAGTTTTACAGCTTTCCAAGTAACAATTGAGAAGACATTACTAAGACTGCACTCCCCACTAATTCGTTTTAAAGATATGCTTACATCCACTATATTACCAAAAGTATTGGGACGCCTGTCTTTACACGCACATGAACTTTATGGCATCCCAGTCTTAGTCCGTAGGGTTCAATATTGAGTTGGCCCACCCTTTGCAGCTATAACAGCTTCAACTCTTCTGGGAAGGCTGTCCACAAGGTTTAGGAGTGTGTCTATGGGAATGTTTGACCATTCTTCCAGAAGTGCATTTGTGAGGTCGAGAAGGCCTGGCTCGCAGTCTCTGCTCTAATTCATCCCAAAGGTGTTCTACCGGGTTAAGGTCAGGACAGACCTGGATGCCATTAAAGTTCATGTAGGTGCGTGTAAAGGCAGGTGTCAATACTTTTGGTAATATAGTGTATATGTAGCTCTTTGCCTCATCTTCCTAGGTGCCCTGTAACACTAGCTGTTATGTTGGACAGGGCGCTTCTGCATCTCCCAGCACAACCACCGCACTACAGATTTCTTATGTAGGCAACCTGTCCGCAGCCTCCTGGGATACTCGCATCCCAGGAGGCTTCGGGCCAATCTACAACACATGCACTGCGGCGTGTCATTAGGGGCTGGCTGTATGAACCAGGAAGAGACAACAGCCTTCTGATGAGGCGAGAAGATGGCGGTATGGGACTGAATGTGCAACAGTGCAATGGCAGTTTACGATGTAACGGCGCTGGACTCGCCGGGCATTGTTACATAAATTTACTTGTGTTACAATGTATTTGATATATCAACTACCTTAAAAATCTCTCTCCTTTAGGCCCCTTTCACACTACCGCAACTTCACCGCAATTTCAGGGAATGCCTGTGTAAACTTGAGGTCTATGGACCTCAACTCGCATGAAAGTCGGACCAAAGTAGTACAGGGAATACTTTGAAGTCTGCACGACTTGAATGGCATTCATTGGAAATCATGGGGAACGACTTGTCATGCAACTTTGCAGTCCCAAGTCGCAGAACAAGTCGCATAAGTGTGAAAGGGGCCTTAGGGTCCGTTCACACTATGGCTTTGCAGCAATGCCCATAAACATGTTAGGCCTGTGTCACACAGGCTTCAGCTTGTATAAACAGCGTGGACAGCAAGCATTGACAAAGAACTTTCAAGCATTGACAAGAACTTTCACCAAGCTTTGTTGAAGCTTTTAAAGTACAATTCAGCTCCAGTTTGTACATGTTGAACACAGATCTTAATTAGAGTGCTGATTGCCACTTTAAGCAAGCAGCTAGCATGCTTCAAAACATTTTGAAGTTTAGAAAAAATGGTTGGCAGAAGGTCTGAGGCAACTGTGGACTTTCATGGTACGATAAGGACTTACATAAACTTTAATATAAAAAATATAAATTTATTAGAAAAAATACAAAGACAAAATTTATAAAAATCCTCAAGACAGTATAAACAGTACACATAAGTATATCTCTATACAGGAACTGAACAGTGAGACGTGCATTCAATCATCCACAGTTAGGGAAGACGAAATGACAATCAAACTAGTTCAAACTCGACATGTTTCGCGGGGTAACCGCTTCTTCGGGAGTGTGTTTCCCGAGAAATTATATGTAGTTGTCTCTAGAAGGAATGAACATTCAAATAGTTAAATTTAGAAAGAAAAAGGTTTATATATAATTAATACAAACAGAGATGCTAGTAGGGATTAAGTATAATAAGTTAACAATCCTCCTTTCTGCCACAGAGGAGAGCACATTTAACAATCCCTACAATGCTCAAATTGTTACGATAAGTTGCATATCATTTTACACTCGCAGGTAGAGACCCATGAAAGATGATAAAATGGAGCTTACCATAGCCGGGTCGATCAGATCGAAAGGCGTCTAAATTTTGAAGTTTGTTGAAAGTCTACTGAAGCCTGCTAGCAGCTTGCTTAAAGTGGCAATAAACGCTCCCATTAGTTTTTGTGTTCAGTGTTTACAAACTGGAGCTGTATGGTATTTTAAAAGCTTCAACGAAGCTTGCTGAAAGCTCTGCAAATGCTTTGCCAAAGCTTGTTGTTTACTCTTATACAAGCTGAAGCCCATGTGAAGCAGGCCTTAGTGCATGCAGTGCTATAGCACAGTGTACAAATTTACAGTGGGTTGCGCTGCACTGCCACTTAATCAGCAGAACCCAACAACGCATGTCATTATGTCGGAGCATGTTGTGCTGCAACACACATCTGTTGGAGTGTCATTGTCTTTGCATCGCATTATTGCATTTTACATGCGTTGTCCCAATACCATAGTGTGAATGGGCCTTACGGCCAAGAAGATAGGGAGCATTAAACTGCTTTTGAAGCTTTCTTTCAGGAGAACAAAGAATCAAATCTTTTTCTAATTGATATTTTTCCAGCCATAAATAAGTTAAACGTGTAGCAATTTACTTGTTGCTGCAACACACGTCTGTTGGAGTGTCATTGCATTTTACATGCGTTTCCCCAATACCATAGTGTGAATAGTCCTTACTGCCAAGAAGATAGGGAGCATTAAACTGCTTTTGAAGCTTTCTTTCAGGAAAACAAAGAATCAAATCTTTTTCTAATTGATATTTTTCCAGCCATAAATAAGTTAAACGTGTAGCAATTTACTTTGGAGCAAACAGGCCTAATGAAAATCAATATCTGTTTTTATTTTTTTTTAGTTTTTGCAGTATTTCAACCATTTATCTGTTTTTATTTTTTTTTAGTTTTTGCAGTATTTCAACCATTTGCTTCCTATTATAGTGAGATCTTCTGTCTGCAATTTTATCTGGGTAATGATTGCTGTATTGTGTGTGGCCTCCCCCCCCCTCCGACCCAGAGAGCCATAAAGGTTTTATTAGGAGAGCCTGGCTGTATAGCATTTCAGCAGTGTGATAATAAGACGTCACCTTCTAATTTATGGCCGAAGCCGGTTTCTGATTATCCTACTTGCAGCTTTTGTTATGTTTGTGGTGTTCAGATGCACATAGTCCCCGCCATCCGCCTTCCTATATACATGTGTCTCCTTCTGCTGCACTTTAATTAAGATTTAATTAGTATTGTTACAAATAGAAGTAATTATAACCTTCAGCAGAAAACACATTAATTTTGAAGAGAGCTGCAGTTATTTCAGTGGCCTTTTTGTACGCGGGTTGGCCGCGGTATCTGCGTTTTTCTTCAAGAGGACCTGTTTTGCATGATTTGAAGAATAATTTTCACGTGCAGGCACACAATTTATCTCTTACTGAGGAAATAAATAAAAGGAATTTATTTATTTTTTTCACCCCTGCATGTTTTAAAGATGACAGTCATGCGAAAAAATATGTGCACCCCATGGAAATTGTTGACTTCAACATACACTATATTACCAAAAGTATTGGGACACCTGCCTTTACACACACATGACATTTAATGGCATCCCAGTCTTAGTCCGTAGGGTTCAATATTGAGTTGGCCCACCCTTTGCAGCTATAACAGCTTCAACTCTTCTGGGAAGGCTGTCCACAAGGTTTAGGAGTGTGTCTATGGGAATGTTTGACCATTCTTCCAGAAGCGCATTCGTGAGGTCAGGCACTGATGTGGATGAAAAGGCCTGGCTTGCAGTCTGCGGCACACTAAATTTGGGGTTCCTAGCACCAAGTGGCCCCTGAGATTCGGGGCCCCAAATTCGGTTTCGGAAAATGTCAAGCACTGCAGCAGAGAATGACATTTTCCGAACCGACTTTGGGGCTCCGTATCTTGGGGCTAGGAACCCCAAATTGGGATATGTTGTAGTGTTGGTTCCACTGGGTTTGCACACCATTTGGGGTTCCTAGCACCAAGTGGCCTCGAGATAGGGGGCTCCAAAGTCAGGTCGGAAAATGTCATTCTCTGCTGCAGAAAAGTGCTTGATTCAAGTATAAGCCGAGGGGGGCATTTTCAGCACAAAAAAATGTGCTGAAAAACTCGGCTTATACTCGAGTATATACGGTACCTTTTTTAGGCTTTGTTCAAATGGGGCAATTACATCCATGCCCTGCGCAGGGCCATGTTTTACCTACACAGGAATGCACAGGTGTTTCCCCCCAAAAAAACATGACAAGTGTGTTTTTGATATGCGATTTTGGGTAGAAAAAAAAACTCATGACATGCATAAACGTGCCTGAACCCTTGTGCAATATGAGAATTTTTAATGCTTCTTTTTCTGGCATTTTCTTAGCCGACCAGTGTGCATGGGCTTATACCCTTAGCCTCTGTGTGCGTGTCAGATACTCTTAACCTTTGACTGCTTAAAAAAACACTTAAAGGAGAAATCCCAGCTGTGAGCGGTGGAAGTCCATTTCTCTGTAGGATGATTCCTCTGGGCACAATACAGCGGTTTTTAATTAATATTTTAAAATAAGTGTACCCCTAGGGGGATAGTTATCCGGCTTGCTTAGTCCTCGCGGAGTAATCATGTGGAATATTAGATAGCGTAGTTCATTGTAATCACGCACTCCGTGTGGTTTTTCCATTGCCTCTGGTCTATGGGAGCTTGGAAACTCATTGCTTCAGACAGCGCTGCCTCCGACTAGTAGTAATGTAAAGATGATTTAGAACTTTAGGATTTCATTGCTGTGTCCCCATTAGGAAGATTTGGCCGTCCTTTCCTTTGCTAATGACAGGTAGAAGAGAATTTGAAACCTGACAAAAATTTGAACTTTTCATCAGTCTATTTAACCTTAACCGCTTCAGCCCCGGAAGTTTTTACCCCCTTCCTGACCAGAGCACTTTTTGCGATTTGGCACTGCATCAATTTAACTGACAATTGCGCGGTCGTGTGACGTTGTACCCAAACAAAATTGATGTCCTTTTTTCCCCACAAATAGAGCTTTCTTTTGGTGGTATTTGATCTCCTCTGCGTTTTTTATTTTTTGCGCTATAAACAAAAAATGAGCATCGATTTTGAAAAAAACACAATATTTTGTACTTTTTGCTATAATAAATATCCCCATTTTTTTTTTTAAAAAAAGCTATTTTTTTTCTCAGTTTAGGCCGATATGTATTCTTCTACATATTTTTGGTAAAAAAAAAAAAAACCTGCAATAAAAATGTAAAGTCCATTTTTCTGATGTTTTTTTCATGTTACACCCATATTTAGTATATAATATGAGACTCGATGCTGGTCCACATCCCCCATTGATAGGATCTGAGAATAGAAGACTACAAGTCCCATCTGTCACCACAAATAACCAAATGGAAATATAAAAACTGCGCTCAGAGACTATATGTGGCGTCTGGCGCTTCACTAGACATATAGTGCAAACAAATTAGATATAGACATTAGAGCAGCGCTCAAATAAATATGTGTGAAAAAGAAAATGAAAGTATAGGACCTAGGTCCACCAAATAGTGTGACCACCCAAAGTGGCAAAGGATCCAAACGGATCGTGGAATAATCAAAATATTGAATCTATAAAACAATATAAAAAAGAAATACAAATGAGATATGATGCAGGAAACATTTGTGCTTTAAATTCTATCGCTAAGGCTGCATTCACACTTGAGCGTAGCGTTTTCAGGCAGAAAATCATGCGTATTGCGGCGTTTTTTACCGCAATTTTTCTGCGTTTTTTACCACGTTTTGCCGCGATTTTGTGCAGAGCAAATGGTCACCAATGTAAAAAGAAGAAAAACGCCCAAATCTGCCCGATTCGAGCGACAAAAAAGGGTCCGGAACTTGTTTGAGCTTCAGGTGTTCGGCTTCAGGCGACATGAAGTGGAGATGTAAACCATCTCCATTGAGAATAATGGATTTTTTCCCCTTTCAGGCTTCAAGCTACAAAACGCTTAGGTGTAAATGCAGCCTAAAGGTTCATGAATATATCAGCATTCGACGTATAATAGTCCACCATAGGAAATGAGTCCCATAAGTTGAAGAACGATGACCCATGAAAGGACGCAATATAGTAAGAACTTTTCTCTTGCTGTGTGGTCCACCACCATATAGTAAGATTGACACACTTAGCGGAATGTGTGGACTCGTATACTGGTGTGTATTGAGTCAATCATGCAGTTATGAGGAATCACCTCAACAATATCCAACACTGTCAATCAGATGGTATGGAAATCACCCCATCCAGAGTTGAATGTAAAGGTCTTACCTTCAAAAAGCGGGCTAACAATATACGGCAGACCAGGTCAAATGGGAAAGCAGTTCACAAACATGTGTATAGGAAACAAACCCCAGATAGTATAAAACTGAATCGTAAAACATTTATTGTAAAAAAAATGCATGTACACTTACAAGAATCCACTTAAAATCGCACTATGTATCCATCAACAATTCAAAAAGATCACAATGACTTCATGAGCGTCACCCGACGCGTTTCGTCCTATTGGACATCATCTGGGGTGTGAGGATCGTGTACAGTCACTGCCGCACCACCCCCACTGGCTGTACACTTCAAATCTGTAGCTCTCAGCGTGGTGTCAGTCCTATCAAGATGGTCTTACTCCCTGACAGAGAAGAGTCTGAGCTCTCTCACTCCTGCCCTCAGAAATAGAAAGACTCGATAGAGCGCAAATGTGGTGATGGCACTGCACTTGTATCTCAATGTTAATTTCTCTAGTCTAGCCTCATAACCAAAGACCTGTACCTTGTACAGACCTGGGGCTGGAGGAGTGGTCAGCAAGAGCTGGAGCCTATCCGCCGAGGTCCACTGGTCGCAGTTGCAGTGTTTTGCAGGGTCCTGTGCAAAAAATGTATAAATGCACATTTTTCTTTTAGCAATATGAATGCATCATTTTTATTTTTTTTTGTTTTTTTTTGTTTTTTTTTACAAAAGATGGAATTTGCCTTTCAAAACAAGTTTTGGCTAAAGTTGAGCTTCTCCTTTCCAGTATCTAGTTAGACTGACCTGTTAGTGCCATGTGTTGATTAACGTAGATGAGCAGCCAGTGTCCTCCTGACACCTGTAAGGTAATCTTCATGGTTGGTTAGACAGGGAGGTTTTTCCCAGGGAAACCTTCTCACCTTTTAACCCTTCTGAATTATCCATCAATTAGACCCTTTCCTATGGAGTGCAGATCAGATGGTAGTTGGGCAGGGGTAGAGGGTTAGGTTTCTTCCTTGTTGGTGTCATATTTTTCTAGCAGTTTGCACGTGTATCTATGGCCATATAAAAAACGGAGGGGTCTTTGTATGCTTAAAAAAAAAGTAGGTAAGCCAGGGGATGCAGTGTGAAGCTTTGGGCAATGTTCTGCTGGGAAATCTTGGCTCCTGCTATTCATGTGGATGTTACTTGATACGTATCGCCTACCTAAACATTGTTGCTCACCAAGTACACCCCTTCTTGGAAACTGTATTCCTTGGTGGCAGTGGCCTCCTTCAGCAGGATAATGCACCCTGCTTCACTGCAGGAATGGTTTGAGGAACACAACAACGAGTTTGAAGTGTTGACTTGGCCTCCAAATTCTCCAGATCTCAATCCAGTTGGACATCTGAGGAATATGCTGGAAAAACAAGTCCGATCCATGGTGGCCCCACCGCCGCAACTTGCAGGGCTTGAAGGACCTGCTACTGTCAGCTTGGTGCCAGATACCACAGCATTACGTTCAGAGGTGGAGTCCATGTCTTTTTGGGTCAGGGCTATTTTGCTGGAAAAAGGGGGGACCTACTCAATATTACAATATGTTCATTATCAGGGTGTGTGTATCCAACTAGTCCTATATATTTTTTTTAAAGCTGAACTCAAGGAATAAAAACTTTATTTAAAATAATTTCCTTTATAGCCACAAGGACATGAATCCACTTTACCTTTGCTTACCCAGATGTTAACCTTGTAAAAGTAGCCGTGGCATCATTATTGTGCTGTACCTAGGCTGTCCAGAGAGCAGAACAGTATGAGGAACCCAGCAGGCTCCACCCACTACAGTCTGCCTGCAGATACTACAGGAGGGGGCGGAGACAAGACCAGTCTCCCTTTACATGGAGAGAGAGCAGCAGAGAGCGGTCTTTATTACAGGAAGCTCCTTCACAGAGGGAAAGCCTGACACTGGATTACAGCACAGAGGGAAAGTTTCATCTCCTCCAACTTTTTTTCAGACACTTCCTGTCTACATGTACTTGCTGCAGAATATTTCTCTGGACCGGCTTCCAGAACGTGGCAATGTTGGCCCATGTCTTTGGAATGTGTCTGCACAGTCACCTTGTAGACTGGCAGTGCATTTGACATTGTGACAAAGCAACAGAACAACTGTCACCCCCCTAAGACAAAGTGCCTGAAGTCGGGTCTTCATGGCAGGATGACTTTTAATATAAGCTACTTTTTTAAAGAACATTAAAGAAGTATTAATTCTTGAAATAACATTAATTGGTTAAAGGTTATTTGAGATTTTAGCAATTGGGTTGAAAATATGCCTAATGCCCCGTACACTCGGTCGGAAATTCCGACGGAAAATGTCCTATCGGACCATGTTGTCGGAAAATCCGCCCGTGTGTGGGCTCCATCTGACTTTTTCCGTCAGAATTTCCGACGGAAAAAATTTGAGATCCTGCTCTCAAATTTTCCGACAACAAAATCCGATCGGACTTTTTCCGATCGTGTGTAGAGAATTCCGACGGACAAAGTGCCACGCATGCTCAGATCAAATTACGAGACCAAAGCTATTGGCTACTAGCCTCTACGTAGTTCCGTCGTACGCAACGAACGTCACCACGTTCAGAATGATCGGATTTTCCGACCGACAACTTTGTCCGACCGTGTGTATGCAACACCAGTGTCGGAAAAAATCCAACGGATTTTGTGGTTGGAATTTCCGACCGTGTGTACGGGGGCTTACAGTTGAAACGTCCAAAAAATGATTTCTAATGACATTTTTGGAGTTAGTGTTACTTAACCCAGGACCCTGCATTCACTTTATCTGGTCTCCCACAGTACACAGAACATGGAAATGCAATTATTTTATTAAATATAAACTGCTAAATACCTTCGGCAGTATATAGCAGTCTTGTGACTTCTACCAGTGTCTGGTTACATCTTGTAGGAGGAGTTTTTCATTCTATTCTGACTGTCCTATAAGGCTGCAAGGCCCCTGACCCTCTGTCTGGACAGTGCTGGTTGGCCCTGTGCTGATCACATGCACCCTCCCAAGAAAAAAAAAAACTATCAATACACAACAAAATGAGCGTGCCTCCTAGGAATCTGTCAGGAGATGGATTGGGGACAGTGGAAGGAGGGGAGGATCAGAGAAGACAGGATCAAACAGCCTTTTTACACAATGCAGATGATTAACCCCTTAGGTTTCCACAGTGAGTATAACAAGCTTGCTTTACTGCATATACAGAGTGATTTTACTGTTGTGGGTTTAGTAACACGTTAAGGTTAAAAGTTGCAGTAGACTTAATACATGACTGTTGAAGCAGAGCTCCACCCAAAAAGGGAAGCTCCACTTGTCTGCCTAACCACCCCCCCCCCCCCCCCCCACACCATCTTCTGCCACATTTTGCACCTTTTTGGGGGGGGACCTGTTTGAGCGGGTACCTGTTTCCCTTAGTCAAGATGGTGGTGGCAGCAGCTGATAGCCAATTAAAAAATCGGTTCGGGTGAGGACATTGCTGGATTCCTGACGGGTACCTGTTTCCCTTAGTGAATGAATGAATGACTTGTATAGCGCTGCAAATGCGAACTGAATCGCCTCAAGGAGCTTGATCCGACCTGCATTGATTCCTTCTTACAAGAGGTGGGTCTTGAGTTTTTTCCTGAAGGCCCGATGGTTTTCTTCAAATCGGATGTTGGTGGGTAGAGCGTTCCATAGCCGTGGTCCTTGGACTGCGAATCTTCGTTCTCCCCTTGATTTGTACCGGGACTTGGGGATGAGGAGGAGGCTTTGGTTGGTTGATCGGAGTCAGGCAGAGGGTCTTGAATGTGATCCTATCCTTTACGGTTAGCCAGTGTAGACTCCTCAGGGAGGGGGAGATGGATTCTTTTTCCCATGACTAGTCTTGCTGCCGTGTTTTGGAAGACTTGTAGGTGTGCAATCTGGTAATTAGGTAGTCCTATGTAGAGGGAGTTTGCATAGTCGAGTTGAGAGTTGATGATTGTTCCTACTACTATTGCTTTCTCCTCTTCTGGAATGAAGGGGATGAGTCTACGTAGCAGGTGTAGAAAATGGTAAGATCTGCTGACTACTGATCCTATTTGTGCATCCATTGACATTTCTGAATCTTAGTCAAGATGGTGGCTACAGCACCTGATAGCCGATTAAAACATTGTTTTGGGTGAGGACATTGCTGGATCCCTGGACAGGTAAATGCCCTAATATTAAAAGTCAGCAGCTACGGTATTTGTAGCTGCTAACTTTTATTTTTTTCTGAAGGAGCCTCTTTAATATATTGTTAGTATAATACTTTTTTATACCTAATGGGTATATTAATCTTGTAATGCTCTTATAGTACTTACAGTGCCTTGCGAAAGTATTCGGCCCCCTTGAACTTTTCAACCTTTTGCCACATTTCAGGCTTCAAACATAAAGATATAAAATTTTTATTTTTTGTGAAGAATCACCAACAAGTGGGACACAATTGTGAAGTGGAACGAAATCTATTGGATTGTTGAAACTTTTTTAACTAATAAAAAAATGAAAAGTGGGGCGTGCAAAATTATTCGGCCCCCTTGCGTTAATACTTTGTAGAGCCACCTTTTGCTGCGATTACAGCTGCAAGTCGCTTGGGGTATGTCTCTATCAGTTTTGCACATCGAGAGACTGAAATTCTTTCCCATTCTTCCTTGCAAAACAGCTCGAGCTCAGTGAGGTTGGACGGAGAGCGTTTGTGAACAGCAGTTTTCAGCTCTTTCCACAGATTCTCGATTGGATTCAGGTCTGGACTTTGACTTGGCCATTCTAACACCTGGATACGTTTATTTGTGAACCATTCCTTTGTAGATTTTGCTGTATGTTTGGGATCATTGTCTTGTTGGAAGATAAATCTCCGTCCCACTTTCAGGTCTTTTGCAGACTCCAACAGGTTTTCATCCAGAATGGTCCTGTATTTGGCTGCATCCATCTTCCCCTCAATTTTAACCATCTTCCCTGTCCCTGCTGAAGAAAAGCAGGCCCAAACCATGATGCTGCCACCACCATGTTTGACAGTGGGGATGGGGTGTTGAGGGTGATGAGCTGTGTTGCTTTTACGCCAAACATATCGTTTTGCATTGTGGCCAAAAAGTTCGATTTTGGTTTCATCGGACCAGAGCACCTTCTTCCACATGTTTGGTGTGTCTCCCAGGTGGCTTGTGGCAAACTTTAGACAAGACTTTTTATGGATATCTTTGAGAAATGGCTTTCTTCTTGCCACTCTTCCATAAAGGCCAGATTTGTGCAGTGTACGGCCGATTGTTGTCCTATGGACAGACTCTCCCACCTCAGCTGTAGTTCTCTGCAGTTCATCCAGAGTGATCATGGGCCTCTTGGCTGCATCTCTGATCAGTCTTCTCCTTGTCTGAGCTGAAAGTTTAGAGGGACAGCCAGGTCTTGGTAGATTTGCAGTGGTCTGATACTCCTTCCATTTCAAAATGATCGCTTGCACAGTGCTCCTTGGGATGTTTAAAGCTTGGGAAATCTTTTTGTATCCAAATCCGGCTTTAAACTTCTCCACAACAGTATTACGGACCTGCCTGGTGTGTTCCTTGGTCTTCATGATGCTTTCTGCGCTTTCAACAGAACCCTGAGACTATCACAGAGCAGGTGCATTTATACAGAGACTTGATTACACACAGGTGGATTCTATTTATCACCATCAGTCATTTAAGACAACATTGGATCATTCAGAGATCCTCACTGAACTTCTGGAGTGAGTTTGCTGCACTGAAAGTAAAGGGGCCGAATAATTTTGCACGCACCACTTTTCAGATTTTTATTTGCTAAAAAAGTTTAAAATATCCAATAGATTTCGTTCCACTTCACAATTGTGTCCCACTTGTTGGTGATTCTTCACAACAAATTTAAATTTTATATCTTTATGTTTGAAGCCTGAATGTGGCAAAAGGTTGAAAAGTTCAAGGGGGCCGAATACTTTCGCAAGGCACTGTATGAATTGGGTACATGGAGACTTTGGTAACTCTATTGCAGCATCGTACTCATTTTGTACATCCGTACTCCGATTAGTCACGCATTTGAGTTCGGCATGTTTGCCCAGGGCTCCCTGAACGGCATAACTCTTTATAGAATATCTCATCTCTGGTGCCCATGTGAGCAGACATTATTAGCATGTTTGTCTACAAAGCTAAAGTGCCTGCGATGGATTTTTCTGCATGAACAGCGATGGCTGAAATTGCACCATCAGCGAAGTTCAGCACAGACTGTAGACAACGTTTTTATTTTCAATGTCATCTTTTCATTCTTTAACCTCCCGATTGTGCCGGAGTTGGAACTGTTGCTTGAGGGCAATCAGTGACAGGGACCGGCTACATCTGTTGTTTTTATTTCCTGTAAAATACTGGAGAAGCAAAAAATATGCATTTACAAACTGATTAAAGCTCTACCCAGATTTAAGACCCCTTTTGATTTGTCCATGCAAGGCTAAGCACAGGTTCACTTCAAGGTAAAACTGCAGTCAAAAAACGAATAGCAGAACTAAAGTCTCCTGCGCCAGCATCTTCTAAGTGCCAGTCTTCAGGCCTCTTCATTGGGCAGCAGAGGATGATTTCACTCCTGTGCAAGCGAAGGAGACCATTATCCCGGCACTTGGAGGCTGGCTCAGCACTGTAAGCTGTGCTGCGCATGCACAGCTCAGTTTACAGTGCCGGAGGAGATGGTCAGTAGACAGGTAGGGACTTTTTTTGAAGTAGAAGAGGAGAAGGAGATGGTGCATGTCTCTTCTCCGATAAAAGCTTGCCTGCTTGCAGTTTTATACAGCAAAATTGTAATTCCGCTTTATCCAGAGCTCTCCCTGCAGTACACCCGACAGCCAGCATCATTCAACCCATTTTTTTTCTGCCAGTAAATACATTATACAGCCCACTTTCTGTTTCTTGTCTGGTAAAAAGCCTAGGCTTATAACATCATGCTCAGCTCTCTCACTCTTGTGAGAGTTTGCCAGGAAGGGAGGGGGATGAATCGTAACAGGGGTAATGAGAGCTGCAGAGCTGGAGGTATGCCTCTGTGTATCTGTGTAAATCCAGGAAGTGAACAGGCAGCAGCTTCAGCTGCCCACAGTTAAAATGGTCCCGGCCAGACTCCTTGGAGGGAGATTTCTTCAGCATATTTGGCAAGTACAGAATCGCAGTATATATAAAATAATATCTAAAGTGGTTAGAGGGAAGCTTCACAATGGCAAAGATTTTTTTATTACAAATTATGTGAGCAGACTGCAGTTCCTCTTTAAAGTGGGGTGCCCCTTAAAAAAATTAAAATTAAAAGTCAGCAACTACAAAAACTGCAGCTGCTGACTTTTAATAATCGGACACTTACCTGTCCCAGAGTCCAGCGATGCGGGGCAACGAAGCCCCGCTCGGCGGTGCCGGCATTCTTCCTGTGGGCACCCGGCTGTGGCTTCACGATTGTAGATTGACAGCGGTGAGAGCCGGTGGTGCAGAGGACGGTCTATGTGGACAACTTTACCCTGGATGCCTGCATTCTTAGATGTGCCTCTTTTAATCATCAATCAATCATGTGAGTTGCTAAATGTTGTACCTTCAATAAATGTAACCGTATTACTACACTTAGAGGCGCCTCTCTTCTCTTTTATACTCTGTAGCTCCTGCTAGATTTTTTCTTCTAATCGCCTTGTGGAGGCTTTCATTTGTGGATGGACATTTTATGGTTACGCAACCCATCACATTGCTATAATCTTTTTATATGGACTATAAACTGAAGGACTTATGAATAAAAGGTTGTGGAACGAATCATCTAAGTTTCCATTATTTCTTATGGGGAAATTCGCTTTGATATACAAGTGCTTTGGATTACAAGCATGCTTCCGGAACGAATTATGCTCACAATCCAAGGTTTTACTGTATTTAACCTCCTTTCACTCCCACCACTGCCCCAACGCCAACCACCAGGAGCAGCATAGACACCCCTAAGTTTCAAAGCTCTGTGTAGAAGAGTTGTAGCTTACACAAAGCAATGGACTTTCCATGTGACAGCGCTGTCATGTGGCCAAGTCACAGTCTTGACCTGGAAGCACACACAGGGTATTTCTTTAAGCTTTCGCCACTAAACAGAGTGGTGATGGAGCAAAGGAAAGGTAAGTGCATACTGCTGTCATGGAGGATGGGGGGTGTAAAGCAAAGCCCAGGTTTGGTTTAAAATGAATTCTGAATGGTTGTTATCGGTTAAAGATATTTGTCCTGAAAAAGCCTGCAGGTATAATTTCTCTAATTTGGGTTTTAAATATGTGTGTTGTCTGTGACCAAGTGATAAATATTCGAATACATTTGTTAAAATACAAGACAGATCTAAACATTTTCTTCTTCTGGTCATCCAACAGATCACAAAGCTGAAGGCAGAAGCTCGCCTGGATCTCTTGCGACAGATTGGGGTGTCTGTGGACACGTGGTTAAAGAGTGCCATGAACCAGGTGATGGAAGAACTGGAGAACGAGCGATGGGCCAGCCTTCCAACCTTGATCAATAACGGATCTTCGCACTTGGTAAGGTCATCTCACTTTCCTGACTGCCTGAATGCTGAACAAATTACCTTTTTATCAACATAAAACCAAACCTATGCTATGTTAAATCAACTCTGGAGAAGAGGGGGGGGGGGCTTTTTGGGAAACCTTCCTTCACCACTTGGTGAGTCGTGCTGCAAGTGACCCTCGGGGGGCCTCCTGGTTGGTATTAGTAAAGTGCAATGAGCATCCTTGCTGAAGGACTGCTAAGAGAAGAGGTTAAAGCCAGCCATACATTGATTAAATGGGACTGGCCCGAGATTCGATCCATGTATGGGCAGGCTGATTGTACCCAAGTCGATTCAATGATCAACATGGGTGCAACCAGCTTGTCGGATTTTATCCATGCAGTTACTGCCGGTGGCTATAGCTCCTAGCAGTTATCGTGTTCTGCTTGCTGGGAAGGCTCCCTGCGCCCCCCCTACTTGCAGAACACAATTCCTCTGTGGGAAGGATTTTAAGGACACTTACTGTGTTGATGGGATCAAGCTATTTTCTTTTCTTTCCACCAGTGGTTGGAGGGGAAGAAAGTCAAATCATCTATTGGCTGCTTAACACATGGGATTGTACAGTTTGAGCAGACAGACTGTGCAAGCAGTGCTTCCACCAGTAAAAAACCGACATGGCTGCCCCCATAAGTAAGCATATGCATGTGCAGGGGCTGTGTTTGCCCACATGGGATGCACAAGTGTTCTGTGCATCCCTGTGCAGCAGTCCTATTCATGTCAATTGAGACAGCCACTGCTCCCAATTTAATATCCATGTGGGTGCGGGTGCATGTACCCAAACTCACATTGTCTGCGTTTGGGCGACATGAACCCACACGAATATAAAATCAGGGGCACTGTCCTTGCGTCCGCTGAGTCCTAATTGACATGAATGGGGCTGCCTGCACACAGATGCATGAAACACCTGTGCATCTTGTGTGGGTAATAAACATGGCCCTCGTATGGGATAGAAGGCATTAAGGTGAAAAACCCCAAGGGTTTACCCCTTTAAGGTTGGCATTCTTCTCATTGAGCACCATTGTGAGAAGGCACTTCTCCAATGACCACTGTCTTTTTTTATTTTTTATTTTTTGTTCCTTGTCCTTTTTTTTACACTTTGTGATAATTAGTTTGTGATTATAACGATTCTATTTTATTTAGAGCATTTTTTTATTAGAATATTAACCGATTCAGCCCCGGACGATTTTACCCCCTTCCTTACCAGAGCACTTTTTGCGATTCGGCACTGCATCGCTTTAACTGACAATTGCGCGGTCGTGCGACGTTGCACTCAAACAAAATTGACGTCCTTTTTTCCCCACAAACAGAGCTTTCTTTTGGTGGTATTTGATCACCTCTGCGGTTTTTTTTTTTTGCGCCATAAACAAAAGAAGAGCGACAGTTTTGAAAAAAACACAATATTTTTTACTTTTTGCTATAATAAATATCCAATTTTTTTGAAAAAAAAAAACTACTTTAGGCCGATATGCATTCTTCTACATATTTTTGGTAAAAAAAAATCGCAATAAGCGTTTATTGATTGGTTTGCGCAAAAGTTATAGCGTTTACAAAATAGGGATAGATTTATTGCATTTTTATTTATTTTTTACTAGTAATGGCGATCTGCGATTTTTTCCGTGACTGCGACTTTGCGGCGGACACTTCTGACATTTTTGGGACCATTCACATTTACACAGCGATCGTTGCTATAAAATTGCACTGATTACTGTGTAAATGTGACTGGCAGGGAAGGGGTTAACACTAGGGGGCGCTGCAGGGGTTAATATATGTTCCCTGCAAGTGATTCTAACTGTAGGGGGAGGGGACTCATAAGGGGAGGAGACCGATCGGTGTTCCTCTGTATTGGGAACACACCATCGGTCTCCTCTCCAGTGACAGGACGTGGAGCTGTGTGTTTACACACACAGCTCCCGCTGTTTTCCCGAGCAATTGCGGGTGCCCGGCGGACGTCACAGCCACCGGGCACGCGCACCGGGTCCCGAGCGACGCCGCAGGTGCGCGTGCGCGCCCCCTAGACGGCCAGAAATAGGAGGACGTCATATGACGTCCACCCAGGATGGGAGATCCACCTTGTGGACGTCATATGTCTATAGGCGGGTATTGAAGTGGTTAACAATGCCTATAGTATTGTAATGCCCCGTACACACAATTGGAATTTTCGTCGGAAAACTCTTGGATGGTTTTTCGACGGAATTCCGCTCAAGCTTGGCTTTCATACACAGTCACACAAAAGTTCTCTGAACTTTCGACCGTCAAGAATGCGGTGACGTACAACACGTACAACGGCACTAGAAAAGGGAAGTTCCATACGAAGCGATGATTCTGAACATGCGTGTTTTTTTTGCGCGTCGGAAATTGCATACAGACGAACGGAATTTCCGATAGGAACTTTTTCTGACGGAAAAATAGAGAACCTGCTCTCAATCTTTTGCCTTTCTCAATCATTTCACCCCATGGAAACCATTGAAAGAATTTTCCAGTTTTCAGGGATCCCTTGCTAAATATTCGATCTAAAGCTCACTGTATGTTACCAATGTTATCAAGATCCAAAAATAAAAGAATATGACATGCCTAGAATGTGATACTAATGCCGCGTTCACACGATCGGAAATTCCGCCAGCAAAAGTCCGATGGAGCATACACATTGTTGGAATTTCCGACCAAAAGCTTACATCGGACTTTTGCTGGCGGAGTTTCCGATCGTGTGTACGCGGCATTAGTATCACATTCTAGGTATGTCATATTCTTTTATTTTTAGATCTAGATCTTGATAACATTGGTAACATATAGTGAGCTTTGGATCAAATTTTTAGCAAGGGGTCCCTGAAAACTAGAAAATACTTTCAATGGTCTCTAAGGGGTCAAATGATTGAGAAAGGCTGTTCTAGACTATTGTCACATGCAGACATGGCTGTGTCTCAGCTGCTGTATGACACCGGGTACCCAGCGACGTCTGCCACCCTTCCAACTGGCTCTCCTCGCTCCAGACAATCGTCCACAATCAGTCGCGTGGTGCTGGTTACTGCAGCAGGTGCCAAGGAATGTGAGCGATTCAGAGCGTTTTGTTTACTGCCATCTGGTCATCATGGCACAATCTGTTTATTTTTCACAAAGACGGCAGTCATAAGAAATATTTACTTCCGCCATGCACATTGGCAACATTGAGTTTTCAACAGATGGGCGAAGCCTGGCGTACCATTTTCAGTTCATTGTGCCATTCAGAATGTAGAGTGTTAGCTCTTTAGGACAGCTATTAATGTGTATATGTTCTAAAACAAAACCAGAAGTATACAAGACCCACATTTAATTTACTCATTACTAAAAGTTACTTGGTATATCTTAGTATAAACTTTTTTTCTTAGTTTTGGAAGGAGTGGTTGTCTTTGCTGTCTCGGTCTTCACTTGTGGGACTCGCTCTCTTTGTCCTGGTGATCATTGTCAAAAAAAATCCTAATGTTTGAATTTTTATTGGGCCAAATATTTTTTTTCATTTGCTTTGTAAAACTTGAGCTGGGTTTCCAAAAGAATTAAGTTTGAATTGGTCACATACCACAGCATGGGATCGTATAGTGCAGGTCAGGGTTTTCCCAGGGTGTGTGTGACCTCTATTACAAGCCTCTATGATACGTTAAACATTAGGAATTGTAGCAAGCTTGAGCGAATAGTCTGTGAGACGCATTGGTGATAATCGTCTGCCAGGTAATGGGAGGAATTAGGCAATATACTTCACAGGTCCCGCTCTATTAGCCATCCCTTCCTCTGCAAACATCTAAAGGGACCCTTGTCTACTATGTGCCCAGTGTGCCACTTACGTCGGGAAGTTGATGCTGAAAATGTACACTTTGCTTTGTCAATAACTATAAGTTCAACTAAGATTCTTTAATTATCTCCACTAAATTGCCTAAATTTTCTTACCTTTTATCAATAGCAACAGTCATTCTAAATAAAACACTATTATATCCATGTGTACAGGAAAAGCAGCACATAACCACTGCTAGCAATATGTAACGTCTTAATAAAAAAATGTAAAACATTTTTTTAACCAAGTGTTATAGCGGTCTTAATGGTGCAAAACATATTAAAATTTATGAAACCACAAAAAAAAAAACATATTCGGGTGAGGGACAACTTTTTTTACCGGGCATGCCAGATGCAGTGTGAGGTCATAAATGTCTAGGCCAAATTGGCAATGTGGGTATGTGTAAACTTAGAGATTGTAACCCTAAAAAGCAAAAAAAAGATCCTGTTCCTTTAAAGCATGTTAAACCGCATAGTGCTTGTGTGGTGTCATTTGTCCTTTGCTATGCTGTAAAAAAAAAAAAAAAACCTGGTTGATCCTGCCTGTTTCTGTGCCCCCCTAGGTGTGCTGACCAGGGTAATCATGGCTGCTGAGCCCTGATACCATGGTCAGTTTTAGAGGTTGACCGATATATCGGTTTCCGCGTCGATGTCGGGGGTGGGTGGGACCCAGCAGCTATCAAACACAAGCCGATGGGATCTGGGCGAACCGCTTCGTGTATGTGGCCCGCCCCCTTTCTTAAGCAGCAAAATCATTGGCTGGTGTTTGATAGCTGATAACCCCCAAAATCACCGCTGAATTTTGACAGCTGGTCTCTCTCTGCATTCAGTTACAAATGTCACTTTCACACAGTTACCCTATATCGGCTCAGTGAGCATCTGTCAGTGCCACCTGCAAGTGCCAATCAATGCAAGCATTTGACCATATAAACAACACCAATCGTAGCGCAAGTAATTCGTTGTTGTGTCTTATATTTTTTGTTTGTCACTGAAGCCAGGAATTCCTTCCGCTTCTTGACATTTGAATGCCTACAGGCAGTGCACTGTCCGCAGGCATAAAAAACAGTGATAAATGAAAATAACAGTTTTTCAGACTAGACCGGTGGATCAATGACTCCAGGAGCCAGACGATTGCGTAATGATGGAGCTTTCTTATATATAAATAAAGGTCGCTGTGGCAGCAGAGGGCCTAACACCTTATCCTGTTTAAGGATGGACCAGTTGTTTTGTACTATTTTCTCAAACTTTTTGAGCTGGACATTATAGTCCAACACCATTTTAAAATTTGAGACACTAGTACTATTATCCCTGTTCAGATTGGATCCCAGTACCTGTCTTTCTATAGTCAGCACTCTCTCCATTTCACCATCCAGGGCAGACTTTTCATACCCCTTTTGTTGAAATCTAGTAGAGAGAACCCGGGATTGGGATCAAAAATCCTCCTCACGAGTGCAATTACATCTCAGCCTAATAAATTGACCCCTGGGGATGTTGCATAACCATATCCTATGATGGCAACTCTCCAGGGATATATACGGTAGGCCTTCCGATCTGTTGGTTTGAAATAGTTGCATAAGCGGAAGTGATCCCTATTCTTGTGAATCTCAAGATCAAGAAAGACCATACGCTCAAGGCTTATATTCCACGTTACCGGATATTCTTGGTATTGTTATTCAGTGTCTGGATAAACACATCTAAGCTAGATCTATCTCCCTCCCAGATTAAAATGAGATCATCTATAAATCCCTTATAGCAGACAAGCTCAGGGGGGCGACTTTTGAAGACAGCCTCTTCCTCCCAGTGGGCCATAAAAAGATTGGCCACACGGAGAAAAACAAGCCCCCTATTGCGACTCCTCTTGTTTACAAATAAAGCTGTCAATCGTACCAGAATTTATTTCTGGATAGACGGAAGCTTAGGCCTTTTAAAAGAAACTTTTTATGTTTGACTCAGGCCTCTGTTAGCCCCAAGGGTATATCATATGATGTGTTACTAACAATGCTGTCGCGGTAAATACACCCCTCCTTTTCTTGTTTAAAACCTGAGGAGAAAAAAGCATTTAGTACAGTTGCCTTCTCTGTGCCATCTGTAACCATCCTCCCATCCTCGTCTTTTATGTGGGCAATGTGCTCCGATTTAGCTTTTTTACTGTTTAGATATCTAAAGTATTCCTTGGGATTTTTTTTACTACTATTACACTTCTTATTGCATTCCTTGTAGTGTTGGAATTCTGACAATGCCCCCTCCGCTTTATATTTTTTAAAGGCCACTTTTTTCTCTCTAATAAGAATTTTTACGTTGTGGTTTAGCCACCCAGATTTCTCTGTGTTCAATGTTTCTAGAATTCGGTCCCAATTGACATCTTGTAGTATTGAGCACAGTTTAGAAAAGTTGGCTCTTTTGAAATTTAGAGTTATTGCGCTACCCTCTTGCCTCCTTTTCTATGCTTTACGCTAAATATGATTATCCTGTGATCGCTAGATCCCAAGTTGTCCTGTACTGCCACATCAGACTTGGAACATTTGTAAATGAATAAATCTAGCAATGCATTCTTTCTAGTTGGAGAATCCACCAATTGAGACATGAAGTTATCCTGCAAGTCATTCATGAAATGACGGGCTTTTAATGAGTGAGCGGTTCCCTCTGCCCAGTTGATATTGGGGTAATTAAAGTCCCCCATAATGGTGATATTTCGCTGCTATTACTGTCATAGGAGGTCCAGCTCCTCCTCCTCCTTTAGGTTGGGGGGCCTGTAACATACCACCACTATCAATTTTCCTCTTATTTCTTCTCTTTGGAGTTCTATCCACATGATTGTGTTCTTACGCTTCTTATTGCATTCCTTGTAGTGTTGGAATGCTGACAATGCCCACTCCACTTTATTTTTTTTTAAAGGCCACATTTTTCTCTCTAATAAGAATGTTTACATTATGGTTTAGCCACCCAGGTTTCATGGTGTTCAATGTTTCTAGAATTAGGTCCCAGATGATGTTTTGTAGTATTGAGCACAGTTTAGAAAAAGTGGCTCTTTTGAAGTTTAGAGTTCTTGTGCTACCCTCTTGCCTCCTTTTCTATGCTTTACACTAAATATGATCATCCTGTGATCTCTAGATCCCAAGTTGTCCTGTACTGCCACATCTGAGATTAGACTTGGATCATTTGTAAATTAATAAATCTAGCAATGCATTTTTTCTAGTTGGAGAATCCACCAATTGAGACATGAAGTTATCCTTGAAGTCATTCATGAAATGACGGGCTTTTAATGAGTGAGCAGTTCCCTCTGCCCAGTTGATATCGGGGTAATTTAAGTCCCCCATAATGATGACATTTCTCTGCCTCGCTGCCATTACTGTGATACGCGGTCCAGCTCCTCCTCCTCCTTTTGGTTGGGGGGCCTGTAACATACCCCCACTATCAATTTTCCTCTTATTTCTTCTCTTTGGAGTTCTACCCACACAGATTCCACCTCATCCCTTTCCCAATGTCACTCCTTACCACCACCCTTACTACATGTTATTCTACTGATAGCAGGAGGGAAGGGGTTTAAAAGGAGGGGGTTTACCTTTCCTCACTTGTTTTTCGGGATGCTGGTTTTGTTACTGTGGTCCCTCACCTTGCTTCAAAAGCACACAGGCAGCCGAGTCTGGACTTTGTCCTGTACTTCTAGGTCAGTGACCCATATTTCTGGCTGTAGCTTATTTCCCATGTTTGCCTTTCAAACTCCTGCAAAAATAAATATCTTAGCAACCACATATTCCACATATTCCTCAGTTCACCGCATGCTGAGACCCTTTTTTTTTATTGCCATATTTTGGAAGGTGTGTGCTTTTTATATATATGGCTGGACAAACTTTACTGAAATATAATGAATTTACCACTTGCCGACCATACTTTTTCTGACATTTTTTGTTTACAAGTTTAAATCAGTATTTTTTGCAAGAAAATTACTTACAACCCCTAAACATTATATTTTTTTTTTTAGCAGAGACCCTAGGGTCTCTGCAATTTTTTATGTAACACGGTATTTGCGCAGCAGTTCTGCAAAAAAAATACACTTTAATGAATAAAACAAAACCAAACGCAATGGTTACCCCTATTTTTTTATTTTTTTTTATAATGTGAAAAATTATGTTACGCCGAGTAAACAGATACCTAACACGTCGCGCTTTAAAATTGTGCACGCTCGTGGAATGCCGACAAGCTACCATACTTCAAAATCTCCGTTGGCACCAAACGCCTTTTACAGATTACTTCTTTAGAGTTACAGAGGAGGTCTAGCGCTAGAATGATTGCTCTCGCTCGAGCGATTGCAGCGATACCTCACATGTGTGGTTCGAATACCGTTTACATATGCGTGCGTGACTTGCGTTTACATTTGCTTCTGCGCAAGCGAGCACAGAGGGATGGGGGACACTTTACATTTTTTTTTTATTATTATTATTATTTATTTTATTTTTACACTGTCCCCAATTTATTTATTTTATCACTTTTATTTCTATTACAAGGAAATAAAAAAAACATCTCTTGTAATAGAAATAAGGATGACAGGTCCTCTTCACGGTGAGATCTGGGATCCAAAAATACCTCATATCTCTTCTTTACCTTTTTAAAAGCAAAAGGTCAAAAAAAATATATATATTTTTTTTTGGTCTTTCGCCTAAGTTTTTTTATCTTTTTCTTCCAGGATGGACCGGAAGTGATGTCATGACGTTGCTCCGGTCCTCCAAGGCAATACAGGTGATTAAATAGTGTTAACTCTTTGATCGCCTATGGGAGCAGCCGTTTCTCGGGCGAACCAGCAGCAACTGTAAGCCAGAGAAACAGCGGCAGGAGAGGGGGAGGTCCCCTCCCGCCACTTTGGTGACTGGCCCAGTGGCTTGTGAACCCCTCGGACCGGTTTCATGAGAAAACTGTCTGTCTGCTGGAAAAAAAACGGTAGCCAGGTTATGGCTGATATCTTCAGCCATAATCCCAGTAAACCACTTGCTGACCGCAATGTATTGCGGTCGGCAAGTGGTTAAAGCAAAACTACACTGCATCTAAGCAGCACAAACCAAAAATGCTATTTAATTCATTTATGATATTCAAAGCAAACTCCCACATCCATCGATGTCTCCCATGTTTTATTTTGTTGAAAAATCACTTTGAAAAACACCCCCCTTGTATTTCTGGCAGTTGCCATCTTGAGTAAGAGCAGATGATTCATGTAACATTTACTTCCTAGAATCCATCTGCCCATAGTTTAGGCTTGCAGGCAGGAGGGTGTGGTTAGCTGAGAAAAACCCTCCTCCATAGCTCCCAACTATCCCTGATTTCGAGGGACTGTCCCTGATTTGAAGCAATGTCCCTCTGTCCCTCATTCCTCCTCATTTGTCCCTCATTTTGGTCTGATCTGTATAGATGTATATAAAATTCACTTTTCATCTATCAAAAAATGTTTTCCAGGTCTAAACCTTTCATCCGATTTCTAAATTGCTGCATTTGTGAATTCCAAAAGCCAATATAAAGTAATAGTAGTGGTAAAAAAAAAGCAATTGTGGGTTTAACCAATCCTTGTTTTTTTGTAAAATTCTCCTTCAAGGGGGAGTGGCAGGGGGTGTGTCCTATGCCTGCATACTTTTGCTGATAGGTGTCCCACATTCGCATCTCAAAAAGTTGGGAGGTATGCCCTCCTCCCCTCCTAAAGACTCCTGGAATGTATGACGACATTTTCCTAGGCCTGGAAACCAGGAAATAAATGAAGAAATTTAAAAAACAAAACAAAAATGAAAACAAGTAAAAATACCTTCCAAGCTATTTACTGCTAGCAGCAAAAGGATTAAAAGTAGTCAATGATCACTGAGAGAGTATAGAGAGGGATATTTTTGGCGCCCAATCTGGGAAAGACCGAGTGGCTCGGCTGTGCAAAATCATGCAAATAATGCAGGGGTGTATATGGGCATAATATGCCAAAACAATTAAAAACCAACGAAAGTCCAAAGGAGTCTCTAAAGCAAGAGTCCATGCACTGTAGATACTGGCAGCCAGATGTTGAGTTGGAGGTGACTCTGTGGACAGTAAAGGAAAGAAAAGAGCAGCGCCAATCTAAGTGCAGCATGGAATGAAACCATTTGTAATAAACTCACAGGAGGTTGAGCATATAGTATACAAGGTCCTGGTGGGTCTCTGCTGTCTGCGCAGGCAGGCGCAGGTGACCGATAGGCTCCACAGCTGGAGATGATCAGCTGAGCGGGTGGTGAGACATCATTCGTGCATCGGCTGTGACAGGCAGAGGGTGTGGCTGAGCTCTCCCCGTGTGAGTTTATTACCATATATTAAACCTGGTTTCGATTTGATCGGCGCTGCTCTTTTCTTTCCTTCACTGAGAGAGTGAAGTTGTGCTTTAAAGTGGATGTAAACCCAAATTTTTTTTTTAAGTCATAATGTAGAGAATACGATTTCCTTTCATTTGAGCCCAGTCTTGCCACACAGATTTACTCAAGGCCTGAGCAATCCTCTTTTATTGTTCAGTTAGAGAAATCTTGACAAAGTCTAGAAAACTTTGTCAAAAACGCCCCCTTGCTGTGAGTGACGGGTGATTTACATATCTCATGCACTAGCCTGAGACAGGTTATCATCAGATCACTGGATGTTCTACTCTGCCCAGCTCTGACTACATACATGTCCCCTAAATCACTTGTCTGTCTATAGTCTGCTGACTGTTCACTGCACCCCATGATGAGGAACATCCAGTCAAAACACAGTAAAGCTGGGAGAGCTGGAGGGGAGGGGAGGGGATGTGAATTGTGAACTTTTTACACAGGATGTGCCTGTCTCAGGCTAGTGCATGAGATATGTAAATCACCTGTCACTCACAGCAAGGGGGCGTTTTTGACAAAGTTTTCAAGACTTTGTCAAGATTTCTCTAACTGAACAATAAAAGAGGATTGCTCAGGCCTCGAGTAAATCTGTGTGGCAAGACTGGGCTCAAATGAAAGGAAATCGTATTCTTTACATTATGACATCAAAAAAAAAAAAAATTGGGGGTTTACATCCACTTTAAGAAGCCAAATGTAGTTTAGAAACGTGTAAATTTAGCAGTAAGTGTACATTTATAAAATTAAGATGTCACATAGGTATGTTCGAAATTTGCTCAGTTAATCGTAGAGTATATAAAACCCAGACTTTTTTTTTTATTTATTTTATTTTTTTTTGGGGGGGGGGTGAAAGGCTAATACCGCTGTCAAGTTTTTATGGCCATCCATAACCCCACTAGAGAGATTGACTATTTGTCCTGCTGACCACTGTTGCAGAGAAATAAAGTGAAAGCAAAATCTGAAATTTTACAGTTGTCACTAAAACAGGAATAAAGGGAAATTTCCCAGCATGGAAACCTGTTCTCATGACATGATGATTATTTCTAAAATAAAGTAGTTATTTTTTTCACCCCTGGTGCATCATGACGCTACTGATCTCCTGCAGCCTTTTTCTGCCTGTATGCACTATGTCAATGGTTGAAATTCATTTCTAAGCCCCCGTACACACTGTCAGAAATTCCGACCACAAAATCCTTCAGATTTTTTCCGACGGATTTTGTCCGACACTGGTGTTGCATACACACGGTCGGACAAAGTTGTCGGAAAATTAGATCATTCTGAACGTGGTGACGTTCGTTGCGTACGACGGAACTACGTAGAGGCCAGTAGCCAATAGCTTTGGTCTCGTAATTTGATCTGAGCATGCGTGGCACTTTGTCCGTTGGAATTCTCTACACACGATCTGAAAAAGTCCGATCGGATTTTGTTGTCGGGAAATTTGAGATCCTGCTCTTAAATTTTTTCTGTCGGAAATTCCGATGGAAAAAGCCAGCTAGAGCCCACACACGATCGGATTTTGCGACAACATAATCCAATCAGACTTTTTCCATCAGAATATCCGACTGTGTGTACAGGGCATAAGGGCATGTTGCCAGATAGTGGCAGGGTCAGGGTATAAGATGAGGATTACAATATTGGAACACAGTTGAGGGACAGAGAGCTTTGTCACCCTTAGAGTTCCATTTTGCTGCAGAAACTCATATTGAGTGCATTGGTGCACTGTGGTGTCTTTCATTATAAATGGGTAGCATTTGGTTTACTTCATTCATTGTGAATGGCACCTCAATGCACCTGTCACTGAAAGTGCACATTGGCTTCCATTTAATTGTTTCTTGGTTTAACAAATGCAGGGAAATCCAGATCTGGATAGAGACGACGGTGAAGAGCTGGAGGACAGTATGGATGCCTTTGATGACAGCAGCTCAAGTCCTTCTGGAACACTAAGGAATTATCCTCTAACCTGCAAGGTCATCTACTCATACCAGGTTGGTGCTGGACTGTCATAGAGGCATAGTTTACAACTGGGAAATTGGCTGATACTCGGGTTCTGTTTATAAAGTCTGATCAAATAATTACTATAAAAATCATGACACATTGCACAATGTTATTCTCAACTTGCTACACTTTTCAGCAGTTAACCAGTTCCAGCCCACCGTATAGTCAAATGACGGCCGGGCGGGATCGCTCTAGTTATGGCAGGACTTCATATGACGTCCTTTCATCCTTGGCACGGGGTGATCGGTGATGCGCTGTGTCCCTAGGACACAGCGCATCACTGATCAGGGTAAAGAGCCAATGACGGGGGGTCTTATCGGCAATCCTTTCCTTCTGCTATTGCAGCACTGGCTAGTGTGAAAGGGGACATCTGCACTGATCATCAGTGACCTGGTGATCAGTGCAGCCCCAACAGTGCCCATCAGTGCTGCCTATCAGTGCCGATCCGTGCTGCCAACCATTGCCCATTAGTGGCGCCTAATCAGTGCCGCCTCATCAGTGCAGCCTATGAGTGCCCATCAGTGCTGCCTATTAGTACCCATCACTGCAGCATCATCAGCGCACTTTAGTAAAGGAGAGAAATTTACAATGTAAACAGACAGATCCCTTTTCTGACAGAGTAGAGAGAGATTTGCTGTTCCTAGTAATCAGAAACAGTGATCCCTCTCCTCCTCCAGTCAGTCCCATCCCCCCACAATTAGAAACACCTCCCAGGGAACACATTTAACCCCTTTCGCCCCCAGTGTTAACCCCTTCTCTGCCAGTGACATTTGCACAGTAATCATTTTTTATAGCACTGATCGCTGTATAAATGTCAATGATCCCAAAAAAGTGTCAAGTGTCCGATTTGTCTGACGCAGTCCCGCTAAAAATCACAAATCACGCCATTACTAGTAAAAAAAAAAAAAAAATAATAATAAAGATGCAATAAATCTATCCCCTATTTTGGAGACGCTATATCTTTTGCGCAGACCAATTAATTTACGCTTGCGATTTTATTTTATTTTTTAACCAAAATATGTAGAATACCTATTGGCCTAAACTGATAAGGACATATTTTTTTGTTATTTATTATAGCAAAAATTAAAAAATATATTTGTTTTTTTTTGTTTTTTTTGTTTATAGCAAAAAATAAAAACCACAGAGGTGATCAAATACCACCAAAAGAAAGCTCTATTTGTAGGGAAAAAAAAAGGACGTCAATTTTATTTGGGTACAGTGTCTTTAAGTGGTTAAAGGATAAGTTCACCTTTGTTTAACCACTACAATACTGGGCACTTTCGCCCCCTTCCTTCCCAGACCAATTTTCAGCTTTCAGCGCTCTCACACTTTCAAGGACAATTGCTCGGTCATGCAATGCTGTACCCAAATGAAAATTTTATCATTTTGTTTGCACAAATAGAGCTTTAGTTTGGTGGTATTCATTCACGACTCCGTTTTTTATTTTTTTTGCGATATAAGCGAAAAAATAGCGGAAATTTTGAAAAAAAACAATATTTTCTCCTTTCTTTTTTAAACGAAATCCAATAAAATCAAATTTTGTCATAAATTTAAGCCAAAATGTATTCTGCTACATGTTTTTAGTAAAAAAAATTCCGTTAAGTGTATAATAATTGGTTCGCGTGATCACGGACATATGTACGCAAATGATCATGTACAGATGTGTGCAGGTGATCACGGACATATGTGTGCAGATAATCATTGGCACATGTTATTTTACTGGGACATATGTGGGTGACATGTGTTTTTATTATTTGGGGACATGTGTGTTTTACAGGTGTTGGTGACACTAAACTGGTGATCAGTGAGTAAAAAAACAGCTAATACTCACTGATCACCAGCCGGCTGCAGCGATCAGCTCTCCTCTCCTCACCGACGACTTCCGTGTGAGGAGAGGAGAGCCGGTTGCCTAGCAACCGGCTGTTTGCTTACATCACATGACGGCTGTGATTGGACACGGCCGTCATGTGATCAGGAGGGCCAGTCACAGAGCCCTCCTGCCGATCCGAGATGCGCCGTGTCCGGGTGACACGAGCGCATCGGTCCCCCTACTTCTGAAGGGCGTTCGGGAATGTCCGATCAGAAGTAGGCGGCTCCCGTTTATATACAGTGGCCGGGTGGGAAGTAGTTAAATAAAAAAATGCACATCTTTTTGCAGGTAAAAATATACATTTATTATATTTTTTACTAGGAGCCTGCAAAGCATTGCACCCGCAATCAGCAGATCGTGGGTGCAATGCAGGGGACTGACAGTGTAAGCTTTTCCGCTCGTACCTCGTACAGGCAGGCAGTTACACACTGACAGAAAACATCAATGAACTATATAGAGAGCTCAACAGTGCCATGGAAGTTCATTGAGAACTACAAGCTGACCACCGCAAAGATTGTTGGTTTTTGTAGTTGTCACATTCACAAGGCTTTGTGAATGAATGACACAGCCGGGTAAGTGAAGCCCCACGCGGCCGCTTTTTTTTAAAATGGTGACAGCAAGTGGGGGGGGGGGGGATTCCCCGTTCGCTGTCACAATGGAGGGGGGGGGGTGGGGGTTGCAGGGGCCGCTGCAAGAGTAACATGTTATGAAAGATGAACTTATCCTTTAAGACGGGCTATCCTCCCAGGGTTTTTTATTTTCGTTCGTTTTAACCACTTGCTGTCCGCCATATAGCAATATGACGTCGGTAAAGTGGTTGCGATATCCTGACCGGACGTCATATGAGTTCGCCAGGATGTCAAGCTGCTGCGCGCTCCCGGGAGCGTGCATCATGGCGATCGCTGTTGCGGTGTGCCGCATCACCGATCTAGGTAAAGAGTCTCTGACAGAGACTCTTTACCACGTGATCAGCCATGTCCAATGATCACAGTGTAAACGGGATCGGCTTTTCCTCACTCGTGTCTGTCAGACGCGAGTAGAGGAGAGCCGATCGGCTGCTCCTCTGATGGGGGGTCTGTGCTGATTATCTGCCAATAATTGTGCTGATTGATTATCAGCGCAGCCCCCCGGGGATGCCCACACTGGACCACCAGGGATGCCCACCACTAGTCACCACCAGGTATGCCACCCATGACCACATTGGATGCCAATCAGTGCCCACAATGGATGCCTGCCAATCAGTGATGCCCATCAGTAACATCCATTAGTGTACATCCGTGCCGCCTATCAGTGCCCATCAGTTCAGTGCCGCCTATGTGTACCCATCAGTGCTTCATATCAGTGCCGCATATTAGTGCCCATCATCAGTGCTACCTCATCGGTGCCCATCAATGCAGCCCATCAGTTCCCGTCAGTGAAGGAGAAAACTTACTTATTTACAACGTTTTGTAACAGAAACAAAAAATGTTTCCATCTTTTTTTTATTTGTTTAGCAGAAAATAAAAATCCCAGAGGTGATCAAATACCACCAAAAGAAAGCTTTATTTGTGGGAACAAAATTTAAAAAATTTAGTTTGGGTACAGTGTAGCATGACCGTGCAATTGTCATTCAAAGTGCGACAGCGCTGAAAGCTGAAAATTGGTCTGGACAGGAAGATGTATAAGTGCCCTGTATTAAAGTGGTTAATAATGCTTTATAAATGTGCAGTGCATTGAACCACTTGCTTACTGGGCATTTAAACCCCCCTCCTATCCAGACCAATTTTCAGCTTTCATCGCTGTCGCATTTTGAATGACAATTGCGCGGTCATACAACACTGTACCCAAATGAATTTTTTTTCCCTCAAAAAGAGCTTTCTTTTGGTGGTATTTGATCACCTCTGCGATTTTAATTTTTTGTTAAAAAAAAATGTAAAAGACCGAATTAAAAAAAAAAAAATTTAATGGGTAATTTTTGTCCGTCATTGATGTACGCTGATGAGGCGGCAATGACAGGCACTGATAGGTGGCAGTGATGGGCACTGATGGGTGGCAGTGATGGGCACTGATGGGTTACACTGATGGGCAGCACTTTTTGGTGGCACTGATTGGCAGCACTTGTGGGCATTGACAGGTGGCACTTGTGGGCATTGACAGGTGGCACTTGTGGGCATTGACAGGTGGCACTTGTGGGTATTGACAGGTGGCACTTGTGGGCATTACATTACATGATTACTCTGACTTTTCAGGACCGATGTCCCTTTAAAATGAGCCGGTGATCGGCTTTTTTTTTTTCTCCTCTGCTGTCAGCGTGCGGAGAAAAAAAAACGATCACCGAGCTTTTGTTTTCATCATGTGATCAGCTGTCATTGGCTGACAGCTGATCACATGGTAAGGGGCGGGACCTGCCCCTTACTCTGATCGCTGATCACCCGAGTCACTGACTCGGTGATCACAGCGTGCTCCGCGCTCCTATATACGTCATATGACGGCCTCCCCGGAATTGAGATCCGCGCTGTGGCCCTCATTCGGCCATAGCGCAGATGTAAAGTGGTTAAAAAAAAAACAAATATTGTCATACTGCTGCTTTTTGTAAATGAGGCACATAGCATCCCATCACCGAGATGCACACTATCTCCATACTCCCTGTAGTCCCTCATACCCTACCGCAAGCCCTATATGATTCCATAGATGCACCACAGCACTGGACTCGCAAAGAATGTTGTGGAAATGGAACTGACATTGGAACACTTGTGAGGATAACACTTGCTGTACTTTGAATGTGCCTTGCTCAGAATTGCCCTCATATTTTATTTAAAAAATAAAAAGCGTAGGCCGTACGGGTTGAAAAGGTCAGTTTTGATAACATTTATCACACAAGAGAAGCGGCGTAGAAGGAAAGTAAACAGGATATAGATTTTATGTGATGGGTTACCTCCCATTTCTTTTTGGCCCGGACCATATAGATAAGGCCTCTTGTGTCTGTTCTGTATAAATCCCTCTGCTCTAATCGCTCACCTCTTCTTCCAGGCGTCACAGCCCGATGAGCTGACCATAGAGGAGCACGAGCTTCTAGAAGTTATAGAAGACGGAGACATGGAAGATTGGGTCAAGGTATTTCCACTCTTCTTTAAATTTATGGGCTGGTAAAGAATTTGTTTCTGGGTTTCCAGAGACAAGAGGCTCAATTCACCAAGCTGAAAATCCTGGCTTTTACCATTTACAATGCTAAAACTTCTGGATAAGTTTTTTTTTTTTTATTTAAAAAATAAAAAAGGCTATTTTCAGCTGAATCCAGTGAGATTTAGGAATTGCTGATACACAGCTGAAAAAAATCCCTGCCTTTGTGTAATGCTTGTGAATTGAGCCATGTGTTCAACTGTCGAACAATGCAAGGTTCCTAGTCTAGTTTTTGTACCTCTTGAGTTAAAGAGAACCAGGCAGTTAAAGGAACCCAAATTTGTCAAATTCTCATGTATGGCTCACAAAATAACAAACCTTTATGTCAGTATGGGGAGCGAAGAGTCCCTGCAGTTCCTAATTCTTGCCATTTAAAAAATGGCAAACTTAGGTTGTATAGTTTATGTAACATATGACATGCCATTGGCTAGCTGTGCTTTGATTTAAAGCGGAGTTTCACCCTAAAGTGGAACTTCCGCTTATCGGATTCCTCCCCCCTCCGGTGCCACAATTGGCACCTTTCAGGGGGGAGGGGGGTGCAGATACCTGTATAAGACAGGTATCTGCACCCACTTCCGGGACGAGATAGCCGGAGCTGTCCTATCCATATCCGAAGATGCCCCATTGTGTCTTGGGAAACACAGTTCCCAGGACACAACGGGGACCAATAGAGATGTGCAGCGCGACTCGCGCAGGCGCAGTAGGGAACTGGGCAGTGAAGCCGTTGCGTCTTCACTTCTTGATTCCCTGACAGAGGATGGCGGCGGGGCAGCTGAGAGACGAGCGGTCGCTCGTCACATTCTGCCGACACCGCTGGAACCAGGAACAGGTAAGGCCTCATGCACACGAGACGCTGTTAAACGCGCGTTCAGAGGCAGTTGGACACTTTTTTCAACTGCCCCTGAACGCATGCAATGTTATCCTATGTGTCCATGTACACAGTCTAGTTTTTTCCCTTTTTTATGCAGTTGCGTTTAACCTTGTTTTTCCAGAAGCAAAAAAATGCTTTTAGACACTTTGCTTTTCCGCGTTTCAGACGCAAAACGCAGCTAAACGCAGGCACCTGAGTTTAGCAGCGTTTGCGTTTATAAGCCTTTTTAAAGAAACCCAATTTTTTGGACCAGAAAACTCAGAAATATGATGGTAAACCATAAAAAACACTAGAAAAATTGGTTTAAAATGTCGTAATTAGTTTAGATAGTTCATAGAGCATATATACTCACTAATGCATACATGTTTGTGAAATATCCAACGGACATTCGCTGTTCCATCAACGGATGGGTCCAATATCGACAAGCTCTGACTCTGGACCTTTCATGCAAATTTGCGACAACGTTGCTACCTCATCAAGAGCAACATCAGGAGCATTTCCTGACATATATTCAATATGGGATCCATTTCCAAAAAAAAACACAGAAAGAGAGGCAAATGCAAGTGTACAACTGCTCTCTCTGCTGCTGCTGCTCACTCTGATCAAAATGGCAGAAATAGTTAATAATACATGCTTTCTGAGCTCGGGGAGGGTCTATATGATGTTATCTTTACAAATGCTTATAGACGCAAACGCGGCTAAACGCGGCATGAAAACACAGCAAAACGCGCGTTTTTAACTGCAAGTTTCTGCTTTTTAAAACATGTGTTCAGCAGAGTTTGCATCTTCGTCTCGTGTGCATGGGTCCATTTATTAAAAATCAGCAGCTGCAGTATTTGTAGCTGCTGACTTTTAATATTTTTGGTGCGGGTGGCCATCCTCTTTAAGCAGCTTCTACTTTTTTTTTTTTTCCCCACTGTGACACCAACTTTGAATCCTCTTCCTCTCCAGGCAAAGAATAAATCGGGTCAAGTGGGATACGTACCAGAAAAGTACCTCCAGTTCCCCACATCCAACAGTCTGCTGAGCATGTTACAGTCGCTAGCTGCTCTCGACAGCCGATCTCACACATCCAGCAACTCCAACGATGCCGAGATGGTCTCAGGAAGCACGAATGGCGATGCAAGTGGTAAGCTTGATTTATAGCACATCATCAGTCACCAGAGTCCTGTCCTTATAGCAAACCTCTTTAGCCGATTCAGGCCCCAAAGATTTTACCCCCTTCCTGACCAGAGCACTTTTTGCGATTCGGCACTGCGTCGCTTTAACTGACAATTGCGCGGTCGTGCGATGTTGCACCCAAACAAAATTTATGTCCTTTTTTCCCTCAAATAGAGCTATTTTTGGTGGTGTTTGATCACCTCTGCTTTTTTTTTTTTTTTTTTTTTTGTGCTATAAACAAAGAGTGACCATTTTGGAAAAAAAAACAATATTATTTACTTTTTGCTATAATAAATATCCCCCAAAAATATATAAAAAAAAAACATTTTTTTGCCTAGTTTAGGTCGATATGTATTCTTCTAAATATTTTTGGTAAAAAAATCGCAATAAGCGAATATTGATTGGTTTGCGCAAAAGTTATAGCGTCTACAAAATAGGGGATAGTTTTATGGCATTTTTATTATACATTTTTTTTATTATTAGTAATGGCGGCGATCTGCGATTTTTATCAGGACTGCGACATTATGGCGGACACATCGGACACTTTTGACACTATTTTGGGACCATTGTCATCTATACAGCGATCAGTGCTATAAAAATGCACTGATTACTGTGTAAATGACACTGGCAGGAAAGGAGTTAAACACTAGAGGGTGATCAAGGGATTAAGTGTGTCCTAGGGAGGTCTTCTAACTGTGGGGGGATGGGCTACCACTGACATGACAGCAATTACTGCTTCCGATGACAGGGAGCAGTGATCTCTGTCATATCACAAGACAGAACAAGAAAATGCCTTGTTTACATAGGCACTTCCCCGTTCTGAGGCTCCGTGACACGATCACCGGGAGATCCACCGGTCGCCCTGGCACGGTCACGCTGTCCGTGGCGGGCACGCGCCTGCTAGCCCCGCCTTTTAAAGGGGACATACAGGTACGCCCATTTGCCCACCGCTGCCATTGTGCCGACGTATATCGGCGTGCAGCGGTCAGCAAGTGGTTAATAATAAAAACTCTTCATTGCATAAAGTGTTACTAAACCCAGGACCCTGCATTCGCTATATCTGGTCTCCCACAGTACATGGAAATGCAATTATTTTAATAAATATAAACTACTAAATACCTTTTCTCATCAGCAGTAAGGATGAGCTCAGTCGTGTTCGCATGCTCCACGTGCAGAGCCCGCCAGGAAGTCGGCGCAGCCCTGCGCTAATCACAGGCCGTGAGAGATTGCCCTGATGCGTGGCTGCAGAGATTGGGCAATGTCTCACTGCCTGTGATTAGCGCTGCACCGACTTCCTGGCGGGCTCTGCACGTGGAGCATGCGAACACGCCTGAGCTCATCCCTAGTGACTTGAGTCACCTAGGCTTGTCTAAATGACTAGTTACTTAGCCTACTGTTTAATTTGCGTATTGTTTGTTTATGTTAACTGTTCATTAGATATACTGTTTACAGTTTGCATTGTTTAGGGTAATGTGATCAAGCTCTTACCTGATTTTGTGTGGCATACAGAATATTCTGTTTAATTTTACAATAGAGTCAGTTCCAGTTTGCACCTAAGCTAGTGTTCTCTAGTTTTTGGGTGCAATGCTCAGCTATAATACCGGGTATCTGTATCTTGGCAGAGGCACTCAGGCTGGGTGCCAGTCGGTCCGTCACAGTTCCTGATGTGGGCATAGGGCGATTGTTATGAGAAAAGTAAGCTAATCAAAAAGTCCCTTGTGCGATGGAGGTGCTGAATTGTAGGTCTGAAGGTCCATGTTGAAAATCTGATGAGCCCAAAACTGAAATCATGAGGCTTAGTGAAGGGGAGATGGATGAATTATGAAAAACAGTCTTTATTACCTATATTGTAGCTCCTACCAGCAGGTGTTGACGAATAGCCAACCTCTCAAACTTTTTTTTTAGAAAGCCATGGCAATCCTGCCAAAGGTGTTTTCAATCGGTGCTTGTTCCATTCTAACCCACAGTTTAAAGTGGTGGGACACCCTGAAAACAAAAACTTTAAAACGTGTTAGTAACAATTTCAAATAAAAAAAAAATAATTTTTTTTTTTTTACTTACCAGAAATGGCTGTTGCTAGGCAGATTGTCCTAATCTGCCTCCTCCAACGCCGCGGTGATCTTCTCTCCTTCCGTCTTTTAGTGAATGGGGCGCGGTGTGTTATGGGAACGGTGTCCCACAACACATCGCGTTCCCCATTCACAAATTAGACCCGCGCATGCGCAGTAGGCCGCGCGCAGACTCGCGCATGCGCAGTAGGAAACGGGAAGCCTTACTGAGGATGGCGGCGCTGGATCCGGATCGCCGAGGGACATCTCGGCCTCCACGACCGACATCGCGGGCACCCTGGGAGGGTAAGTGTACTTATTAAAAGTCAGCAGCGACTTTTTTTTAGCTGCTGACTTTTAAATTTTTTTTTTTTTAAGCTGAAACACCGCTTTAAGTTTTTTATTGTATACCAGTCTGGTAAGGTGAGCTGCATTTACCGTATATACTTGAGTATAAGCCGAGTTTTTCGGCACATTTTTTTGTGCTGAAAGTGCCCCCCTCGGCTTATACTCAAGTCAAGCATTTTTCTGCAGCAGAAAATGTCATTTTCCGACCCGACTTTGGGGCCCCGTATCTCAGGGCCACTTGGTGCTTGGAACCCCAAATTGGTATGGCAACCTAGTGGAATCAGCCCTACAACATATCCAAATTTTGGGGTTTCTAGCACCAAGTGGCCCCGAGATGCGGGGCCCCAAAGTCGGTCAACTGTGTCCATCTGCAGCAATGTCATTTCGGGACCCTTTGGGTCCAGAGACCCAAATTTTGGCTGCAGCTAGGGGGCATCTAGGAACCCTTAACTAACATAGGTTTGGGGGAACTATGGCTGCAAATGGGCACAATGAGGCTGCAAATTGGCATTGTTGACCCTCTTTTACACTTACAGTAGCTGCACATTTCTCACCCTAGGCTTATACTCGAGTCAATACGTTTTCCCATTTTTTTGTGGTAAAATTAGGTGCCTCAGCTTATATTCGGGTCAGCTTATACTCTAGTATATAGGGTAGGTATTTGACTGGGTCTGGGAAGCCTTCTCCTGCCTTTAGCGTAGGCAGGGTCAGGATGGATCTTTTTAGTCTAGCTGGCTTTTAGGCCCAAATATATTTCAGAAAACTGGATATTAGGTCAGTTAAGAGCCTGTGTGGCAATTTCACTGGAAGGGTGTGGAGAATATAAAATAATCATGGTAGTATATTCATCTTTACTATATTAGCAAGTGCAAACCAGGTAAATGCTTCTCTGACAAAGTTTTTAACTTTTTTTTTTTTCTTCTCCTATCTGGTGATCCAGGAGAGAGACACATAACCGATTCTAGGATGACAACCCTCACACACTGCATCTATGAAGTAGCAGTCTTGTCTAGCTAGGATAGGACTACAGATTCCCCCTTCCCCTTATCCATAATATGAGGGAGTTGTTTTGTAGTTTACAGATGATCGCTGGTAATAAAACTAATGGAATCATACAGTCAGCACAGGAAGTTATCATCCCACAAGATTTGTGGCAGGATCAAAAGGTATTTTTGCCCTTATCAAACAGACAGACCAAAATGCTTTCAGTGGTAAATTTTACATAATAGAGAGCTAATTGTTCATTGTTTGGTTTTATACAGAAGTCTCACCAAACATTTTCTGATTTGCTACTAAACCAACAAGGTGATGCATTTAGAACTTTGCCCCATCTTCCTAGGTGGTGTTGATCCTGAGCTAACGTGGTCAACAGTGCACCCCCTCCCTCCACTGCTGTTCGACCACACAGCTAACAAGTAGTAGAATATTACAAAGCACTGATTCACTGTTCTTGCCTCCTGCACCAAGTGCTTGCCCAACACATGCCATCAATAGATATGCAAGGAGGGATAGGGGGGGGACGAGCCAGCTACAGTGCGAGAGGACGGAAAAAAACCTCGCCAAGGCAGGCTTTGCACACCTGCACCGTCCATTCTATTACAGGAGCAGATGAGGTGTCAGAGTGAGGCTTATGTCCCAAGGGCTGTGGGCAGCTTCCAGGCCTTATCCGTTGGAATGATGTCAGTGTGCACCCACTTAAAGCGGAGGTCCACCCTAAAAAAAAAAAAATGACATAAAAATGCTCCTAAAAATCTGAAAATAAAATAATTTTTTACTTAACAGAAATGGCTGTTGCTAGGCAGATGCTCCTAAAAATCTGAAAATAAAATAATTTTTTACTTAACAGAAATGGCTGTTGCTAGGCAGATCATCCTAATCTGCCACTTCCTACTCCGCGGTGATTTTCATTCTTCTCCTCCTCGCGTTGTCTTCTGGGGAATGGGGCGTGCTGTGTTCTGGGAACTGTGTGCGACTCGCGCATGCGCAGTAGGAAACGGGCAGTGAAGCCACAAGGCTCCACTGCCTGTTTCCCTTAGTTCGAATGGCGGCGCCGGGACCCGATCCGATGGATGGATCGGCCTCGGGTGGCCGACATCGCAGGCACCCTGGACAGGTAAGTGTGCTTATTAAAAGTCAGCGGCTACAGTGTTTGTAGTTGCTGACTTTCAAAAAAAAAATTTTTCAGCTGGACCTCCGGTTTAATGGGGCGGTATCAACTGAGCTGTGCCACCACTCAACAGTTGTAACGCTCACAAATCGGGCTTATATATAGGGAGGAACAGAGAAGTAGGCATACAATCACTAAAGAAATACATTATCGGTTCATTGGAGAGGCTGAGAAAGGTAATTATACAATAATCTACTGACCGGTATTTCGTTTTTTAATGATCATAACTATTTTTTTTGTTAAAGGAGAAGTACAGCCAAAGCTTGTTCGTACATTTGCTTCTGCACTCTTGCGACCCGTTTTGTGTCACAGAGCCAGTCCAGGCTGGGGAAAGATCGCGACCATCTGGTCAGGATACATGCAGGAACCTGGCTCAGCCTCTCCGGGAGCCGCTGAAAGCTTGACCCAGCCGCTCCCACCTTCTCCACAGCCCAGCGCTCCAGTGAGTGGCGGGGGGGAGGGGGGGCAGAGCAGTGAGCCGCAGACTAACAATCACCAGCTCTCTGCTCACAGAGAACTGAGCAATCAGCAGTGTTTGATCGCTCAGTTCTGAGTCTTAGAACCGGCGGGGGACAGATGCAGCAACAGGTGCATCCACCTAAGTAGGTATGATTCTTTAAAAAAAAATCCCAACCTTCCTTTTTAAGCTATTTATGTAACAATTTAATGTGCTGATTAATGGTTTAAACATTTGGTAGAAGAGAGAATATACAAGAACATGGTATTTAATCCTGTAGCTGATTTATCTTTTCTACAAACTCAATCTGTTGTCCTTCTCTCCTCCTGTTTCCCCAGTGTGTTTTGTGAAAGCACTTTATGATTATGACGGCCAGACGGAAGACGAGCTGTCATTTCCCGAAGGAGCCATTATCCGGATCCTGAACAAGGAGAACCAGGACGACGACGGCTTCTGGGAGGGAGAGTTTAACGGCCGCGTTGGCGTTTTTCCATCAGTGTTGGTGGAAGAGCTGGTGGGGTCTGAGAACGGGGATTCCCAGTGGATAGAAGACATTCAGGTAAGATGACATTTGCTGTCTTTCTTTTTGTCTACTACCGAATGCATCATTTTGTTATTCCAGAGATGTCAAGCCTGTATTTTAGGGCCACATGGCTCTGACCTCTATACTAAAATGTCTATTACATTTACTGCTCATTTGGGGAGTTTACCAACTCTGACCACCCTTGTAGCCCAGTTCTGGGTAAATATGCATTAATTCAGAACAGCCTCTTGGATTCAAGTTAACAGGGAACTTCAGACTCCTTGATCGTGTCTCCACCCTCCCCCACTGGTGCCACATTTTCATTAGTCTGGAACTGGCATTAGTCTGGCACATGCGCCAAAGGGTTCTGCCCAGCCTTCGGGACCTGTGGCACATTTGCCCACATGCTGATCTGTGCTCACACATTTTGCATAGCAGCCCCACATGCACAGATGAGTTGAAGGTCTCTGCAGGGTCCCAAAGCCCAGCAGAGCCCTTTAGCATATCTGTTCATGTGTGTGCAATTTCATTCTTGCCCAGGTGAAAATGGAGGAAGTGCAGCACAAAAAAATTTAAAATAAACTTTTAAAAATGTGGTAGAGGGAGGAGGCTGAAGCCAGGTACACCCACATTGTCTTTTGGGGGGTGAAGATTCGCTTTAAATAAAAAGATGAAATCAAGTTGCTTTGTATTGTTACGTAACTCCTCATTAATAATGTTTTTTGTTAATCCTGTTTGTGTTCCTTTTTGATTAAAAGGGCAGACTTTACAGTATCAGTGTCTTACTGAAACCATGATTGTTCTTCATTTACAGGTATCCCCCTTACCGAAACCCCAGACGTCCCTCCCCCCTCTGCCGCTGTACGACCAGCCTCCTACCAGCCCCATATACAGTCCAGACAATGCACGGGGCTCCATCTACTTCCCCCGCTCCCCGTCTGTCACTGGTAAGAAGGAAACGCTGCCAAATGCGCAGCTGAAGCACATTTATAGTAGCCGATTTTACCTACTGGAATAATTATTATGTAGCCACTTTAGTGAGTCCCACACACTTATATACATCGATCAGCCATAACTTTTTGACCACACACCATTACCCGTTGAGGCTTGGACTCCACTGGACCTCTAAAGGTATGCGGTGGTATCTGGTACCAAGCCTTCAGTAGCAGATCCTTAAAGTGATTGTAAGGGTTCCTTTTTTTTTTTAAATAACAAACATGGTATATTTACCTCCACTGTGCAGCTCGTTTTGCACAGAGTGAACCTCATCTTCTGGGGTCCCTCGTGGCTCTCGTGGCTCCTCCCCACATCAGATAACCCCCTAGGAGAAGCGTTCTCCCGTGGGGGTTACTTTGCCGGATCACTCCTGAGCCCAGCATTTGCGTCCACAGACACGAATGCCGGACTCGGATACGCCAACTCCCCCCCGACGCTCGCGTCATTGGATTTGGTTGACAGCAGCGGGAGCCAATGGCTGTGCTGCTATCAATCTATCCAATCAAGAGCCAGGACCTCGTGGAGAGAGGGAGAGCGCATCTCCGCTGACGGAAATACGGGGCTCAGGTAAGTAAAACGGGGGGGGGGGGGCTTGGGAGCCGGTCACTGCCAGGTGTTTTTTCACCTTAATGCATCCTATGCACAACAGGAGGGTCAACCCAATTAAGTCCTGTAAGCACATCTCATCGATGCTCCATTGCATTGAGATCTGGAGAATTTAGAGGCCAAGTGAACATTTGTCTGTGTCCATTCTTTGGACCACTTTTGGTAGGCCCTGACCACTGCAGACCGGGAACTGCAGTTTTCGAGTTGCTCTGACCCGGTTATCTAGCCCTTACAATTTTTACCCTTATAAAAGTTGTGGGAATCCTTACTCTTGACCTATATCTCTCCTTTCAACACATCAACTAAAGGGACAACATTAAGAAAATGGAAATATTGGAGATACGGGACTATCTAAGGTACAAAACTACAAAAACGTTTAAGTATAGTAAAATAAATAAATTTTTATTGACATATAAACCCTAAAATAATGAATTTGTGCACAGCAATATACATATTATGATTCAGAGGTTATGCATACAATCTCCAATAGAACAAAAATAGTGGTATACTTTAAGTGCACAGATCATTATACTTGTCCATTCATTCTCGACATGTTTCGCCGTTATGGCTTCTTCAGGAGAAAAGCGTAACCTCTGAATCATAATATGTATATTGCTGTGCACAAATTCATTATTTTAGGTTTTATATGTCAATAAAAATGTATTTATTTTACTATACTTAAACGTTTTTGTAGTTTTGTACCTTAGATAGTCCCGTATCTCCAATAGTTACATTTTCCTAATAAAATTTGGGATGATGGTACCATATATGTAATTATTAATTGGAAAATGTCCCAGTCTAACGACTTCGAAAATTAAAGGGACAACATGTTCACCTGCTGCCTCACATACCCCAACCACTTTCAGATGCCATTGTAACAAGATAATACATGTTATTCACATTACCTGTCATTGGTCATAATGTAATGGCTGATTGGTGTGATAGTCCAAATGCTAATTGTTTTCTCTCTCTTTCAGAAAATACCATAAA
The DNA here is from genome assembly GCA_028564925.1 of Lithobates sylvaticus. Lineage (NCBI taxonomy): Eukaryota > Metazoa > Chordata > Amphibia > Anura > Ranidae > Lithobates > Lithobates sylvaticus. The sequence continues at coordinate 595,720,621 of CM053027.1, forward strand.
CTTGGAATCCCCTTCAACGTCGCACCCGCACCCTCCACGGATCACCCCCGATGGATATCAAGGCAAGCTACGCCCTGTAAGTGTTTTTCATCAGCGAAACTCGGTTTATAGTGTTACGGAGTGCTTATTGTGTATTGGAGACAGGTATTCTTTTAGTCCTATGTATTCTAAGGCTACACAGAAACTTCCCTATGTAATAATCTACTTTTTACAGCTGCTTTTCCCACTTTCTGTACAAAAAGTCCAGCTAGCTGGGAATTCAGGCTTGAGCTTTTCAAAGGTATTGTCCACCTAAAGCTCACATTTCTGTAATGATTGGTTGCAGTGGCTTGAGTCACACACCATATCTCTTTATTGCAAGCTCTACTCCCCGATATGGTCATAGCAAAGCCTAACACAGAAGTCTCACTCCCCCTGCTGCATTCTATGCAGTATAAGATTGCTAAAGTAAATAGGAGACTCCGCAAATGGAGTGAGAATGTGGCCTAATAGTTCTAGGAGTAGAGCAAGATCTTTTGTATACTGTGCAGCGATCTCCCCTGCTGTTCTTTTGCGTTCTTGCAGGGACGGCCCACCGCCAGAACACTCCGGTCAGCGGCAAAGAGCGCTGATCGGGAGCCGTTCGGCTGCTGGTTTTCCATCATGCTCATCAGTGATGTAAGTAACTGAGTTAAAATAAACAGAGTTACTTAACGCAGTTACTTTAGAGGGTAACGAGTAATCTAACTGATTACTTTTCCCCTCATGGTAACGCAGTTCCCCTTACTTGGGCAGCGTTACCGCAATTACATCTACCGCCACTAGATGGCAGTAGTGTAATTCCGGTGTCCTGCTGAAAAATGTCTCCCGCCGGATAAGGACCCCCTGTACTGCGCAGGCGCAGCGCTTGCGCAGTACGAAGGACTACGGAGCTTACGAAAATTGACGAACCTAAACAGCTCTGAGTGAACTCTACACCGCGCAGGCGCAGTTAACATGTAATTGTACGAAGCGATGCCGCACGCTCCCGATGCTCGTGCTACTCTGCAAGGGGCATCTATCGTGTAACTAAGGGGCGGGTCTAGTATTACTGTAACCAAGGGGCGCATTTATTATTATATATCGAGCTCTGCCCATTCATTTAACATTCGCCCTCTTCTGTAGCCATCCGCCCCTTACACCAGCCCTCAAAAATTACACTCGCACACTCGCATTTTGCGAGTGATTTTTGGGGGCTGGCGAGGAGAAGAGAGGAGAGCCGCCACTGGGAGATCCCAGCAGGGAACATCACAGCTTTCGTTTCATCATAAGCTGTGTGTTCCCCCGCCGTGCGCCGTCACATAAGCCCCTCCCCTTTTCCGGGACTTTGATAGACAGATCACCCGTCCAATCCTAGGACGGGTGACATGTATCAAAGTTCCCCGGACAATGGGAGGGGCTTATGTGACGGCGCGCGGCGGGGGAACACACAGCTTATGATGAAACGAAAGCAGTGATGTTCCCTGCTGTGATCTCCCAGAGGCGGCTCTCCTCTCTTCTCCACAGGTAGGCAGCACATGGGGGACATAGGCTGCACATGGGGGGGGGGGGGACACAGGCTGCACATGGGGGGGGGGGGGGGGGGGGGGGGGGGACACAGGCTGCACATGGGGGGGGGGCACAGGCTGCACATGGGGGGGGCACAGGCTGCACATGGGGGGGGGCACAGGCTGCACATGGGGGGGGCACAGGCTGCACATGGGGGGGGGGGGGGCACAGGCTGCACATGGGGGGGGCACAGGCTGCACATGGGGGGGGGGGGCACAGGCTGCACATGGGGGGGGGGGGGGGCACAGGCTGCACATGGGGGGGGGACACAGGCTGCACATGGGGGGGGGGGGGGGGGGGGGGGGGGGGGGGGGGGGGGCGGGGACACAGGCTGCACAGGCTGCACATGGGGGGGGGGGACACAGGCTGCACATGGGGGGGGGGGACACAGGCTGCACAGGGGTGGGGGGGGGGGGGGGGGGGGGGGGGGGGGGGGGGGGACACAGGCTGCACATGGGGGGGGGGACACAGGCTGCACATGGGGGGGGACACAGGCTGCACATGGGGGGGGGGACACAGGCTGCACATGGGGGGGGGGGACACAGGCTGCACATGGGGGGGGGGGGGGACACAGGCTGCACATGGGGGGGGGACACAGGCTGCACATGGGGGGGGACACAGGCTGCACATGGGGGGGGACACAGGCTGCACATGGGGGGGACACAGGGGGGGGGGGGGGGGGGGGGGACACAGGCTGCACATGGGGGGGGGGACACAGGCTGCACATGGGGGGGGGACACAGGCTGCACAGGGGGGGGGGACACAGGCTGCACATGGGGGGGGGGACACAGGCTGCACATGGGGGGGGACACAGGCTGCACATGGGGGGGGGGACACACACAGGCTGCACATGGGGGGGGACACAGGCTGCACATGGGGGGGGGGGACACAGGCTGCACATGGGGGGGGGGACACAGGCTGCACATGGGGGGGGGGGACACAGGCTGCACATGGGGGGGGGGACACAGGCTGCACATGGGGGGGGGGACACAGGCTGCACATGGGGGGGGACACAGGCTGCACATGGGGGGGGACACAGGCTGCACAGGCTGCACATGGGGGGGGGACACAGGCTGCACATGGGGGGGGACACAGGCTGCACATGGGGGGGGGGGGGCTGCACACAGGGGGGGGGGGGACACAGGCTGCACATGGGGGGGGGGACACAGGCTGCACATGGGGGGGGGACACAGGCTGCACATGGGGGGGGGACACAGGCTGCACATGGGGGGGGACACAGGCTGCACATGGGGGGGACACAGGCTGCACATGGGGGGGGACACAGGCTGCACATGGGGGGGGGGGGACACAGGCTGCACATGGGGGGGGGGGGGACACAGGCTGCACATGGGGGGGGGGGGACACAGGCTGGGGGGGGGGGGGGACACAGGCTGCACATGGGGGGGGGGACACAGGCTGCACATGGGGGGGGGACACAGGCTGCACATGGGGGGGGGACACAGGCTGCACATGGGGGGGGGACACAGGCTGCACATGGGGGGGGGGGACACGGGCTGCACATGGGGGGGGGGGGGGGGGGGGACACAGGCTGCACATGGGGGGGGGGACACAGGCTGCACATGGGGGGGACACAGGCTGCACATGGGGGGGGGACACAGGCTGCACATGGGGGGGGGACACAGGCTCCACATGGGGGGGCACAGGCTGCACATGGGGGGGGCACAGGCTGCACATGGGGGGGACACAGGCTGCACATGGGGGGGGGGGACACAGGCTGCACATGGGGGGGGACACAGGCTGCACATGGGGGGGACACAGGCTGCACATGGGGGGGACACAGGCTGCACATGGGGGGGGACACAGGCTGCACATGGGGGGGGGGGACACAGGCTGCACATGGGGGGGGCACAGGCTGCACATGGGAGGGGACACAGGCTGCACATAGGGGGGGGGGGGGGCACAGGCTGCACATGGGGGGGGACACAGGCTGCACATGGGGGGGGACACAGGCTGCACATGGGGGGGGGACACAGGCTGCACATGGGGGGGGACACAGGCTGCACATGGGGGGGGGGGCTGCACATGGGGGGGGGGACACAGGCTGCACATGGGGGGGGGGACACAGGCTGCACATGGGGGGGGGGACACAGGCTGCACATGGGGGGGGGGACACAGGCTGCACATGGGGGGGGACACAGGCTGCACATGGGGGGGGGACACAGGCTGCACATGGGGGGGGGGGGACACAGGCTGCACATGGGGGGGGGGGGGGGGGGGGACACAGGCTGCACATGGGGGGGGGACACAGGCTGCACATGGGGGGGGGGGACAGGCTGCACATGGGGGGGGGGGACACAGGCTGCACATGGGGGGGGGGACACAGGCTGCACATGGGGGGGGGGACACAGGCTGCACATGGGGGGGGGACACAGGCTGCACATGGGGGGGGCACAGGCTGCACATGGGGGGGGGGGACACAGGCTGCCCATGGGGGGGGGACACAGGCTGCACATGGGGGGGGGACACAGGCTGCACATGGGGGGGGGACACAGGCTGCACATGGGGGGGGGACACAGGCTGCACATGGGGGGGGGGGACACAGGCTGCACATGGGGGGGAGGCACAGTCTGCACATGGGGGGGGGGGACACAGGCTGCATTAACATTAAAGTTGTTAATATTTTTATAACTTAATTGCATAAAACATTAAAGGTGTCATTTAATGAGATAATTTGAGGGCGGGTTTAGGAGCGGGGCAGGGTAGGGGTTGGGCGGGGCAACTGGTGGCGAGTAACCCTTGAGGCCTGGCTAGTAGCTCAGGACTTGAAATTTTGAGCCCTGCCTTACACGATATAATAATAATAGACCCGCCCCTTGCTTACACGCTATAACAGATCTGCCCCTCGGTTAGAGTAATAGAGCAGCCCCTTGGTTACACGATATATAACAATAATAATAAATGCGCCCCTTGCTTACAGTAATACTAGACCCGCCCCTTAGTTACACGTATAGAATATTTTTAAAAAGTCAGTTACTTTGCTGCGTAACTAATTACTTTTCCAATGTAGTAACTGAGTTACTACATTGGAAAGTAATTTGTAACTTAACTAATTACTTTTTTTAAAGTAAGATGACCAACACTGGTGCTCATCCGACAGAAGCTGGCCATACACACAGGCTGAATGTCGGTTGATTTTTATTCGGCATTCGGGCCCGTGTGTACTAGGCTTAAAGAATCTTTTTCCCTAAACGGAGTAACACACAGTAGTGTCTGCAAGGATCCTGAAGGTTTATTGTGTTTTCTTCTTTCTCTTTCCAGGTGCGAGCGGCCCCACCCCCGCCCACACAGGCCCACCGGCGGCAGCCAGAAAAGACGGAAGATGTAGAAATTACGTTGGTTTAACAACGGCATCTGGAAAACTGCTGCAATCGCGGGCCAAATGCGTCATTTGGTCCGGATTTTTTTAGGCACCTTCTGCATGTCTAGATCCTGAGAGAAGGGACTGAGAACACACGATGGACATTTTTGTGCCTTTTTTTTGTTTTTGTTTTTATGTTCTGATTTCAAGTGGAATCTGAGCTCCCTGAATGGACACTAATGGGGGTTGTAAGTGCAATCGCAGGCGCAGTCATAGCAGCGACGGGGTAGTGCAGCTCTGGCAGCTTCTTGACAGACACAAAAAAAAAAAAAAAGATTTCTCTTCTTTTTTTTTCTAAGTTTTAATTTACCTTATCTTTGTCCCTGTTTTCAGACATATCTCCCCCTGTAGTAAAAATACCAGTTCAGCCTTTATAAAACTGCACAATGGATCAGTGAACATAGAATACATATTGCCTTATGTTATGGAGAAGCTAATAACGCTCAGCGTTTGCAGATTTGTGTTGTGATTGCCATTGTATTTGGTTTTGCCCTATAGCGTGCTGGAATGGGCAATTTTAGGCTGATGGCAGGCTTGTGAAGGGTTCATTTCCAGTAGTTACTAATCGGATAACTCCGCTGTGTTTACAGGAAAGGGTCTTCCTTTAAAGCTGAACTCCGGGCCAAACAACTGTTGTCTAAATACAAGCATCATGTGTATTCTTCCTTAAATCTTGGAGTGCTTTGTGTATTTCTTCCAGATCTGTGCAGTAATCCAGTGTGTGCAGGAGCTTCCTATAATAAAGACCGCTCACTGCTGCTCTCTCGCCTTGTGCAGGGAGACTGGTCTCGTCTCCGCCCCCTCCTGTCGTTTTCTGCAGGCAGCCTGGAGTGGGTGGGGCCTGCTGGGTCCCTCCCACTGCTCTGCTCTGTGCTGCCCAGCACTCTTGTCACTGCAACTTTTACAATGTAACATCTTGGTTTTCAAAGGAGGTTGGTGCATACAAAGTGGATTTATATCCTTTGTTATTGTAGAGTTTTATATTTAGATCAACGTTTCTGTGCCTGGAGTTCAGCTTTAAAATTACTGGTAGGAAGTGGGCTGTGTATAGGCAGATAATTTTTTTGTTTGTTAACAGTATAAAACTTTATTAACCACTTGGTGCTGGCCACACGCTATATGTGGCCTCTTGGCGCTGAGGGGGCCGCATATTTGCGTGAATTGCTGCCCATACAGCTGTACCAAGAGTGCACGTGGTGCACACTCCTGACAGTTACCAATGCCTAACCGAAAGCACCTGATTTGCTGCTTGCGATCAGGAGTTTTCAGATCACGTGGCAGCCAATCACGGCAGTCACACGCTCTTAAAGCGGAGGTCCGCCCACCCCACGAAAAATTAAGTCAGCGGCTACAAATACTGCAGCTGCTGACTTTTAATATATGGGCACTTACCTGTCCAGGGTGCCCACGATGTCGGCACCGCAGCCGATCTTCGAATCGACTTTTGAGTGCAGCCGCCACCATTGCCATTAAGGGAACCCAGCAGTGCAGCCTTTCGGCTTCACACACGGTTCCCTACTATGCATGCGCGAAGCTTGCTGTGCATTCCAGTTGGTCCAGCGGCGGAGAAAGGAGGGGGTCAGACTTCTGACGTACTTCGCCATGGCAAGGTCCGACGGAAGTGGGGACAGGGTGCCTGTCAAAAACAAGCCGCCGCGCCCCCACCCTGAAAGGTGCCAAATGTGGCACCTGAGGGGGGGAGGAGACAAATAAGCGGACGCTCCACTTTTTGGTGGAACGCCGCTTTAAGGCCATCCCCGTCCCACCTCCCGGTGTCATAAACCTCTTTAAGGTGCCAGGAGGCGCGGGCGTGAACAAAGTACCATAAATTACCAAAAGTAGTGCCACAGTTCAAGTATCATCGATAAGCACCGTACAAGATATAGAAGGGCAGAATCTGTATTTACCTTATGAAAATATAGTTCAGAGACCTAACGTCGGGAACAATAAAGTGCCAGTGTATACCATATGCTGGTATATACCATATAGGCAGATCATTTGCACCCCCCCACAGCATAAGTTTGATATTCTATTGCAAGCTCTTTATCACAAGCCCCAATAAGTACCTTTTACAGGACTGGTGGAATACAGCTTTAGGTGTTTTTGATATTGTGTGAACTTTAGGTATTACTTCCATGTAGTCTGCCATGTGGCTCAGCAGAGGCTGTGTGTAGCAGTCAGTTATTTTCAGCTATATTGAGCTCAGTTATTTTCAGTTATGGTGAGCTCAGTTATTTTCAGCTATAGTGAGCTCCTATTCACATATATTTAGTTAATCTTCTTTAAACCCAGGTGTTTTGTAGTTTCACTGACCTGTAAGCTACAAGGAAGTGTGTATAAAAGCACTCGTGTTCGTATTCTGTACAAAAAGTTAAAAAAAAATTTTGTACATTGCTGTGGATATCTGATGCCTCCCTGTATCAGCATTCCCTGTTCTGAGCCATTTCAGGCTGTGTGATGCCCCAGCAGGACTTCAGTTGTAGGCGATCACAGCTTTATCGGACATATCAGAAGTTCTGAAACATATCGCAATGTCCTTATGAATGTTGGCTTCTGTTTTTTAATTGAATCAAGATGTCATTTAGGTTAACTGATCCATTGAGCATTACAGAAAGGCTGGCGTAAAGTCTGAATTTTAACCTTCGGACGGGACATGAAAGTGTTTGAAGGAATCTCTGTCTGTGATGTCATAGGAAAGAATGTCAAATGAACAGAAACCTGCACAGGGAGGACTATGTATGATGTCGTTGCAGATATCTCCTTCTGAAAATAAGTGCTTGGTCGTTCTTGTATCTCCAGCATTGTCATTAATCCAGAAGTAGTATGAAAATGAGTCCTGGCTTCGCTCTGATTTCATTAGTTGCATGCTCGTTTCAGGTCAGTGACTCAGAAAGTTGTGTTGTCTAGAGCAGGGGTCGCCAAACTTTATAAACGGCCAGTTTATTGTCCTTCAGACTTTAGGGGGGCCAGACTGTGGCCAGTGGTAGTGGAAAATACCCCAGCGTCAGTGGGAGTATACAGTACCCCATCATTGGTTTTAGGGGGAGTAATAGTGCCTCATTCTTGGTATCAGTGGGAGGAATAGTGCCACATTGTTGGTATCAGTGGGAGGAATAGTGCCACATTGTTTATCAGTGGGAGGAAAAGCACCCCATCATTGGTATCAGTAGGAGGAATAGTGCCCCATCATTGGTATCAGTAGGAGGAATAGTGCCCCATCATTGGTATCAGTAGGAGGAATAGTGACCCCATCATTGGTATCAGTAGGAGGAATAGTTAACCCATAACTGGTATCAATGGGAGGAATAGTGCCCCATCATTGGTATCAGTAGGAGGAATAGTGCCCCATCATTGGTATCAGTAGGAGGAATAGTGGCCCATCACTGGTATCAATAGGAGGAATAGTGCCCCGTCATTGGTATCAGTAGGAGGAATAGTGACCCATCACTGGTATCAGTAGGAGGAATAGTGACCCATCACTGGTATCAGTAGGAGGAATAGAGACCCATCACTGGTATCAATGGGAGGAATAGTGGCCCATCACTGGTATCAATGGGAGGAATAGTGCCCCATCACTGATGTCAGTGTGAGGAATGGTGACCCATCTTTGGTGGATGGAATAGTGCCACAAGGGCTGGATAAAGGCAAGCAAAGGGCCACATCCAGCCCTTGGGCTGCTGTTTGGAGACCACTGTTCTAGAGGATAGATATGACAGCCGAGCAATTAGCATTTTTCAGAAGGGGATTAGTAACGACAACATTTGCATTTTTCTCTGCACAGGTTTCCTTCAATTAAATGTGAATTTTAGGAGCCAGCTCAGCCACTCCAGGAGCCATTAGGCACCTTTTTTATGAGACAGAAAAAAAAGCACAACAATTTTGGGGTCACGGACGGCCTGACTCCTGGGGGTACATCACCGACCCGTTACGACCGGTCAGCTTTCCTGTTTTTAATGTCTTTTTATTGGCAACAATAAGTCCTTCCTTCATACACTTTCATCCACAAGACCTTGTTATATATTGCTGTGTGCCTGTGGTTGTATCTCCTCGTTGAGCCCCCACAATGCATTGCTTCAGGAACTGTTGTGTGCTCACATCCGCTGACGGATAAAGTATATTGTAAGCCCAAAATGTATTTTTCAGTAGTTTGAGCTTTATTCCTCGCCGTATGCAGGTTTCTTATACGACTCTGTTACCTGGAGGTCCCACCAGTAATGACGCATTCTGTTTCAGGCTGACCACGCTAAGCCCCTACCTCTCAGTTAGCAGAAGTGTTGTCAGTCTGTTGTGCATGGCTCCTTCAGTTGACCGTTGAGCCGGATATTTCTGATAAGCAACCCAACAACCAACTGAAGGAGTACACACTGCAGGCTGACAATGCTGTGGCTAATTGCACAGCAGTGGTTTAAGTTGGCCATACACGGTTAAGGTGGGTACAGACAGATCAATGTTTGTCTGGTTCAGTAGGGACCAGCCGATCTTTAGTCTGTGTGTGGCCATCCCTGTTCAGCAGAAGTCTACTGTTAGATCGACTTATGTGGAACAACCACGCTTGGAGGGGGTCCTCCATCTACCTCGCTTGTGCTCATCGGGACATTTGTATTCTGACAGCTGCACCCACGGCTGTCATAATACACTGATCAGTGGCTGCAGCCATAGGTCAAGGGAAATTTTTCAACATCTCCCTTCGACAGAGGTTGATTAGCCAGGATCGGGTGAGTTTTCGATGGCCAGCTCAAGCGTTGTCAGCCTGGAACAGGAAGTGCTGTTTCTGGCAGGATCTCCAGCTAAGAAACTTTGCAAAAGGACTCACAAAGCTGAATTGCTTATATAAAAAGAAAAAAAAACTGTACAGTGAGGCATAACTTGAAAAACATACTGAAAAAATTGTTTTTTGGATTTATAAATGCTTTAAGAGACAAGCCATGCAAGAGAAGTGAAAAGAGGAATACAGTCATACAGTTTATATACCAAACAGTAAAACAAATGGAGAAATGTGACAAGGGACAGAAATAAGGAAGCCTCTATTCTATTGATCATCCCTGTTTCCCGATGATGTAGCCACACTTCGAGAGCTTGTTCACACCAGACGCGTTTTTGGTGCTCTTTTAGCATATCCTGCGCAAGCCAAAATAAGGCAGATATATTTCTTGAGAAAATGAAAAGAAAAAGAAATCGAATCTAAAAATATTACATTAGGAAAGTTCCTCATTGTCAGTTAGGACTCTTTGCCACCAGCTCTTTGCTTTGCGGTGTATTGGAATCGAGACCTTGAGTTGAAATGGGACCTTCGAAAGGCACGTCAAGGTTTCCTGAGACATAAATGGGGGGGCTGCCATTGCCAATCCCCCTTCTGAAGTTGTTAATTGCCTGGTTAGTACACCAACCAACGGGGTTTGTAAAGGTTTGAATCCTGATCTAGAACAAGTATGGTTACCGTATATACTCGAGTATAGGCCAACCGAATATAAGCCGAGGCACCTAATTTTACCACAAAAAAATGGAAAAAGTATTGACTCGAGTATAAGCCTAGGGTGAGAAATGCGCAGCTACTGTAAGTGGAAAAGAGGGTCAACAATGCCCATTTGCAGCCTCACTGTGCCCATTTGCAGCCATAGGTCCCCCGGACTTCAAACTTGGTAGTTAAGGGTTCCTAGATGCCCCCTAGCTGCAGCCATTTTTTTTGGGGTCTCTGGACCCAAAGGGTCTTGAAATAACATTGCTGCAGATGGACACAGTTAACCGACTTTGGGGCCCCGTATCTTGGGGCCACTTGATGCTCGGAACCCCAAATTTGGTATGCAAACTCAGTCAACCTAGCACTACAACATATCCAAAGATGGGCTATTACCAAGTGACCCCGAGATACGGGGCCCGAAAGTCGGTTCGGAAAATGCACTTTTCTGCAGCAGAGAATGACATTTCCTGAACCGAATTTGGGGCCCCGTATCTCGGGGCCACTTAGAGCTAGGAACCCCATATCTAGGATATATTGTAGTGTAGGTTCTACTGGATTTGCACACCAAATTTGGGGTTTCTAGCACCAAGAGGCCCCAAAATACGGGGCCCAAAAATCGGGTCGGAAAATGTCATTTTTTGCTGCAGAAAAGTGCTTGACTCGAGTATAAGCCGGGGGGGCACTTTCAGCACAATAAAATGTGCTGAAAAACTCGGCTTATACTCGAGTATATACAGTATTTGTCTGATGTCCATGCTTGTTCCAGGTAAGAGAGACAAAGTATTAAAGAAGAGGGTGTGCATGGGAGCAAGGAAAGCCTGCATTTGCAGGATCAGAGGTAGTAATGGCAGCCTCCCATATCGTTCTCAGGATAAATCTAGTGTGAACAAGCGCTCAGACAACCGCTGCTGTGATTTCGCCTTCAGATTGCACCAGATGGGGAGCTGCAGGGAAAAGGCGCCTTCCGTATTTTGTACGGGGGGATATAGACGGTCCTCATAGAATACTTCTATCATGCGTGTTAGTACAGTATATTACTGTGGTCATAGGAATGTGTTAAAAAATAATTTTGTCCCCCTCCCTCCCCCCTTCCCCTCAGTTATCTGTATATTGAAAAAAAAAAAAAAAAAAAGCTAACCATTGAACCCCCACTTCTGCCAAATGGGAATGCCCGGGCATTGCAGCGCAGTGCGCCGGCAACCAACGTTTGCCGAGGAACGGGTCACTTAAAGGGAATTCAGGGGCTGGCTCCTCTCTTTACTTTCCTGGCAAACAAAGGGTTAAGAAAACAAAAAAAAAAAAATGATATATAATTATATATAAATATGCTGTAAAGAACTATGGCTGAATCTAACATTACACCTCGATAATTAATCATTCAGAATCAATGTAACTAAACATATTTGTATTTAAGCAGCTCATGTAGTTTTTAGGTGGCGATCTGTTGTCACAAGTGTCCGCCGCTTTTCTTTTTTTCCTACTGAATACGCAGCCCAGGAATTGGGCTTCCGTAATAAAGGAATATTCATATCCGTGGCCGTTTTGTGACGCAAGCAAGATTCAGCTTGTCAGTTCGCTTTTACGAGATGCTTGTTTTGCGACTGAAGCAATCCTGAATTGGCAGGCGGTGGAGATGTTGTTTTGTGGCACAAAATGGCTACTCAGTTGCATCAACTGCGACACTTTAAAGGGGGGGGAGGGGGGGGTTTGTATTCTTGTTCACTTTTGAATGGAAGCACCGCAAGCTTCTTTAGCGAATGTAAAGACCACCATGCAACACCATAAGTACTTATCAGAATATCACCCTGCTTGTTTGTCAGGGCAATATCAGGATTACATGTTAGGGATTTTAATATTTTCCAACCATTGTTAGGACATAAAAGATAAAAACTCATGATGGATATCTGTGTCCCTGTCAAGTACATGTCCTGTCGGCAGCCATTTTATCTCCTTTGGCAGCATTCACTAAACTGCAACCTATCAATCTAGACAAGCCTTTCTCAGCCTGGTCACCCCAGGGCAGGGGTGGCCAACCAGTGGCCCGGGGGCCACATGTGGCCCGCAGAGCCCTATTATGTGGCCCGCGACCTCATGCTCTGGAATGGTTTAGCAAGCCAAGATCGCAGGTTTTAAGAGTCTATGGCAAAGTTCAGTTAACCCGCAGGGAATTCGTCCCCCCTTCCATCTGGGTGGATCGGATCGGAGGGCCTATAGAGTAGCCGTGACCTGTCATCCGCCCCGCCCCGCTCCGCTCATTGTGGCCCATGACTGGTTACCAAGTTGCTTTAGTGGCCCTCACTCTTAAAAAGGTTGGGCAATTAGTCAGTGGTTAGAATGCCCACTACATTGGGGATCAATGGAAATAATAGTCGCGCGAAAGAATGACACCCTTACACAGCGATAAAGATCATTAGTGTCTCTGCCAAGTGGCGTGGGACCCAGAACTATGTAGGCCGTTGGCTCTGCCAAGTGGCGTTGGACCCAGAACTATGTAGGCCGTTGGCTCTGCCAAGTGGCGTTGGACCCAGAACTATGTAGGCCGTTGGCTCTGCCAAGTGGCGTTGGACCCAGAACTATGTAAGCTGTTGGCTCTGCCAAGTGGCGTTGGACCCAGAACTATGTAAGCCGTTGGCTCTGCCATGTGGCGTTGGACCCAGAACTATGTAGGCCGTTGTTTCTGCCAAGTGGCGTGGGACCCAGAACTATGTAGGCACCATCGGATGGGAAGTCAGTCGGCCAGAGCTCAAGGAACCCCAAAGAACCTCAGAAGGAATCCTAGGATTCCACTGACCCTTAGTTAAGAATGGTTGATCTAGACCAGCCTTTCTCAACCTTTTCAACACAGTGGAACCCTTGAAATAGTTCTCCAGTCTCGGGGAACCCCTGCTAAAAATTAGAGATCGACAACTCCTTATACATTAGTGTGGTCAGTGGGAAGAATGGTCCTTGTGGTCATTGGGAAGAATTACCTCCTTGCAGATAGCAAAAAAGATCAGTGGTGTCGGTGGGAACTTATCCGAGAGGCAGAAATGGCCCAATGCTAAAGGAACCCCTAGCACCCTTTTGGAGGAACCCTGGTTGAGAATCGCTGATCTAGACACTGAGGACATTGTAATGTAAGTTGTCACTTGAGTCTTAGTCTTGGGTCTACCAGAATCCTCCGTCCACGTGGGTAGAGAAATATCATCCCTTCCCCCATCCCCACTGGGGACAGTTGTTATTTGACAGCAGGTCCCTTTGTAACCGCTGATCGACAAAAGTTTTCCCAACTTATCCATCTGACAGAAGTCAGTCTTAACAATTGACTTTTGAAAGGGGATGGCCACATACTGATCGAAATTCTGCCAGTCCCTGCTGAACCAAACTTTGATCCGTCTATGGCCAGCCTAATGCCGCGTACACACGAAGGGACTATCCCGCGGGATTATCCGCTGGACCGAAGTCCAGCGGATAATCCCCTCGTGTGTGGGCGCCGGCGGACTTTTTTTTGGCCAAAGTACGGCGGACTAAAGTTTCAGGTTTTGTTTTCAAATTATCCGCTGGACTTGGCAGTCCAGCGGATAATCCGGTCGTGTGTAGTATGGTCCGGCGTACCAAAAAGGACGCATGCTCAGTAGCAAGTATTTTTCTAGTATTTTTCGTTTTCTAGTCCCGTCGTACGTGCTGTACGTCATCGCGTGAACCGTCGGACTTTTTGCGTGATCGTGTGTGGTCAAGTCCGTTCGCTTTTTAGTCCAGCGGACCCAGCTGGAAAGTCCAGCGGATTGTCCGCTGGACTTAGGTCCGCCGGGAAAAGTCCCTTCGTGTGTACGCGGCATAACGCTGACTCTTAAGAGTTAGACCTTTTCAGAAAAGCAAAGTACACATGAACTATTTAATCCTTGGCTTGTAAACCTTAAGCCCCTTTCACACTGACGGACCGTTCAGGTCCGCCTGTCAGTTTTGACAGCGGACCTGAAAAGGCGCTCCGTGCTAGTCTATGGAGCGACGGATGTCAGCGGTGACATGCCGCTTGGTACAGCAATCTGAGCTATTGTGTTCCAATGCCGATTAGCGGACCTTTTCTGGTTATGCCCCTTTGAGAGAAGACGGACATTCAGCCAGCTTCTGTTGCACCGGCTGTCGTACGCACGGGCCGAATGTCAGCTGGTTTTTATGGAACCGGCCGATGCCGCCCGATATTCAGCCCGTGTGTTACAGCCCTTTAAATAGCATAATGTGCCATTTCCTTATTGATTACAAATGGAAGAAGACATTAAAGTGTATGCAAACCTCAACTCAACTTTTTTTTATTCTTTTTAATGTTTAGCATCATGCCTTACTGTATATTATCTTCAGCATTTTTTTTTTTTTTTTTTTTTAATCTATTGTAAAGTTTATTACCTGGGGAGCAGAACTCCTGTTGCGGGCTTACAGCACTAAAGCCTCATACACATGGGCCAAATGTCAGGAGACATCGACCTGTTAAAAAAAAAAAAGTCCGACATTTGGGTGGTGTGTATGGGGCTTTAGTGTTGTTTGACCAGCTTCTGCTGGAAAAGCAGAAGCCGACTGACTCCTGATCAGCGCTCTCAGCCAATGGCAGAGCGTGCTGATCGAAATGTTCTGGCGAGAGAAGGGGGGCGCCCCCTGTCAGAACGGCTCAGTGGGGGAGATCGCTGCACTAACTTCACATAGTTAGTACAGCGGCTCCCACTGGAGCTGACAGGTTGTTTTCTTCTTTCAGCCTGCTGGGTGGAATAAAAAAAAAACTCACAATGTGTACCAGGCTTTAGTCACTTGCAATTATCAGCAGCATTGTCAGCCTGCCGTGGGCACTAATTCAGTTATCCCTTGGGCTATGTAACTACAGTGGAACTTCGGTTTACGAGTAACGCGGTTAACAAGCGTTTTGAAAGACGAGCAACTTTTTTTTTTTTTTTTTTTAATTCTGACTCTGTTTGCGAGTGTTGTCTCCCAAAAAAAGCATAATTCAAGCTAATGGGGTGTGCAGTACCGCATTTGGCCAGAGGTTTGGGGGCGCCGGGGACACTCGGAAGGGTTCGGAGCCGTTCAGAAATACTCAGAATCACTCAGAAATACTCAGTTTCCAAGCTGTCCCCGAGTATTTCCGAGGCTCTCCAGTGCCACCCCACCCACCTCTGGCCACATACGGTATTGCATGAAATAGAAGTCAATGCGGAACGAATTATCTCTCTTTGATATGAGAAACTCGCTTTGATATGCAAGTGCTTTGGATTACAAGCATTCTCCTGGAATGGATTATGCTCATAATCCAAGGTTCCACTGTAATAGCCATTCGGGAGACATTTGCCAGTTAAAAAAAAAAAAAAAACGTCTGACATTCTGCCCATGTGTATGTCGGTCTGTCTATCAGAAGCTGGCTGTCCACGCTGAAAAAACAGCAGCCAACTGACTCCTGACCAGCACTCTCAGCCAATAGCAGAGAGAGCTGATGTGAGTGTTCTGGCGGGGGGGGGGGGGACTGTCCCCCTGTCAGAGCACAACAGCTCAGTGGGGGAGATCGCTGCACTAACCTCTCGTGGTTAGTACAGCGGCTCCCAACTAGAGCTATCAGTTTTGTTTATCGTGCGGTTGCACGAAAAAAAACTTGTAGCGCGTACCCGGCTTAACGCCCACCTGAAGGAGCAGGCATGGCAGGCTGACAAGGCTGCTTGCTAATTGTAAGGCCGTGGCGGAGTGTTGTCAGCTTGCAACAGGAAGCGCTGTTACTGGCAGGATCTCCAAGCAAGAAAGATTTTGGGTTTTGCATACAATTTAATGACATGATGGCTGAAGTTGCATCAGTCTACAGATACTGTTTCAGCACACTGATAAAGCAGTAGAAGAAAGTCCAGTAAAATGGCTGCCTCCAGCTTGTGTACTTGACAGGCCCACTTTAAAGCCATATCCGTCATGCTTGGGTGACCCTTTTTTCATTTTGATAAAAGTTATCCGATTTTCTTTTCACTTCACAATGTACATTTAGGGACATCTCTGCTACACCTCTGCTCCCTGCTTTCAATCTTTGTAGGACGTCGGGGAGAGGTGGAGTGTGCAGAACAGCTTAAAAGGGAACCTGCGGTGAAATGCAGAAGTTGCCAATTCCTGACCCCCTCATTGGTTCTCATACTCACCCACAGGCCTTAGTACTTGGAGTCACTGGCCTAAAGCAGGAATGTAGAAGAGGCTGGACTTATCTGCATGCTTGTGCCAGGTGAGCGACTGAAGTGTTGAAGTCAAAAACGGTCAGGAGACTAGCATTTTCAATGGTTGGTTTACTGCAGGCTTTACTTAAAGGGACGGGTAGGAAAAAAGGCCATTCTTGCCAGTAAGGTAACTAAATTGGTCAGAATGTGAAAAAAAATTATAATCACAGGTCCTCTTTCATCTAACTTCATCTACTATTAGATCTTTCTTAGGGGATATTGAAAGCTAAACAGACATAATTGACTTACCTGATATAAAATCTTAAAGCTGTAATAATTTAGGAAAATTAAAAAAAAAAAAAAATCGTCTAATAACATTTTATGCAATAACTGTCAAAATTTCATAGTCTTTTATTTTTTTCTTCCTTTTTATTTCCTGTATTCTCTATAAATAGTGGCATTTTTATTTTCGTATTTGCGTTATGGGTGTTTAGTAGAGAGAATCAGATTACTGGACGTGTCTAGAGGTTGGCGCTGCTCGAGGAGTCGGTAGGATTCCCACGCGCAAAGAAAGCTAATTTATTTTGTTGAACGCTGTTCAAATGTTTGTGTACTAGTATCTTCTTTGAAGACTAATTTTAACCCTCTTTCTCTCCCTCCCCTTTCCCTGTTCAAAAATATGGCCATCTTATTTCGAAGTATCTTGTTCTAATTATTTTGATTTTATAAGAAGTTCAAAAGAATTGGCCTCCATCTTTTAGACGTAGACTGTTGTAGTAAAGAAACTGTAGGTGACGAGTATGTCTGGGGGGGGTCCTCCAGACAAGATGCTCATTCTTTCCTCTTACAGAGGATGGCTGTTGTAGTGATCTAGCGTCCCTCAGCTCATTGACTTAGGATAGCTGAGGGCTGTGTAAAGTCTGGTACGCACAGTACGTTTTTTTTTTTTTTTTTTCCATTCAGCCAAGCGAGCTGAAAAAAAAACAAAAAAAATGGGGCGCTCTGGGAGAGGTCGCTGTACTAACAACGAGATTTTAGTACAGCGATCTCCCTGCTGAGCTATTGTGTTCTGACAGGGGGGAGGGACCCCCCACCCACCAGAACACATCAGTGATTGGCTGATCGGTTGCCGGTTTTCCAGCAAGCTCATTCGACAGAAGCCGGCTGTGAGATTGGTTTCTGTCAAACAAGGACTCCCATGTAGCTCTTGGCTTCCCACTAAAAGTACATGCAGCAATAGAATAAATATGCAACATTCACCTTCGCTACGTGTCCTAGGAAGGTGTGATTTTCAGAAGATGACTGTGGTCACATAAGCCAATAGAAGCTTTACAAAACAGTCTTAATTCAATAAAAGGGGCAGGGCAGACCTAAAAATTGCTCCATTATATACGAAGTACCCCCCAAGGAAATACTAGGGACTTTATAGGTAACTGATGAACAGATTCGTAGAAAAAAATATAAATGTATTAGTTTAAAAATGTGGGGCAAACAACACCAAATAGTTAATTTAATATGGTATATGGATAAAATCACATAATAAGTAAAAAGATATGCAAATCCTTCAATATTGAGCCCAACACGTTTCTGAACCTGCGTAGAGTCCTTTCTTCAGGGGAATTTCATATGAAGTAAAGCTGTTGTATTGGTATTCTATAATGAGACAAAGTCATGTTCGGGGTACAATGATGCTCATTTCTCCGCACATGATTTTGATGTATGACTGTCTCATTATAGAATACCAATACAACAGCTTTACTTCATATGAAATTCCCCTGAAGAAAGGACTCTATGCAGGCCCAGAAACGTGTTGGGCTCAATATTGAAGGATTTGCATTTTTTTACTTATGTGATTTTGTCTATATACCATATGCAATTTACTATTTGGTGTTGTTTGCACCCCATATTTTTAAACTAATACATTTATATTTTTTCTACTAATCTGTTCATCAGTTACTTATAAAGTCCCTATTATTTCCTTGGGGGGTACTTCGTATATAATATTGTTTAAAGCGGGATGTTGGTAACATATGGGCCTTCTTGGGTGGACTCTTATAAATGAAAAATTGCTCCAGCTGTCTGAATGATCTTATAGCGGAACTGTACCTAGTAAAGACAAAAGTGAATTTATTAGCTAAAGTGTATTTACCAAAGCTGGTGCTGTGAGCTAGCTTGCCCAAAGCTTACCCTGTTCTTGCACCAAAATGTGGTCATGTTTGCAATGTAGCCCACATGTAGATGATGAATACCAAAAAAACAGCACGCCATCTTGACTTGCGCATGTCACCATCTTACTGGCTGTGTAGCCTACTCATCATCTGCACAGATAGTAGATTCTGGGGGGGGGGGTGTATTTACTAAAACTGCATGGTGCAAAATCTTGTGCAGCTCTGCATGTAAACCAATCAGCTTCCAGGTTTTTCAGTCAAAGCTTAATTGATAAAGCTGAAGTTAGAAGCTGATTGGCTACCATGCACAGCTGCGCCAGATTCTGAGTGCTTCAGTCTTAGTAAATTTCCCCCAGAGAGTCTACCAGAGGAGAGACATTAACATCAGCACTGCAGCGAACAGTATTGGTATGGCATTTACATGGTTCACATGTATTGTCCAAGTCATTAAAGCAGAACCACCAATACTTGTCTGCTAATAAGATCTTTTAGATATGTGACTATTATGTATTTTATATGCAAACAGCAGATGGAGGCTCCTTTTTATAGCCCTCTCCAAATGCCACATATTTAAAAAAAAAAAAAAAAAATGTTCATAGAGATCAATAGCTCAAGCTGATATTAACACAGATCTGATGTCTGGGAAATTGCTCCATTCCTTATCAGATTGAAAGGAATTTATTCTCGGCTGTCTCTTTAGATGATCACTTATGATTTGTTTTGTCATGTACGCTATGTTCATTTTTTTTAAATTAACCATTATAGAACCCTTTAAGCATTAGGGCTCATGCACACAGGACGTTTTTACAGCTGCTTCTAGGGACGCCTGGCATTTTGTTATTTTTTTATTGCCTCCGAACTCTCTTCCATGTTAAAGCGGAGTTCCACCCAAGAGTGGAACTTCTGCTCATTTGTCGTCGTCCCCCCCACCCCCTGCGGTGCCACATTTGGCACCTTTCGGGGGGGAGCGGATACCTGTGTTTGACAGGTATCCTGTCACCACTTCCGGGAGTCCGGGCTGCAGCGAATTATGCAAGCAGCTCGGCTCCCTCCTCCTCCTTCCCCCACCGCCGGGCCAGTAGAAGAGCGCAGAGGTGCCCCACGCAAGCGCAGTAGGGACCAGGCGTGAAGCCGTAAGGCTTCACTACCAGGTTCACTTACCGGCAATGGCGGCGGCAGCACCCGACAGCCGATGGAAACTTCAGCTACGGTGCTGACATTGCTGGACTCCAGGACAGGTAAGTGTCCTTATATTAAAAGTCAGCAGCTGCAGTATGTGTAGCTGCTGGCTTTTCCTTTTTGCAGGGGTGGGCGGACCTCCGCTTTAACCTACATATCCATGCCCACAAGCTTTAAGAGGAGTTTGGAGGCATAAGCGTTTAGGGGCAGTAAAAAAAAAAAAAAAAAAAAATTACTGCCTGTGCGTCCTGGCTGTAAAAAAAAAATTAAAACGCGGCTCAACGCTGCAAAAAGCTTTTAGACACGTTTAGCAGCGTTTTCCGTTTTTAACCATTTTTACATTAAAGGGAGTTAACTGTAAAAACGCCAAAAAGGCACAAACGCGCATAAACGCCTGTAAACACTTTTCAAAAACGTGGCTAAAAGCGCGTTTTAACACTGCTTTTTTTCCTGTGTGCATGAGGCCTTCATTTAAAAGTCACGTATGAGGTTACAGTTCTGCTTTAAAGACTGGCAGCTACAAACACACGTTGTTATAGCGAAGGTCTGGTTTAGGACATCCGCTTATTTACATTTTACAGCCCTGCCCGCTTCAGAAGCTGAGCCAGGTTGGTAGTTCTATGTATGAATCTAAACGGCTCTTCCTTTAGAGACTCGAGAATCAGATTGGTTCAGACCGGTCAGTACATCACTCAACAGCCCCCCTTTGTAAATGGAAAGTTTTAGACCAGTGCCCCCCCTTGCCCCCCCCCCCCCCCCCCTGTTTTCATTTGTTTTATCTTTTAAAATAAGTTTCAGAACTGTGTTTAAAAAAATAAAAAATTGTAAAAATCAGTATGAGCTGCTAATGTTATTTAACAGAAAAGATCTTTGTAACTCCATAGGGGATTCCATGTATCAATGTACAGTGTCATTGCAGGAAGATCAGAAGCAAGCTTCCTTCTTTGTATTGGCTGTAAAAAAGCAAAAAAAAAAAACCTTTGTATTTATTATGTATAATTTGTTGAATAATAAAAATGAGAAAAAGTGGAATATACACAAAGCTGGTGAATGTTTATTCTTTGACCGAGCCCGTTTTATGTGTCGAGGCTTATAGAGTGGCCTGGGTCTTCTTCACAATTGAACATGCAGTGATTTATTTCTGAAAATGCCAATTGCTTGGATGCCTCTGACCTCAAGTGGTTGTATGTACTTGTACCTCTAGGTAAGCCTATAATAAGGCTTTACCTATAGGCAGGGCTTTTTTTTTTTTTTTTCGGAGAATAGGTGAAGGAACTCCCCCCGTCTGAGTCCCCCGTCTGAGTCACCACTTGTCTCTGCCCCTTACCTACCTCTGACCACCGTCCCTTGATTGCACCACCTACCAGTACTGAGAATACAGAACCAAGTATCATTTTGTGGTGCTAAATCATTTGTATGGAACATGTTAATGATAAAAAGAAAAGCAGTAAAATAGATCCCCTGCAGCCAGCAACAATAGAATCCCAGCAATAGATCCCCACACAACAATGGACTCCCCCAGCAACAATGGATTCCACCCCAACAACAATAGATTCTCTGCAGCAATAGTGAACCACCCATAACAAAATATCACACCCAAACAACATTAGACCCCCCCCCAGCAGCAACAACAGATCTTCCAGCAGCCAGCATCAATAGATCCTCCAGGAGCCAGTAAAAATAGACCTCTCCCTCAACAGTAGATCCCTTCCAGCAACATAAGACCCCCCCAGCAACAATAGATTCCCCATCATCAGCAATAGACCCTCACACAAAATCAGATCCCCACCAGTGACAATAGATCCCCCAGCAGCCAACATCAATAGACCCTCCAGCACACCCCATGCTATTACATACATTCAGTGCTGGAGGTGCCGGAACTGCATTCCCGCTGAAAAAAGGCCCTGCCTATAGGTACTGTAAATCTCTTCTAAACGTGCACAGTTTAGGAGATATTTACTATATATGCAGCCGATGACGTCACTGATGCATACGCTTTGAAGGAACTGCCACCCAGGCTGTTCCTTTCGGGAATCCTGTGCCATAAAGGAACTGCTCCCCAGCGCATGCATGGGGAGTGACATCATCGCAGCTCCGGACGGTCACACAGCCGGAGTCCGCGGACCCGGAAGGAAGACGGGTGAAGATAGAAGCGGCCTCCAGCCTTTACCTTGCAGGTCTGAAAAAAAAAGGACCTAGCAGTTTACAACCGCTTTCAGTACTGTTTGAGTTACTGACCAGAAACAAGCATGTAGCCAGTGATGTTGGATCTGCTGATCTGCTTACTTCTTTCAGGCCACCCACTCAGTATTGAAGAACATGGCCAAGCATTTTCACAAGAGAGATTGCTGGAACCACATACAGTGGAACCTTGCATCTCCCGTTCCAGGAGAATGCTTGTAATCCAAAGCACCTGCATATTAAAGCGAGTTTCCCCATAGAAGTCAATGGAAAGGAAGATAATTAGTTCTGCATTGACTTCTATTACATGCAATATCACATGTGGCCAGAGGTGGGGGGGGGTGCTGGAGAGCCTCTGAAATACTCGGGGAACTTGGAAAGGTTCGGGAACGGAGTATTTCCGAGTGATTACGAGTATTTCCGAACGGCTCTGAATCATTCAGAGTGTCACCGGCGCCCCCGCACCTCTGGCCAAATGCGGTACTGCACACCCCATTAGCTTGAATTCTGCTCGTTTTGCGAGACAACAGTCAGAATTAAAAAACAAAAAAGTTGCTCACCTTTCAAAATGCTTGTTAACCAAGGTTCCACTGTACATTTCTAGTTGTTCTACTTGACCTCAGGGAAGAAGTGAATTACCTTATACCTCCTGGTATGGGGGACCTTTGTACCTCGCTTTTCTTCCAAGTGACGGCGCTGTGCTTGGAGACTGGCTGGTTAGGCACTAAACTCTGTCAAACGATAAAGAAGAGAGGGTGCACCAGTATAGTGCATTATCCCAATAGCCTTTTATTAAAAGTAAGCAAGCGACTACTTACAAACACAGAAGTAAGCAAAGCTCGTCAAAATAGTCCATCAATAAACGTGTTCAGGCCAATCCAGGGTGGATTTGATTTAAATCGCTAGTAAAAAGTCTTGATTTAAATCATAATTTTTAAAGAGCAACTGTCATCTCTGTCCAGCCGTGGCCCCTCCTCCTCTGACCCGCTGTGGACTCACCGACAGTCCCATTCACTTTAATGGGACGGCTGGTGATGCGGCAGTGACACAACAAGGTGAGGGACGCGGCGGCAGCAGGTGAGTGGATGCCCGCTAACAGGTGCTGCCATGATGGATCTGAAATGACAGGTGCTCTTTAAACGTAAGGACTTATTCTTGCTGGTAGTTAGAATCTTTAATATTTGCAAACAAAATGAAGGTTTCCTACTTAGAATAATAAGCTGTCGGGTTAGTAGAACAGCGATATCAGAACCGATTCAATCATACAGTTTGCAGTGTACATAGATTTGCAAAACAACGGGATAAAGGAATATTCCTGAACTTTGTTTTATCTCACGGTTACTGTGAAATTGTGTGAATGCATCAATGCAGTGCATGTTATCTCAGCTTGCAGAGCTTGGATTCATTGAATGAGTTTACCAAAAATGTAAATATTGCAGAATATACAGCCTCAGGCTACATAACTAAGCTCCATTTCATGCTGAATAAACTAAATTATTAATGTATCTTAAATATAAAACTATCTTAAGATAGATTTTTACTCCAAAAGCATTTTATTACGGTAAAATAAATTTGATAAAAATCAAAATAATTGATTTAAATAAAAAAAATTCTGATTTAAGAAAAAAAATCATTGATTTTTATCTATCCTGGGCCAATCCGCATGCTCCTGAAGCTTGGGAGGACGACATCTGGATCAAACCGGCTTACGCGTTTCGAAGATTTTTGGACTCTAGGTATCCTGCAACCAACAAAATTCAGCCAGGATTAAAATAAAAATATTATATATTGGCTAAATTATTATATTTTACTAAAGTGCTTTTTACCCACTTGATTTACCCTCCTTCATGACCAGACAATTTTTGCAATACGGCACTACGTTACTTTAACTAAAAATTGCGTGATCATGCAATGCAGTACATAAAAAAAAAAAAAAAAATTTTTTTTTTCCCCACATATTCTTTTGGAGGTATTTGATCACATCTGTTTTTTTTTTTTGTTTTTTTTGCACTATAAACAAAAAGAAGGCTGACGATTTTTTGAATATTTTTTACTTTCTGCTATAAAACGTATCTAATAAAAAAAAAAAAAAATAACCTGATTTCTTCATAAATTGAGGCCAACATGTATTCTGCTACATGTGTATAGGTAAATAACTCCTGCGCTGTCAAAAAGAACTAGGGTACACTGCCGCAAACATCTGGTAAAACTGATCCTAGGCATAAAATAGGTGAAATATATAAATGATAGTGTTGCGCTGTGTAGGTGCAAACGTGTGCCAAAGAACTAATAAAGATGATAAGTGAAAATTACTCAGAACAAAGGATTAAATAAAGTGATTGAAATGATGGCTGGTAATAAAACTTATACTATAAATTAAGCCAGTATAAACAAGTGAAACAAAGTGATGAAAGTCCTGTGTGTACAACAAAATAAACAGTGAAAAGGCTGTAATTAGAATAAATGATAATAATCCAATGATTGGTTGGGAGAATTTATTGTAACAAACAGGTAAGGTAAAAACTTACTTTTTAAAATGAGCAAACAGCGGCAATCCATGAGCGCTGAGCTTGTATGTTTCTGTCAATTCCTGGTAAAGCCTATTGCTCCAATCCCGACGCGTATCGTCACATCACGTGACTTCATCAGGGGAACCCCTTATGAACACTATCATTTATATATTCTGCTACATATTTTTGGTAAAAATAAAATTCCAATAATCATATTTTGTTTAGGTTGCACAAAATTTGTAGTGTCTACAAACTATGGGATAGGTTTATTTTTTTTTTCAATTTTTATTTACTAGTAATTGCGGTGATCAACGACTTATAGTGGGACTGCGATATTGCAGCAGACAATTTGACACTTTTTATGGACCAGTGACACTAATACAGTGGTCAGTGCTAAAAATATGCACTATCACTGTACTAATGACACTGGCTGGGAGTTGGTTAACATCATGGGGCAATCAAGGGTTAACTGTGTGCCTAGCCAGTGTTTTACTACAGCTTTTACTAGGGGAAGAGATGGAATTTATTTCCTCCTAACAGAACTGCGATCTGCCTTGTTTACATATAGACAGATCGCCGTTCTGACTCTCTGCTTAACGATCGGCGGGTGCTGGAGGACATTGGGTACCCTGCACCCACTGATCACCTTTCGTTGTGTGTAATCACAGCAGAATAGAGGCGCCAGCGGCACGTCTGCATGCCCCTACCCGCACAGGTGCTACCTTGTAACAGTAAAAGTTTTTAGCCATATCAGCCAATCAAAATGGAATAGACCAAAAAGCTCACCGTGCTCAACTTTATTTTGATAAAAAGTAAAAATCCTTAACCACTTCCCGACCAGCCTCTGCAGTTGTACTGTGGCAGGTTGGCTCTCCTGGGCGAATCGCTGTCATTGTACATCGGGCGTGTACACGACGATCTGTGGGCGCGCGCCCATTCGCTAGCGGGGGAGCCAATCAAAGGGTCCAGCTGTACACGGCCACCTGGGATCACTCCACAGAGAGGCAGAAAGGGGATCTGCCAGTGTAAACGGACAGATCCCTGTTCTGTCAGGGGAGTCGAGTGAGATTGTCTGTTCCTAGTGATCAGGAACAGCGATCTCTCTCTACTCCCAGTCAGTCCCCTCCCACCACAGTTATAAAGCACCTCCCTAGGGACACACTTAACCCCTTGATCGCCCCTGGTGTTAACCCCCTCCCTGCCAGTGTCATTTATACAGTAATCAGTGCATTTTTATAGCACTGATCGCTGTATAAATGTCACTGGTCCCAAAACAGTGTCCGATCTGTCCTTCACAATGTCGCAATCCCACTAGAAATCGCAGATCACCACCATTACTAGTAAAAAAAAATAATAATAAAATGCCATAAATATATCCCCTATTTATACGCCAATTGGGATTTTTTTACCAAAAATATGTAAGAATATATATATATATATATATATATATATATATATATATATATATATATATATATATATATATATATGTAAGAGTATATATTGGCGTAAACTGAGGAAGAAACTTGTTTTTAAAATTTTTTAGTTTTTTTGGATATTTATTATAGCAAAAAGTAAAAAAATATTTTCTTTTTTCAAAACTGTCGCTCTTTTTTTGTTTATAGCGCAAAAAATAAAAACCGCAGAGGTGATCAAATACCATCAAAAGAAAGCTCTATTTGTGGGGGGAAAAAAGGACATCAATTTTGTTTGGGTACAACATGGCACGACTGCGCAATTGTCCGTTAAAGGGACACAGTGCCGTATCGCAAAAAATGGCCTGGTCAGGAAATGGGTAAATCCTTCCGGGCTGAAGTGGTTAACTTGCCGCCCGCCATATAACAAAATGACATCGGCAAAGTGGCTGCGATATCCTGACCAGACGTCGTATGACGTCTTTCAGGATATCAAGCCGATGCGCGCCCCCCGGGGGTGATCGTTGTTGTGGCGTGTCAGTCTGACACACCGCTACTCCGATCTAGGTAAAGAGTCTCCAATCACGGCTGATCACGATGTAAACAGGAAGAGCCGTTGATCGGCTTTTCCTCACTCGCGTCTGACAGACGCGAGTAGAGGAGAGCCAATTAGCTGCTCTCCTTACGGGGGGGGGGGGGTCTGTGCTGATTGTATATCAGCGCAGCCCCCCCCCCCCTCGGATGCCGCCAGGACCACCAGGGATTGCCACCACACTAGACCCCCAGGGAAATGCCAATCAGTGCCCAGGTAGCTGCCAATCAGTGCCCATCCCCAATGCCTGCCAGTGATGCCTATCAGTTATATCTATCATTGCCACCTATCAGTGCCCAGCAGTGCCATCTATCAGTGCCACCCATAAGTACCCATCAGTGCAGCCTTTCAGTGCCCATCATTGTTGCCTATTAGTGCCCATCAGTGGAGCTTATCAGTGCCCATCAGTGAAGGAGAAAACTAACTTTTTTTACAAAATTTTATAACAAAAACAAAGAAAAACTTGTTCTTTTTTCATTCGTTTATCAAAAAATAAAAACCTCAGAGGTGATCAATTACCACCAAAAGAAAGCTCTATTAGTGGGAACAAAGTTATAAAAAATGTTGTTTTGGTACGGTGTAGCATGACCGTGCAATTGTCATTTAAAAAGTGACAGCGCTGAAAGCTGAAAATTGGCCTGGGCAGGAAGGTGCGAAAGTGCCCGGTATTGAAGTGGTTAAATATCGCACCATTAATGAGTTTCAGCCATGGTCAGTGGCTGAAACGCATTGCCAATGCTAAACTTATGGATTTTAACCTTGTTTTAAAATAAAGCTGTACTAATCAAGATCCCGTCGGGCACCGGCTCTAGTACATACAATCAGAATGCAGTATTCTAGGAGCCGGACGACAAATAATTCAGCTGGTTAGAGGCGACATCCGCATTATCACTTTCCTGCACAGCCACCATTATATCAGCAGGTGTAATTATTGTCTCGCTTCTTTCCCGGTAAATACATGAAAAATTCAGCAACCCTGATTGTCTCCATTCTACGGAACACAAAAGAATCCTTAACAAGTTCAGGGCAGCCCCAGGCTGGGTGACCTGTCATCCCCGTCTAATTACAGAACAGAGGGATGAGCTGGCGGATTATGGAACGCCATTGTCTATACAGTATGTTGGATGGAGGTTTGTGTATGAATTATGAAGCGGGCGTGGGAGACACATCGTACTTATTGTCTGTGCACTGGCGCAGGAGGGGACGTGTTTTTTTATTGTCCTCTTTTCAAGAATTTAAAGGAGAATTGTTTAAAATTTAATGTAAAAAAGGTTTGAAAGCGTCTCAAGTGGCGGAACAGTATACAGATAATGTTATACACCCAATAAAGAATTGCATTACAGCGCGGGGTCAGCAACCTCGTCGATCGCGGCTATCTGACAGGTAGACCGCGACCCGATGTGCCCGCCGGCTCCTGCCACCTGTGTGCGATGAACATGTGAAGCCGAGCCAAACTAAAGTATTGCGTTTGATGCAGTGTGGTGCCAAGTGCACTCCTGCACCCGCCACCAGTCTAGAAAGTATACAGTGAGGAAAAAAAGTATTGGATCCCCTGCTGATTTTATAAGTTTGCCCACTGACAAAGAAATGATCAGTCTATAATTTTAATGGTAGGTTTATTTTAACAGTGAGAGACAAAATAACAACCAAAAAATCCAGAAAAACACATTTCAAAAAAATTATAAATTGATTTGCATTTTAATGAGTGAAATAAGTATTTGACCCCTTCGCAAAACATGACTTAGTACTTGGCGGCAAAACGCTTTTCGGCAATCACAGAGGTCAGACGTTTCTTGTAGTTGGCCACCAGGTTTGCACACATCTCAGGAGGGATTTTGTCCCACTCCCCTCTGCAAATCCTCTCCAAATCATTAAGGTTTTGAGGCTGGTTTGGTAACTTAAACCTTCAGCTCCGTCCACATATTTTCTATAGGATTAAGGTCTGGAGACTGGCTAGGCCACTCCAGGACCTCAATGTGATTTTTCTTGAGCCACTCCTTTGTTGCCTTGGCTGTGTTTTTTGGGTCATTGTCATGCTGGAATACCCATCCATGACCCCATTTTCAGTGCCCTGGTTGAGGGAAGGCGGTTCTCACCCAAAATTTTACTGTATGTGGCCTCCTCCATTGTCCATTTGATGCAGTGAAGTTGTTCTGTCCCCTTAGCAGTAAAACACCCCCAAAGCATAATGTTTCCACCTCCATGTTTGATGGTGGGGATGGTTTTCTTGGGGTCATGGGCAGCATTCCTCCTCCTCCAGACACGACGAGTCGAGTTGATGCCAAAGAGCTTGCTTTTCGTCTCATCTGACCACAACACTTTCACCCAGTTCTCCTCTAAATCATTCAGATGTTCATTAGAAAACTTCAGACGGCCTGTACATGTGCTTTCTTGAGCTGGGGGACCTTTCGGGCGCTGTAGGATTTCAGGCCTTCATGGTTTATTGTGTTACCAATTGTTTTCTTGGTGACTATGGTCCCAGCTGCCTTGAGATCATTGACAAGATTCTCCTGTGTAGTTCTGGGCTGATTCCTCACCATTCTCATGATCATTGAGACTCAACAAGGTGAGATGTTGCATGGAGTCCCAGACCGAGCTGTTTGGCGATAGTCTTGTAGCCCATTACAGTCTGTTTCCCACTGTGCATGCGTGAGCAGCACTGCGCCTTGTAAATGGTCCCGTAGTCTTCTGTGACTTGTGATGTGTCTCAGAAGACTGCAGAGGAAGGAGGGGCAACTTCCGGCTCAGACCAACCCCCCCCCCCCAAAAAAAAAGTGCCAAATGTAGCAGTGGAGGGGGGAGGGTGCAAACAAGTGGAGCTTCCCCTTTTGGGTGGAGCTACACTTTAACACTGCCACAAACCACCAATAGGGAGAGCCAGTTTGTAGCCTTAAAAACTGCCCCCTTACCCCTAACACCTATGCTGACTAACCTATTTTAGTTAGACTGCTCCAATCTGGTCAGGTTATCTCACCTGTGTGATCCAGCACCGTATGCAGGGGAGAGCAGGGAGCGCCAATAAGGACTGTGACATGGGAACCTATGGGTGACATCACAGCTCCAGGCTTTATCTACCGTCGCCAAGAGCTTTCTCCCCTGCAGCCGCTGTTGACTGATGCAGGTAAGATCACATGACTGGACCGAGGCAGGATAAAAATAGGTGTGTATATACACCTTTTTTTTACAGTGACATTTGTTTTATTATATTTTTATACATTTTCCTCATGCCATCCGCCTTGCTAGTTCATAGAAATAAATAAATAAAAAAGGGCGCTGCAGTCAGGGGATCTTTGCTCTCTTCTATATTGCTCAGGTAGATCTCCACCTCTCAAAAGTTGCCTACCCCTGCATTAGAGAGTACACCGAGTAGCCAGCTTGCCTTTGCAATGTGCGTTATGGTATCATTCGGTGTGAATGACATCCAGCGTATTGTACAGTAGCAAACAGAAACACTCTAATGCCGCGTACACACGATCGGAATTCGGACCAGAAAAAGACCGATGAGAGCTTTTCATCGGAAAATGCGACCGTGTGTAGATCGTCTGTAGCAATTCCGACACGCAAAATTCCTACGCATGCTCGGAAACAATTTGACGCATGCTCGGAAGCATTGAACTCGGCTCATTGTAGTGTTGTACGTCACCGTGTTCTTGACGGTCGGAATTTGGTGTGACCGTGTGTAGGCAAGACAGTTTGAGCGGAATTCTGTCTCTGGTATCTGTCCAGGATGTCTGGTGCTCACTACACCTTCCACCCTCTTCAGCGAGGGGAAGTCCAAAACACTGCATACACAAAAGACAGAAAGGGTGCACCAGTCTAGAGATTATCCAAAGCTCTTTTTTACAGTGCATCCAGAAAGTATTCACTTTTTCCACATACAGCCTTATTCCAAAATGGACTAAATTCATTATTTTCCCCTACATTTTACAAACAATACCCCATAATGACAACGTGAAAGGAGTTTGTTTGAAATTTATTAAAAATAAAAAAATAAAAAAATCCCATGTACATAAGTATTCACAGCCTTTGCTCAATACATTGTTGAAGCACCTTTGGCACTAATTGCAGCCTCAAGTCTTTTTTGAGTATGATGCTACAAGCTCGGCACACCTATTTTTGGTCAGTTTCTCCCATTCTTCTTTGCAGAACCTCGCAAGCTCCATCAGGTCGGATGGGGAGCATCGGTGCACAGCCATTTTCAGATCTCTCCTGAGATGTTCAATCGGGTTCAGAGTTGTCCCCTAGCCACTCCTTTGTTATCTTGGCTGTGTGCTTAGGGTCATTGTCCTGTTGGAAGAAGAACCTTTGCTCCAGTCTGAGGTCCAGAGTGCTCTGGAGCAGGTTTTCATCAAGGATGTCTCTGTGCATTGCTGCATTTGTCTTTCCCTTGATCCTGACTAGTCTCCCAGTTCTTGCTGCTGAAAAACATTCCCACAGCATGATGCTGCCACCACCATGCTTCACTGTAGGGATGGTATTGGCCAGGTGATGAGCGGTGCCTGGTTTCCTCCAAACATAACACTTGCCATTCAGGCCAAAGCGTAAGCGATAATTTTGTTTTTCATGATCTGAGAGTCCTTCAGGTGCCTTGTGACAAACTCCAGCTGGGCTGTCGTGTGCCGGGAGGAGTGGCTTCCGTCTGGCCACTGTACTATACAGGCCTGATAGGTGGAGTGCTGCAGAGATGATTGCTCTTCTGTAAGGTTCTCCTCTCTCCACAGAGAAATGCTGGAGCTCTGTCAGAGTGACCATCGGGTTCTTGGTCAGCTCCCTGACTAAGGCCCTTCTCCCCCAATTGCTCAGTTTGGTCCAGCAGCCCGCTCTAGGAAGAGTCCTGGTGGTTCCAAACGTCTTCCATTTACGGATGATGGAGGCCACTGTGCTCATTGGGTCCTTCAATGCTGCAGACATTTTTCTGTACCCCGCCCCAGATCTGTGCCTCCATACAATCCTGTCTCGAAGGAGTATAGACAATTTCTTGGACTTCATGGCTTGATTTGTGCTCTGACATGCACTGTTAACTGTGGGACCTTATATAGACAGATGTATGTCTTTCCAAATCATGTCCAAACAACTGAATTTACCACAGGTGGACTCCAATCAAGTTGTAGAAACATCTCAAGGGTGATCAGTGGAAACAAGATGCACCTGAGCTCAATTTTGAGTCTTATGGCAAAGGCTGTGGATACTTATTACATGGGATTTTTTTGTGTTTTATTTTTAATAAATTTGCAAAGATTCAAGCAAACTTATTTTATGTTGTTTTTCGAATTTTGAGAAAAATAATTCATTTCATTTTGGAATAAGACTGTAACATAACAAAATGTGGAATAAGTGAAGCGCTGTGCATACTTTCCGGATGCACTGTATAGTATAGTTAGAAGAGTAGGTTATACTCAGGCACGCATATGTAAAAAACTCATCACATAAACCAGGAGAAGCTACAACCATAACAATTAGCATATGCCCCAGGTCGGCTACGATGTTGGCAAGAAACAAATCACAGATGGTGACGCATTTCGTGGGTGTCCCCTCTTCCTCAGTTCTGCGGAAGAGGGCAACCTAATATGCCACAATGCATATACGGTATGTTGTAGTGTGCTCCATTGCATATTTTTTCATCCATTATGATGCGTTGGTAGCACATTGGTAATGCATGGGCTGCTATAACACAAAACACACTAACGCAGCTATAGCACCACCCTCAGGGTTACCAGTAGAGTAAATGAGGAAAATCCAACATATAACCTTTGTCACTAGAACAGAAGCAGAGGGGATTTTTTCTAGTGAGGGCACTTGTACTGGAGACAACTATCATAGGTGGGTTTTCCAACCTATGACATTTGTCTCCAGAAATTAAACATGGCAGGAGTTCCAAACCTCCCCTACTTTGTCTAAAACTAGAAGAAAATGGATTTGGTTGGAGTTATTCTTTAACCTCTAGATCCAAATGAAGGAGAAATCTTTATAAAGCATGATCGGGTCTGCTCTAAATAAAGTATAAAATTCCTACTTGACATCTAAAGCCAATCAAACAATTCCTTGCATCAATCCAATATGCTTTGACAGCCTCCAGAGATGGTTCGGGAGCTTTGGCTGGTTATAGCCCTTCTAAAAGCTCCTCTTTAAAGCACTAACTCGATTTAGTTATTCAAACCCAATTCCTGTGTAATGGATTAATGGCCCATGTACAAATTATTTCCAAACAATATCACACACGTTTACTGATTTATGGTCGCCTTGAGTCAATTTTCCTATTTTCAGAAAGAAGCCATTAAAGCTTTTCGGATGAGCCTTTTTTTTTTTTTAATTTTCTTATTTTCTTCATCTTGTGTTAAGAGGAAACTCTCTTCCCATGGCTGCCTGGATCCTGGATGTTGGATGAACCCATTGTGTCCATCGTGAGATTCTTCCCCCATACAGTATTCCATTGTATAGGAGACAAAGGAATATCAGCTGGCTTTAAATTCCGAGCTCTCCCAACAACAATGGCTAGTCGCAGCCTGCGGCCATACAGAGCATTAGCAGGAATTCTTCTTTAGGTTGGGAAGCCACCTGCTGCTGGAGATCACTTGCTGCAAGACCAAGCTTTGTGCTCACATTCATTAAAAGGATGTTTTGCTCATTTTCAGTCTCATTGGAGGTTTTACGTTCGTATAAACGGGATTAAAAAAAAAGAAAATATGATGGTAAATCTAACACGTGGCTTCCAGATGAATGCAATAAAAGATTGCAAAGTGTTCCTGTGGTTTTATCAGACAGGTGGGCACCCTTGCTGTTGGCATCTGTTGTGTTCAGCAGGTTTTCCTATGCCATGGCCTCAACTGCTGACAGCTTGAAGTCTGGCAAAATAAAAATAAATAAATACATTCAGTTAAAGCGGTTCTGCACTGTGTGTATTTTTTTTGGAATACAATGCTAAGGATTAGGAGGTAAATTGGGGGACTCACGTGTTCCATCTTCATAATTGATTGCTCCTGGTTTTCCTCTTATAAAATAATTTATATAACCCTTTCCTGCTGGGGGCCATCTTGCCTGTGGGCATGTGAAACCCCACAGGCACTTTAGATGGCCCAGCATGCACCGTCGTTACTGCGCCGAGCTCGCGCGTGCACAGTAACGGCAAAGTGCAGCTCATGTTCTCCGAAATCTCGCGACTGACTCCTGGGATCAATGACATCAGATCCCAGGAGACAGTGCGGTGTGACGACGATCGATGCAGAGACCCCGCCCACCGCCGCAGAGACGGAGGAAAGGAAGTCAGCGATTACAAGGTAAGTGGAAAAAAAAAAAACACACTTCATTTAGTACTCTTTGCCTGATTTGGAAGGCAAAGAGATTTACTAAATTAAATGTGTGCAGAACCGCTTTAACCCTTTAAAAGTAGGCAACATTTTGAGGCATCCCAGTCTAAAATGTAATTGTTTAGGTAGGCCCCCAAAAATACTAGTTTGGTAATTCTAAAGATGATTGTGCAGAGATTGTACTTTGTTGTGTGTTTGGCTTTAGTTGCCTCTTGTTGGTTATAATCTCACATATGATATGTTGACACAACTCACAGTGGTTAGCTATTCCGCCTAGCAACACTAGGGTCATCTGTTCGAATCCCAACCACGGCACTACCTGCCTGGAGTTTGCATGTTCTCCCATTGCCTGAGTGGGTTTCCTCCAGATACTCCAGTTTCCTCCCACACTGCAAAGACCTGCTGGTAGGTAAAATGGCCATGGTATGTGTACGGTGGGTATAGAAAATAGTCGCTCCCCTTTAAAATAATCAAATTTTTTTGCTTTGCAGCCTGAAATGAAGACAAAATAGATATTTGGGGGGCACACCCTAAAAAATGCATAAAGATGGTGCTGTCATAAGACCATACAACAGAGCAAACATATTACAGCGCACACATGCAAAACTGACATTTACCTCCAGCAAGGCTATTTAAAACACTTAAGGCCCATACACACGATCAGACTTTTTGACAACCAACATGCAAATTAGCTGTTTTGGACCAACATCCGACCGTGTGTACGCTCCATCGGACCAACTTTTTCCAGGTTTCATCAGACTTTTGTTGGCTGTGCGAACGGACCAACTTTCTGCCAACAAAAGTCCGATGGACCAAAGTCCGACCATGTGTACACAAAACCAACGGACTTTTGTACAAACCAATGCAGAACCAATGCAAAAGATCAGACAACAATACAGAAGTTGACCATAGGTGGCGGTAAAGAGCAGAAAAACCAAGTGATTTGGTGAAAGTTGGCTGAAAAAGTCCTGCCGTGTGTATGCAATACCAACTTGGGGCCAACGCCCTTTGGACAAAAATCCACAGGAAAGTTGGTCCACGGTCCGATCGTGTGTATGAGGCTTTAGACCGACATTTTCAAAAAACATTATCAAAAAATATGGGGATTTGGTCACACCATATTGCTATATGGTGCTTAAGCCCACTTACTGCGACAAAGTACCCCATGATTAGTGGGTCCTACACTATCCATAGATCGGGAGATCTGCTTCTCTGAACCAAGGGAGCTATACTCCTCTAAATGGGACACAGGTGATCACTCATGAGAGGTACTTACTGAGTGGGGTGCGCCACCCAAAAGGATTTGGTCAAAATCCATACACTAGACAAAATAGATATTTGGGGGGCACCCCCTAAAAAATGCATAAAGATGGTGCTGCCATAAGACCACACAACAGAACAAACATATTACAGCGCACACATCCCCATATTTTTTGATAATGTTTTTTGAAAATGTCTGTCTAGGTGTTTTAAATAGCCTTGCTGGAGGTAAATGTCAGTTTTGCATGTGTGCGTGGTAAAAAAAATCAAAGGCAACACAGACCCTCCCTGGATCAGGACGGCTCTCCAAACTGGATGAAGAGCCAGGAGGAAACTGGTCAGAGAGGCTACCAAGAGGCTCACAGCAACTCTGAAATTATGACAAAGAGTGGTCATTGTGTGCATGTGACAACTATATCGCAAATTCTCCACAAATGTGGCTTGTATGGGACAGTTGCAAGAAAAAAGCCTCTCCTCAAGATTGGCCCAATGCAGTCACGACTGAGAAAGAAAGAAGAGAGAAGAGGGAAGAAGGACAGAGGAGACCGGGCTCCTCCGCTAGTAAAAGAGCTGCAAGAAGCAGTGGCGTACTAAGGGGGGTGCGGGGGGGGTGGGCCGCACCGGGTGCCACACACTGGGGGGGGTGTCAGGCCGGCGCCCCCCTCCGCGATGGAAGCGGGGAGTCGGGGACAGCGCGCCGAGCGCTGATATATCTTGCGCAGCGGTGCGGTGAGTGACAGCCAGCGTCAGGTGAGGTGAGAGGAGGGAGAGGGGGAGGGTGTTCGCCGCTCTCCGCGGCTCTAATCTGTCTCGGCTGTAGGGGGGGTGTCTGTGTAATGTAAAGGGGTCTAGAGGTGCAGGGTGCTGTGTAATGTAAAGGGGTCCAGAGGTGCATGGTGCTGTGTAATGTAAAGGGGTCCAGGGTGCTGTGTAATGTAAAGGGGTCCAGAGGTGCAGGGTGCTGTGTATTGTAAAGGGGTCCAGAGTGCTGTGTAATGTAAAGGGGTCCAGAGGTGCAGGGTGCTGTGTATTGTAAAGGGGTCCAGAGTGCTGTGTAATGTAAAGGGGTCCAGAGGTGCAGGGTGCTGTGTATTGTAAAGGGGTGCAGGGTGCTGTGTAATGTACATAGTAGTGACAAAGAGATATTTAAGGATGCAGAGGTATGCAGGGAGCACAGTGGGGTGTTTTTACGTTTTAAGGTGGGGGGGTGCCAGATATAGGATCCGCCCCGGGTGCCAAATGCACTAGGTACACCCCTAGCAAGAAGATAGCGGAGGAGCCGGCAGAAAAGCAGGAGGCGACGCCGGAGAGCAGGAGAAGAAGCCAGACACCGGGAGAAGAGGCCGAACAGAGCGGAGAAGTCAGAAGAAGTCCCCTGAAGTTGGAAGAAGACCCCCGGAGCTGATTAATAAATTACTTTAAAAACCTGTGTTTTTTTTTTTTTTTTATTAAAGGGGGTTCCCGGATTCCGATAAGCCCCCCGCCCGCAGACCCCGACAACCAACGGCCAGGGTTGTCGGGAAGAGGCCCTTGTCTTTATCAACATGGGGACAAGGTGCTTTGGGGTGGGGGGGGGCTGCAGGGCGCCCCCCTTCCCCAAAGCACCCACCCCCCCATGTTGAGGGCATGCGGCCTGGTACGGTTCAGGAGGGGGTGCACTCGCTCATCCCCACCCCCTTTCCTGACCAGCCAGGCTGCGTGCTTGGATAAGTGTCTGGTATGGATTTTGGGGGGACCCCATGCCGCTTTTTCGGCATAGGGGGTTCCCCTTAAAATCCATACTAGACCTAAGGGCCTGGTATGCTCCTGGAGGAGGAACCCATGCCGTTTTTTTTTTATTTAAAATTTGGCGTGGAGTTCCCCCTCGAGAGCTGATTATTCTGTGGGAGAGGCGACATTGTCGCCTCAATATAGATGGAGATCCGACTTGGAGGCGACATCCATTGAAATCAATGGGTACAAGTCACCTAGAAGTCGGATTGAAGTAGTACAGGAATCTTTTCTGAAGTTGGAGCGACTTCAGTAGTGTGCATTAAGATGACTCTCATTCACTTACATTGATTTTTACATGTAGCGTGACTTGAAGCGACTAGGGGCGACTTGGGGCGACTTGAAGTTGGATCCAAAGTTGCCCCTGTGTGAATGGAGTCTTATGGTCACAACCATAAGTGCTATGTTTGGAGAGGGGTCAACAAGGCATCTCCACTGTGAAGCATGGTTGTGGCTCACTGATGTTTTTTTTTGGGGGGGGTGGGGTGAGCTCTACAGGCACGGGAAAATTGATGGCAAGATGAATGCAACATGTTATCAGAAAATACTGGCAGATAATTTGCATTCTTCTGCACGAAAGCTTTGCATGGGACGGTCTTGGACTTTTCAGGACGACAATGAACCAAAGCACAAGAGTTGACCCTCCAGTGGTTACAGCAGAAAAGGTGAAGGTTCTGGAGCGCCCTTCACAGTCTCCCGTCATCGAGCCACTCTGGGAAGATCTCAAAAGTGTGGTTCATGCAAATGCAGAAATAAAAGAAATTTGTTTTGTCTGCTCATTCATGTCTTCTTAAAAATGGTACACACTATATATTTCCCAGTCTTCAAAGGGGTGCAAACTTTTGAGCACAACTGTATAAGTACCTGTAAAAAAAATATACAAACTCAATGCTGCCTGATTGTTCTACGTTAGTGACTTTCTAATTAGTCAAGCTTAGATCCGGAAGATGCCTGGGTCCCTTCACATTGAAAAATACAAGAAGTAGCAACTTCCAGATGATTTTAGGATGTAGCCTTTGTTATTTTGACTTCCCAACTCATATAGAAGAATGTGGTTCAAAATCCTAACATCAAAAGAGGAAATACATTGCGACAGGAACAATTACTGTCAACATTTAAGACATTCATTGACCCAACAAATTGTTATCTGCTTTCTGGAGAACCAGAGAGCCCTGTGACGTGTTTAAAGGGGATGCGATGATTGACACGTCCTGCCTATGTTGGAGTTTGTCTTTGAGAGTCAGTAAAGAGCTGGGAATTCTGGGAAAATTAGTCTAAGCAGATAAGAGGGTAACACAGATACATGTTAACCAAAGTTGGATGTATAGCCAGCCACACATCTGAGTACAGACCCAGAGAAGTGATAGGTGTTAAAGATAAGGAGGCCTAGGTCTACAGTACAATGGAGGATAATGAAAGGATTCATAAAGCAATATTGGAAGGAAACTTCGATCACATTCCCACCAGACAGCAGAGATTGTCCGTAAAGGTTTTTCTGTGTGCCGACCCTATTGGTAAGTGTTTATTTATTTCATAGCACCAAGATAGTCTGCAGAACTATATTTAGGGTACATGGAGACAGGGGTTCCCAGTATTAAAGGGTAGCTGGTTTCTCCAAGTATATGTAGTCATATCAAAATTAAAGTGGTGCAGTGGGAACATGCTTCTCCCAGTACACGGAATCAGAGGACCCCAGAATTACAGGGGTGCAGGGGAGCAGGCTTAATGGAGGTCTCTTTCCAGGCAGTACCATGTGCCCAATTTTACACTAGACCATTGCAACTCAACATTCTGGAAGCATGGGACAAGATGGCACAATCTTTGGACCACGCCATATGCCTGGCCAGCAAAACCAGATTTGTCCTGGCATGGTGGGTCACAAGTTTGGCACTGGAACAGAAAAAATGTCTTCTTCCAAATGCTTTGTAGGTTCTAACAAAGGATGCCAACTTGCCAGGCTGGGGTGCAGTCCTAGACATCCTCTGGGTACAAGGGACTTGGTTGTCGGATAAAGCTAGTCTCCCAATCAATATTCTGGAATCCAGAACTATTTATCAACCCCTCTGTGAGCTTACTGAGCAGGATTCAGTCATACAATGCCATGGCAGTGGCCTATCCCAACTATCAGGGAGGAAGAGTAGGGACAGTAGGCTTCTCCCAGTACAAGGAGTGGGGGATCTGAAAATTAGAGGGGTGTAGGGACAGTAGTCTTCTCTCACTACGTGGGGTCAGGGGAGCCCAGAAATAAAGCAGTGTGGAGATTTTAGGCTTCTCCCAGTCAATAGTGTCAGGTGATCTCAAATTTAGGTGTAGGGGGAGCAGGCTTCTCCCAGTACATAGAGTCAGAGGATCCCAAAATAAAGGGGTGGGGGGGGGGGTAGGGAGCCTGCCCTAATATATGGAGTTAAGAGATCCAGGCATTATAGGGGTAAAGGGAGAAGAGGCTTCTTCCAGAATATGGAGTCAGGGGATCCTACAAAAAGAGGGGTGCAGAGGGAACAGACTTTTCACAGTAAATGGAGTTAGGGGGTCCTAGCATGACTGGAAGGCTTAACTGCTGAAATTTCCTGGTAGTGGGCAACTTGAAAACTAGATTTTTTATTTTTTTTGTCTGTACATTTTAAGTTGTTATTTTTTTTTTTTTTACTCCAACTTTATTAATGGCTACAGTATGGTACATAGGATTGAACAGGAATATTGTCGACCATAGCCAAAAACATTACTCGTAAAAGACATGACTATCGTGTCAACATGTAGAAACAGGTGAACGATAGACCATCAGTATGTAAAACCAATCAACACAAAAGAGAAAAAAATAAAAAGGAAAAAAGGGCAAAACAAGGCTTCCACTTCAGAAACATAGCAAATGAAAATTACACTTTAATGCAGTGTACACGCGGTCGGAATTTCCGATGGAAACAGTCCGATGGGAGCTTTTCATCGGATTTTCCGACCGTGTGTATGCCCAACGGTCTTTTTCTGTCGGAATTTCCGACGGACTTTGAATTGAGAACCTGTTCTCAATTTTTCCGACGGAAAACCTTTCTATCGGATTTTCCGATCGTGTGTATGCAATTCCGACACGCAAAATTCCGACGCATGCTCGGAAACAATTCGATGCATGCTCGGAAGCATTAAACTTCCCTTTTATAATGCTGTCGAACGTGTTTTATGCCGCTGTGTTATTGACCGTCGGAATTTGGTGTGATCGTGTGTAGGCAACACAGCTTGAGCGGAATTCCGTCGGAAAAATTTCCGACGAGAATTCCGATCGTGTGTACGCGGCATTAGGTTTTTAAAGCAAATGCACACATACCCCCACCACAGCTCACACGTTTTTGGCAGCGGGATACATTTGACATTTTTATCTGTTTAAAACATTAATACAAAATGTCTTATCCTTGTTATAGTGATTCTTTTTAACAAATGTGGAAACTCCCTTTAAATTATTTTCTGCAAGTTGGCTGGATTCTCAATAAGATATATCTTTAAAAGTACAAACTGGACACTAGTGTTTAACTAAGCTGTACTTATGTATTTTGATGTTACAGTTGGTGCAAGCAACATTTAAATACCAGAAGACAGGAAAAACAAAGCCTGATATATCTTTGCTAAAAAAAAACACACAAAATAACAAATGTAAGGGTAAAATTAGTAGGATAAAGATAAAATAGTAACAGGGACATTTCCTCTGGATAAAATTAGAGTGCTAGATTATTCCTTACAAACACGTTCCAGGAATAGGTACACAAACTCTCAGTATCGTATTTAGCTAGAAATGACATACCACTCCACACAAATTCTCAAATCCCGGGGGTTGACTGTACTAAGAAAAGTTCCTTCCAACATGTAGCCATTACCTTCTCTCCCAAATTCTAAAATCTCAAGAAATCTTCACTGTATAATTTATCTGCTCATGTATGCCATTATTGGCATAAAGTGAAAATAGCCATATATCTTCTTTCCTTTGATAGAAGAAAAACCTTTTCATAACCTTTATCAAGATTTCTCTTGCATCTAGAAAGTTTCTTCAGTAGCTGCAGAGCCAGAAGGGGCTTATTTTGCAGATTTCCAGGACTGAACTCTGCTGAAGGTTCTCATCTAGGTACTTACGAGCAATGTGTTCAGTCAGCCGTAGAGTTCTTTACAGGTCCAAGCCGCGGTACTGCACCCATCTGGTGGAAGTTTGGGAACCCTTAGGGAGTATGTCTACTGGATGAGCAAAGACTGTCAAGAGCAGCATGCTCCCATACTCCCAGCTTCTCTATCCCCTGATGTGCCTGTGAGGGTGCTGCAGGTCTTTCTCTGGACCTTATTCACGATCCATCTACGGCAGTAATTCTCAACCAGGGTTCCTCCAGAGGTTGCTAGGGGTTCCTTCAGAATTGGGCCATTTCTGCCTCTCAGATAAGTTCCCACTGACACCATTGATCTTTTTAACTATCTGTAAGGAGGTAATTCTTCCCATGACCACAAGTGTGAGGAGCATTCTTCCCACTGACCATCACACTAATGTATCATGAGTTGTAGATTTCTAATTTTTAGCAGGGGTTCCCCGAGACCAGAGAACTATTTCAAGGGTTCCTCTGTGTTAAAAAAGTTGAGAAAGGCTGATCTACGGTGTTTTTTTGCCCTATTTGGATAACATCTTTTCTCCTCCTAAGCATTTTGCTCAGCAATACCCGCTGGAGGAGTGGTTCCTAAATAAGTACTCTGTCCCTGTTGTGGACCCAAGTGTTTCCTGTCTTAATAAACCTTTGGCTTTACCTGCTGAGGGAATCCTTGTATTTAATGACCTGGGGAGTAGAAGCTCAGGAGTCCTTTGTAAGGCCTTATTTTCCCTTGAAGGTACCCTGCAACCTGCTAATGTGACCATGTCCATCTGCCAGACATTAGCTGTCTGGTCCAAGGTTATGTCCAAGAGTCCTGGATCTATCATGACAGATCCTTCTGTCCTCCAGCAACTAGAGTTCATGCCTGTGGCCCTACTCTATTGTGTTGATTGGCTAGCTTATATAATATGCCAAATATCCAGAATGGGCCTGCTTTAGGTACACATGTGGGTGACCCTTTGACTCAAATATTGGACTGCGGAGCATCAGTGGAAGACCACCTCTTGCAAAAACCCTTTGACTGGGAACTCCCTTGTGACAAATCCATGGATAAAAATTTCCAAGCAGGTCATCCAGGTGAAGTGTACCCGTTTGCACTAGAAGGGAAAATCTTGATTTGTGATAACCTTTACTCCTGAGTCCAGCAGGGGGACAGTTTTGCATAGGGAGGAGGGGAAATGTATGTTTCGGGGTATACATGCAGATTAGTGCTTAGTGTTTTTGGGGGGGGGGGGGATTTTGCATGTCCCCATCTTCTTAACATGCATCAACATTACCTGTGTTTTGCTGTTGGCATGAAACATTACCAGTTTGTTGCCCTTCCCTTTGGCCTGTCCATTTCACTTTGGGTCTTCACCAAGACTTTAGTCTTTCCATAGATCTGGATAATCTGATTCAGAGGGGAACAGTCAGCTAAGGTTCTGTCAGTCATAATGCCTATCAGGTGTTGCAGGCCTATACAAAGATTCAGGTGGATCCTAAGTTTCCAGAAATTATAGTTGAAACCATCTCATCAACTGGAGTATCTGGGGCTGACCTTGGATACAGTAATCTCCAAGTTTCCCTTCCCCTGGACAAACTGAGGTCTTTCTCTATTCCCACATTGGGGTTATACTGTCCAGGTGCTCACCAACTCTATGAGTGAAGATTTTGGGCTTAATGGGTGTTCGTTTTCCAGGCAGTTCCATGTGTCCAATTTCAGTCCAGACCATTGCAACTTAACATTCTGGCACAAGATGGGACAAGATGACACAATCTCTGGACCATACCATTTGCCTTGCCAGCAAAACCAGTTTTGTCCTGGCATGGTGGGTTACAAGTTCGGCACTGGAACAGAAAACAATTTCTTCTTCCCAATGCTTTGTAGGTTCTCAGGAAGGATGCCAACTTGTCAGGCTGGGGTGCAGCCTGCAGCTAGCATCCCAATCAATATTCTGCAATCCAGAACTATTTAGTTATCCTTTCTGTGAGTTTACTGAGCAAGATTTAGTCAGACAATGCCATGGCAGTGGCCTATCCCAACTATCAGGGAGGAACAAGGGCAAGCAGACTTTCTCAGTTGCCAACGACTGGACTCTTCACCCACAGGTGTTTCAATACCTTTGTAACGGTTGGAGGGTGCAGGAATGTGAACCTTCTGGCTTCCAGATTTAAAAACAAACTGAGCAGGGTTTTTTCCAGGTCCAGGGATTCTCTAGCTTCCACACTGGATGCTCCAGGGACTCTGTGGGATCAGTTCAGCTTGACCTATGCCTTTTTTCATCTCACCAAACTGGCCCTAGAGAAAATTGTACTTGAACATCTTCAGGCCCCTGG
The DNA here is from genome assembly GCA_028564925.1 of Lithobates sylvaticus. Taxonomy (NCBI): domain Eukaryota; kingdom Metazoa; phylum Chordata; class Amphibia; order Anura; family Ranidae; genus Lithobates; species Lithobates sylvaticus. The sequence continues at coordinate 595,763,980 of CM053027.1, forward strand.
CAGACTCTCTGTGGGCCCTCCCAGATCATCCAGATCTCAAGAGTCAATTTACACCCTGATTCTCAGTTTCTGCTGTTAAACCCAGGTCCTGAGGGCCAGGGGCCTGTTGAATTCCATTATCCCTATGCTCTTAAAGCTAGGGAGTTGACTACTCACAAAATCTTCCATTGCACCTGGAAGGCATATTTATCTTGGTGTGAGACAGGGAAATTCGACCCCAAGAAGTCCATGGAACAGAGTTTGTCTTTTCTCCAGTCTCTTCTGGTTCAATGGTTCACCTTGAGTACCATCAAGGACCAAATATCACCCTTAGCAGTTTTTCCACTTGCATCTCAGGCCACTTGCATCTCATTTCTTAGTAAAGACCCTCCTACAGAGTGTTGCTCACAATATACCTTCTGTACATTCCCCAGTGTCTCCTCTAAAATGTAACTGAATTCTGTTTGTCCTTCAGATAACAACCTTTGAATCAGTTAGGGATATTATTCTGTCTACCTTTATTCGCAAGGTTGCCTTTCTCACTGTGATTATGTTAGCAAGGTGAAGCTGGCCATAGATGGGTCAAAATTCATCCAGTTCAGTAGAGACTGGCCAAATTTTGATCCATCTATGTTAATTCCTGTTCAGGAGGAATCAATCATTAGATCCATTCCTTACACATCTATGCACGCACTACATAAAGATGGCAGTGCGAACACAAGCGGAAGGATACAAATATTTCCAGGGACATTTCCAGAGAGTGAAATGTTTGACTATTCTTTTTTGCAAAGTAGCTCAAGCTCTATCAGATTGGATGGAGAGCGTCTGTGAACAGCAATTATCAAGTCTTGTCACAGATTCTCAGTTGGATTTAGGTCTGGACTTTGACTGAGCCATTCTAACACGTGAATATGCTTTGATCTAAACCATTCCATTGTAGCTCTGGCTGTATGTTAAGGGTCGTTGTCCTGCTAGAAGGTGAACCTCCGCCCCAGTCTTAAGTCTTTTGCAGACTCCAACAGATTTTCTTCTAAGATTTCCCTGTATTTGGCTCTATCCAACTTCCCATCAATTCTGACCAGCTTCCCTGTCCCTGCTGAAGAAAAGCATCCCCACAACATGATGCTGCCACCACCATGTTTCAAAGTGGGGATGGTGTGTTCAGGGTGATGTGCAGTGTTAGTGCTATAGTGCAACAAACTGTGATGCACTGACCATATATAACATGGATCAGTGCAACATAAATATCATCCTTATCAGACATAAATAAGTAAATCCATTGATTGAAGTGATAAAAACGTGTTGCAGTGTCTGGTGCATCAGTGCACCGCTCTATTCAAAGCATAAAAAGCTGGGAACGTGTTGAGGTTGTAGGTTCCTCCGCTGTGAGACCAGCTGTCTCCTACATTGTCCTGTCCCCTTTTGCATAATAAAAGGTTTGTTGCACTATAGCACTTTATCTTTTACCTTTTGACACTTTTATTTATTTAGTATTTACTTTAATGAACTTGGTTTTGTCTATCTCTATCATGACTTGTGAGATCTTGAAGGGAATTAGCTCCTCCAGAGTTCCCATGGGCCTCTTGGCTGGTTCTCTGATTAATGCTCTTCTTGCCCGGCCTGTCAGTTTAGGTGGACGGCCATGTCTTGGTAGGTTTGTAGTTGTGCCATTTTCAGATGATGGATTGAACAGAGCTCTGTGAGATTTTCAAAGCTTGGGATATGTTTTTATAACCTAACCCTGCTTTAAACTTCTCCACAACTTTATCCCTTAGCTGTCTGGTGTGTTCCTTGGCCTTCGTGATGCTCTTTGTTCACTAAGCCCCATATCAGATTTTCTGCAGATTTTTGTCTTCAGATTTACCAAAACCATGTAGCGCAAGGGCCTGCCGGACCGCATACAAATTGAAACTCCTAAGGTTTGACCTCATATTATATAGTTTTGGTAAATCTGAAGACAAAAATCAGCAGAAAATCTGATAGTGTGTATGGGGCTTAAGGTTCTCTAATAAACCTCCGAAGGCTTCACAGAACAGCTGTAAATATACTGAGATTAAATTACACACGAGTGGACCCTATTTACCTATTTGGTGACTTCTGAAGGCAATTGGTTCCACTAAATTTTAGTTAGGGGTATCAGAGTAAAGGGGGCAGAATACAAATGGCACCCCACACTTTTCAGATATTTATTTGTATACAATTTTGAAAAACATTCATAATTTTCCTTCTACTTCACAATTATGTGTCACTTTGTGTTGGTCTATCACATAAAATCCCAATAAAATTAATTTATGCTTTTGGTTGTAACATGACAAAATGTGGAAGAGTTCAAGTGGTATGAATACTTTTTCAAGGCACTGTAAGGTTTAACTCCAGACAAAGCTCCTTTTTAGCATTGGAAAAACACTAATGCCGCGTACACACGGTCGGAATTTCCGATGGAAACAGTCCGATGGGAGCTTTTCATCGGATTTTCTGACCATGTGTATGCCCATCGGTCTTTTTCTGTTGGAATTTCCGACGGACTTTAGATTGAGAACCTGTTCTTAATTTTTCCGACAGAAAACCTTTCTCTTAGGATCCGCTATTTCCCCGTCTCAATACTCCCCCCCCCCCCCGTGCGGGATAGGATATTGATATTTGCTAGACATGAATACAATGATGATGACTTGCTCTGGGACTACCATGTTTTATTAGACTGTTTCTTCCATTCAATGTCTGAGAAGATCTAAGCTTAACATGTATACTAACATAGAGAAAGTGAATGTACACCTACTGTTGTTGAAGTTATGACATGTTGTGCGATGCACTGTTGTATTGTACTTGTAATTTTTTTCTCCTTTTAGGAGATCAATAAAAATGTTTCTTTAAAAAAAAAAAAAAAAAAAGAAAACCTTTCTATCGGATTTTCCGATCGTTTGTATGCAATTCCGACACGCAAAATTCCGACGCATGCTCTGAAACAATTCGACTCATGCTCAGAAGCATTAAACTTCCCTTTTATAGTGCAGTCAAACGTTTTTTAAGGCGTGGTGTTATTGACCGTCGGAATTTGGTGTGACCGTGTGTAGGCAAGACAGTTTGAGCGAAATTCCGACAGAATTCTGACAGGGAAAACCATCAGAGCTTTTTCCGACGAGAATTCCGACCGTGTGTACGCGGCATAAGACAGATGAGAATCTCTAGAGGATATTTTCCATCAATTCCTATGTGGTCACTGAGACAGGAAGTGGGCCAAATCTATTCAGTTGGGGCACACATAGTTATAAGCATTTTTTTAAGTAGATACTAGAAGGAAGAGAACTATTGTCAGGCTTTTATGACTTCCTCTTTTCCCACTGGGGAGACCTCACTTTCTGTGCATCCACCCACACAGGAAAACCAACAGGGACCCAGACCGCAAAAACAAAATAAAACTTGAGAGGTTCAAACTATTATCCACTCCGTCCAAAACTTCCACGAGCCATACTATAGCTGGAACATAAAAGATTTCTTTCAGCTGCATATTAAGTATTCTTGTTTTGCTGCTACTAATGCAAAATAAAATTGTATTCTTTTAACAGTGTGCTATTCGCTATTTTAATTTATTTTCAATTACTTATTCCTAAATTATAGTATATGAGCACCCAAAAAAGGGGTTCAATTCAATAAACTTATACTCCACTGAACTTAAAGTGGAAGTAAACCCCCTATTGTTTTCAGCCAAGGAAGCTGCCATCTTTGCCTCTGTTTAATCCACAACTGCCATAATGCTGCACATGTGATCAGTTATGACACCAGCCATTGGATGATCTGACAGTTTGGTTGAGAGCACAACCAATGGAAGTGTTACATTTCCGGCAGGTGCCTGGAATGAAACTGTTTTTTGAAACTGGTAAATGGATGGGTTTACTTCCGCTTTAACAATACTAGTCCTTTTTTGCTTGATGCTTTTTTCGCGAATGTGCTTCCTGCCTTGCGGTGACAGCGCTCGCTCAGTAAGACTCTATGCAGGAGAGGGTTGTCACCCTGTGCTGAAACCTACCCACACCTCTGTTGGAGTAGTACCCACTACCCGCTGCCTGGTTGCATGGCACTGACTCCTGCTCCTGCATTGGCTGCTGTGTCACAGGATGTGACGTACACCCACAGCTAGAACGTAGAGGAACAGCATGCAGGGACAAGGATGGCGCAGGAAATTTCTGCTTGAAAAAAGGTTAAAGCATGAATGCACATTGGCACCGGCATCTTCTCCCTGGGGTGCCAGTCTTCGGCCATTTTGAGTGGCGCAGGATGACGTTACTCCTGTGCATGTGTGGGCGTGCAGTCATCCTGGCTCACTGGCAGCATGCTGGAATGTAAAGAGAGCTGTTTATTCTGTGTAGGATTGCGAATAGGCAGGTAAGTGTATTTTATTGCAGAAGAGACATTGCATGTGTCTTCTGCAGCACAAAGCTTGCCTGGTCAGCCGAATTTTTTTTTTACATTTAGTTCTGCTTTAAATTTACTAAGCAAAAAAATAAATAAATACAATCCCAGTTCCCACATTCTGCATAACAGAGCACCACTGCCTTTATTTTGGTTGGAGGGTTTATTCATGCTTTAATATTTTTCCTCTCCATTGATATGCAGGCCAAGCTGTCCAGAAAAAAAGTGACAGTTGCAGGGGTTGGGACAAACCATAAACCTACTTTTTAGCTGGCGCCCATCCTTGTCACCATCAATTTTAGTGGAGAAGAAATAAACAAGTCATTATTTGAGACTGATGACTTGTGTTCAGCGGCTCTTCCACAAAACGAGGGCACCTTGGAGGTAATGGTCACCCCGATGTTTCAAAAATCCACGCTGGAACCAAGAAGAGTGCCAAACAACACCGAAGGAGTCCAAAGCCTTTTATTGACTTTGCAAAAAAACATAAAACCATATAGCAACAAATGCGTTTCTCGGTTCCAAAAAAAATCTCCCTTCATCAGTGCTTAAACAATGTGTCAAAATGTTTAATTATAGACCCAAAATTGTCTATATTGGTAGATACAAAAAATGAGATTGGCGAGTGTATCCTCGTTAATATAGTGCCACATCCAAAAATTGTTAGAAACAAAGTGAATACCCCTAAGCGGACTTTATAGGCACTTATGTATTTAAGAGGGATATTGTCAGGGCTGGGCTCAGCCCTTCCTTCTCTGAGCTGGCCACTCAGCTCCTATCTCTCCACAGTGACGCGCCTGTTGATGATATCCTGCTCGTCAGCCCTGCCTACTTAAGCCGCCCAGTCCAGATGATCTCTGCCTTCCCCTTGGTCACATCTCTAGAGACGCTCTCCTGTGTTCCCGTTAAAGACTTGCTTTGCTGACATTCCTTCTGGCTCCAGATCCTGCTTGCCGTTCTACTACGCTCATCTCTGGCTCCCTGACATTTTGGCTTGTCTGACTATCTGTTCCAGTTCCTGAACTCTGGCTATGTTTTGACTATGTTTACTCTGTTTACCTTTTTTTATTATTATTAAACAAGTGTGATTTAACTGTACTTCTGTCTCAGTCTGATTCATGGTTTCTGACAGTAGGCAAAGGCCATGAATTCAGAAGATGCAGTCAATCCACTTGTTGGTAATATTTTTTCCAAATTGGATGAGCAGGATCACTGCATGGTTCAGTTTGTCATGGCGTTACAAATGCTCCTGAGGCGTACATGTCACCTGGAATCTCCCACTGTGGCTGCTCCGGTACAGCCTGTATTGCAGGCCGTCCCTGCTGCTGCTCCAGTCTCTGTGCAGGCACCCGTCTCAAGTATTACCTCTATAAGAGGTATGTCTGGTTCCGCTCCGCTTCCACAGCGATTTGGGGGCGATCCAGTCCAATGCAGAGGGTTTCTCAACCAGGTTGAGATATACTTTGAGATGCTGCCCCAGGTGTTTCCCACGGATAGAAGCAAAGTAGGTTTCGTGATATCTTTGCTTTCTGAGAGAGCCTTGGCCTGGGCAAACCCTCTATGGGAGACGCAAAAACCTGTTGTCTTGAGTTACCCTGAGTTTGTGGCTTCCTTTAAAAGGGTATCTTCTGCTGCCAAGTGCCTCATGTCCATCAAACAGAGAACTGTTGCCGATTACGCCATTGAATTTCTTACTGTGGCAGCAGAGGTTGTGTGGAACAATGAAGCCCTCGTGGCTGCCCGAGATATACCCACCGAGCTGGAGAAGTTGATCACGTTTGCCCTCCTCATTGACTCCAGACGTAGAGAAAGACTCTCTTTTAAAGAGCGCTTGCGGAAGCCTCTTTTTGTCACCCAAAAGAGAAGTGAGACTGGTGCGAACCGTAGCCAGAATAAGATCAGGAGGAATCACAGGAACCGGAACCAACTCCATCTTGGAACTGGAGGAAAATTGTCGTGACAAAGCGTCAGCCCTTACATTCTTAGTACCGGGTAAGAATGAGACAATGGTCATATCAGTCAGGGGCTTGTCAGAGACGAGAAGTTATGAATAAACTTCTGATAATAGTTGGTCCGACTATTCTTTGCCTGCCGTGTGTGCCTGACCTGGCTTGTCAGACCACGCATCCAGTTTCTCATCTGCCCTGCATGCACCTACCTAGCTCCTGCTGGAGTTTCCTCTACTGTGGGCCACCAGTCTTCCTGCACCTGCAATCAGCAGCTGCCTACTGCTGCCTGCTGCCCACCAGCCCAAGGTCTGCTGTTCCTGCTGACATCTGCTGTTCCAGCTATCCAGTCCACATTGCTCTGTTACATAAGACATGTTCAGTTAGAAGTATTTGCTGTAAAGGAAGCCACACAAACCACGGCCAGGCCAACTGCAAGATCACATATTCTGCTTATTTAGTTGGTCAGGAGTTTAGCTTGTTTTGCTGTTGTTGGCTGTATGTGACATTTCAGCATGGGACAGTTAGAGCTCAGGAGAGGAGGATACAGGAAAGCAGAATGTTGTCCAAAATATGGAGTTTTGCTGAGCAAGCAGAACACAATGTTGTCAGAGAAGTATGAAGAGGAAATTCCTGGATCGCAGCTTCCGAACCGTGGGCAGCAAACTCCATCCTTGCTCCCTGTTCTATTGCTGAACACATACAGCTGTGAACATCATTTTTTTTTTCTTTTTACAAGTGTTTGTAAGGATGCAGCAGCTCCTAGTAATTTTCCATAGGTAGCAGCAGGTCCTCCAAAAACACCCAACTATTTCATGCCTATCTTTTCCTTTGGATCTGTTGTGAAGTTACTTGCTGCGCCATCTGCTGGTTAGAATAGTGAACTGCAGTGTTGGTTCACTTTAGCATGCCTGTCATATTGCTGAGAAAAAAGGCTTCTGTTTATTTCTTGTTGTTGGGTTGTAGATTTTGATTTGGTTCCTCGAAAGCTCACCTCACTTGCAGATTCTCACCTTTGCCACCATTCCACAATGCTCCATTGCTCTCTGTCAGAGCACTCAGGAATGCCAGGTGCTTCTAAATATGGGGAACCCCTCCTGTGACGGATACGGAGCTTACACCAGGTTTAGAACTATAGCTTTTATGGCGGTAAGGGTATTGGTGGGTAAGCTTTCAAAACAGGCTCATTCACACACATAGTGCAGTGAGTGCACTGCGGAGCGGAGCAAACTGAACCCGCCCCTCCTCCTCCTCTGTGCACAGAGGAGGAGGAGGGGCGGGTTCAATTCGATCTGCTCATCAAAGATTCCGGGTGCCGGCTCAGCTGCCAGCAACGCACAGTGGAGTGGAGCTTGTGGTGCGGGAACGGAGACACCCCGCACAAGCCACGGCATTGCGGAAATCTGATTCGCCGGGACTCCGGGTCGAGAATGCAGGGCGGTCCCGGCGAATCATCGAGGTTGCGGTATGGGCAAATTAGGCGGCCGCGAGGCCCCTGTGGGGGCAAGGCCTAAGGCGACTGTCTAATTTGCCTAATTATAGAGCCGCCTCTGTTCACACATGTTGATGTGCTTTGCATTGCATTAAACAGCCCATTTAATAGTGAGAAAGGGCCCTTAATGGGTCAAGTGATTCCTTATAAACTTACTTTTTTTTTCATTGCCTCCATTAAAAATCTGTATAACACTACGAAGAATGTCACCAGCACGGCAAGCTGGAGACAATATTTCATTATGAATTACGTTTTTCAGTTTGGATGGCCTCCTGATTCCAGTCTGGTTTAGTATGTAACATGACCTTTCAGGTATTGTTTCCGATTGCCATGTACACTATATTACCAAAAGTTTTGGGACGCCTGCCTTTACACGCACTTGAACGTTAATGCCATCCCAGTCTTAGTCCTTAGGGTTCAAGATTGAGTTGGTCCACCCTTTGCAGCTATAACAGCTTCAGCTCTTCTGGGAAGGCCGTCCACAAGGTTTAGGAGTGTGTCTATGGGAATGTTTGACCATTCTTCCAGAAGAGCATTTGTGAGGTCAGGCAATGGCGAGAAGGCCTGGTTCGCAATTCAGGCATCCATAAAGCAGGGGCAGGTTACTGAGTAGCAGGAACAGGAACTAGAAACTCACTTGAACAGAGTATAGAAAGTATTATACAGATAACAACTGTAAACAGTGACATCTACAGGCCAGAGGTATGAACACAACAGTATACAATGCCATAATGTTTAGGGGAGGTTTTCGGTTAGTGTAGAGAAGGCTTAAAACCATGGCAGTGTATGTTTTGCTGTGTTTGTCCCATTGGGGAGATCTTAATTTTGAGATGCAACAAGAAGTGACAGGGAATTTCAATGTTAAGGGAGGCCAGGAAGTCCTCCAGCGCAAGGCCAGGAAGTCCTCCAGCGCAAGGCCAGGAAGTCCTCCAGCGCAAGGCCAGGAAGTCCTCCAGCGCAAGGCCAGGAAGTCCTCCAGCGCAAGGCCAAGAAGTCCTCCAGCGCAAGGCCAAGAAGTCCTCCAGCGCAAGGCCAAGAAGTCCTCCAGCGCAAGGCCAGGAAGTCCTCCAGCGCAAGGCCAGGAAGTCCTCCAGCGCAAGGCCAAGAAGTCCTCCAGCGCAAGGCCAAGAAGTCCTCCAGCGCAAGGCCAGGAAGTCCTCCAGCGCAAGGCCAGGAAGTCCTCCAGCGCAAGGCCAGGCAGTCCTCCAGCGCAAGGCCAGGAAGTCCTCCAGCGCAAGGCCAAGAAGTCCTCCAGCGCAAGGCCAGGAAGTCCTCCAGCGCAAGGCCAGGAAGTCCTCCAGCGCAAGGCCAGGAAGTACCGCCGCAGGGGGTTTTACCACTATTGCCACAAAGAGAACTGGAGTCATTCTGCACAGACCAGTGTGGCTTCTCTGGGGGTAGTGCTACACCAGCATTATAATGAGCATTTTTCCCAATGACCCCCAATAAATTTTTTTTTTTCAGGGGTTTCCAGAGACCTAAAAATTATTTCAGGGGTTCCTCTAGGGTAGAAAGGTTGAGAAAGGCTGATGATGACAAGTGAGGCTGTCAGTTTTGTGAAAGATCTGTAAGATCAGAATTCCCTTTTAAACATTAATAAAGCCTTATAATAATTCTTTCTCAGATTCGGAGTGGGAGAGAGCTGCACTACGCACAGATGTCTACCCAAAACTGCGGGAATATTGCAGACACACGTACGGCCTGGAATTCCAGGTAAGTGATCTCTGGAAGATTCTTACTAACCATTCATATATACGCTATATTGACAAAAGTATTGGGATGCCTGCCCTTACACACACATTATTATTATACAGGATTTATATAGACCCAATAGTTTACATATCGCTTTACAACTTGATGGTAGGCAGTACAAATACAATACACTTTAATACAGTAGGAATCAGAGAGCATCCCAGTAGGCATCCCAGTATTAGTCTGTAGGGTTCAATATTGAGTTGGCCCACCCTTTGCCACTATAACAGCTTTAACTCTTCTGGGAAGGCCGTCCACAAGGTTTAGGAGTGTGTCTATGGTAAGGTTTGACCATTCTTCCAGAAGGTGCATTTGTGAGGTTAGGCACTGATGTTGAAGAGAAGGTCTGGCTCTCAGTCTCTGCTCTAATTCATCCCAAAGGTGTTCTATCGGGTTGAGGTCAGGACTCTGTGCAGGCCAGTCAAGTTGCTCCATCCCAAACTCGCTCATCCATGTTTTTATGGACCTTGCTTTGTGCACTGGTCCAAATCATATGGTGGAGGGGGAATTATGGTGTTGGGTTGCTTTTCAGGGGTTGGGCTTGGCCCCTTAGTTCCAGTGAAGGGAACACTTAAGGCGTCAGCATACCAAGACATTTTGGACAATTTTTTTCTCCCAACTTTGTAGGAACAGTTTTGGGATGGCCCCTTCCTGTTCTAACATGACTGCGCACCAGTGCACAAAGCAAGGTCCATACAGACATGGATGAGCAAGTTTGGGGTGGAGAAACTTGACTGGTCTTGACCTCAACCCGATAGAACACCTTTGGGATGAATTACAGCGGAGACTGCGAGCCAGGCCTTCTTGTCCAACATCAGTGCCTGACCTCACAAATGTGCTTCTAGAAGAATGGTCACACATTCCCATAGACACTCCTAAACCTTGTGGACAGCCTTTCCAGAAGAGTTGAAGCTGTTATAGCTGCAAAGGGTGGGCCAACTCAATATTGAACCCTACGGACTAAGACTGGGATGCCATTAAAGAGGAGGTCCAGCCTGGGTGAGAAAAATTAAAAGTCAGCAGCTACAAATACTGTAGTTGCTGACTTTTACTATTAGGGCACTGACCTGTCCAGGGAGCCCACGATGTCAGAACCCCAGCCAATCTTCGGCTCGACTCCCGGGTGCTATGTAAATATAGTATTCCCGCGCTAATGGAAAAAAAATGTGATGTACAATAGGTAAGGTGCAGCGAACACCGAATGGGCTGAAACCAGAAAACCCAAATACAAGTAAATGAAAAAAATCAATATGTGGTGTCGCGCTCCTAGTATAAATACTGCATAAATTGGCTGTGAGTGTCAGATCAGCAGACAAGAGATAATATGCAGGTACACTGGTACAACTCTGGCTGAACCATCAATAAAACAGTACAGTAAATATAGTAAAATAGGTAAAAGAGCAATCATCAATAAGAAAGAATGCTTTAAAATATTTAGGTATATAAATATATAAAGTGACTAGTGTATAAAAAACCTTAGTAAAAAACACACTAAAGTGCATAAATAAATAAATGTGCAAAACCACATAAATAGATATAGTGACTAAGAGCAATGTAATCACTAGGTGGCAGTGGAGGTAAATAAATAGTGAGGTGATGATGAGTGGTTCAAGTTGGCATGGATAGAAACATGTATGCCACAGTGGAGGCCAGGATAAAAGAGGTCAGGGTAAGGGTAAAGAAGGGGGGCGAATAAAACAATATGATATAAGTGGATAATCTGACCATAAAAAGTAGGTGATAATGCTAGTGATAGCAGTAAATAAAAGATTGACAACAAATGTGGAAAAAATAGCAACAGAGAGGGAAGTGATTAAATAATCAAAATTGTAATGTGATTAAAAGATCATCATGTGCAAAATATATGACAGTCCATAAAACATAAAGTTCTGTGAACAACACAAGTCTGAAAATGACAGGTGTGATCCAATCTGGGCTACACTCTGGTGCCGAAGTGCCAAGTGAGAGTGGGAGGTGGTGAATCGAGCTTGCCCAGGGTGACAGTAGTGCTGGGGTCTTCAGTGCTGGTAGCACCCGTGGGTGTACTCCCTAATTACCTTTATGCTGCAGGTATGTAGCATATAAGAGGATGCCAGGCAGATGGGGTCTCTCTGGGGGGTGCTTCGGTGGTCTCTCTGGGATGTTGCTCGAGGGGTCTATATGCCAGTCCTAATCTCCTGTCCTAGATGTTTGGAGCCTATACAATGGTTGCTACCTGGCGCTCTGGACCAGGTTCCGCTCAGCATAAACCAGAGTAGGTGGGTAGGGGGGGGGGGGAGGAACAGAAAGGACTCGTATAGTGTAGTAGTTTTTTAGAAAAACAGTAAATGAGCTTATTCTTTAAAATGTTACTCACATAAATATTGCAGTTACAATGTGGATTCAAAACGAGCGCCGAGCTCGTAACCAGTGCGTCACTTCCGGGGTCCGTATCCTACACGTGTCGTCACCGTCACGATCCCCGATGAAGTCACGTGACGGTGACGACACGTGTAGGATACGGACCCCGGAAGTGACGCACTGGTTACGAGCTCGGCGCTCGTTTTGAATCCACATTGTAACTGCAATATTTATGTGAGTAACATTTTAAAGAATAAAGCTCATTTACTGTTTTTCTAAAAAACTACTACACTATACGAGTCCTTTCTGTTCCTCCCCCCCCCTACCCACCTACTCTGGTTTATGCTGAGCGGAACCTGGTCCAGAGCGCCAGGTAGCAACCATTGTATAGGCTCCAAACATCTAGGACAGGAGATTAGGACTGGCATATAGACCCCTCGAGCAACATCCCAGAGAGACCACCGAAGCACCCCCCAGAGAGACCCCATCTGCCTGGCATCCTCTTATATGCTACATACCTGCAGCATAAAGGTAATTAGGGAGTACACCCACGGGTGCTACCAGCACTGAAGACCCCAGCACTACTGTCACCCTGGGCAAGCTCGATTCACCACCTCCCACTCTCACTTGGCACTTCGGCACCAGAGTGTAGCCCAGATTGGATCACACCTGTCATTTTCAGACTTGTGTTGTTCACAGAACTTTATGTTTTATGGACTGTCATATATTTTGCACATGATGATCTTTTAATCACATTACAATTTTGATTATTTAATCACTTCCCTCTCTGTTGCTATTTTTTCCACATTTGTTGTCAATCTTTTATTTACTGCTATCACTAGCATTATCACCTACTTTTTATGGTCAGATTATCCACTTATATCATATTGTTTTATTCGCCCCCCTTCTTTACCCTTACCCTGACCTCTTTTATCCTGGCCTCCACTGTGGCATACATGTTTCTATCCATGCCAACTTGAACCACTCATCATCACCTCACTATTTATTTACCTCCACTGCCACCTAGTGATTACATTGCTCTTAGTCACTATATCTATTTATGTGGTTTTGCACATTTATTTATTTATGCACTTTAGTGTGTTTTTTACTAAGGTTTTTTATACACTAGTCACTTTATATATTTATATACCTAAATATTTTAAAGCATTCTTTCTTATTGATGATTGCTCTTTTACCTATTTTACTATATTTACTGTACTGTTTTATTGATGGTTCAGCCAGAGTTGTACCAGTGTACCTGCATATTATCTCTTGTCTGCTGATCTGACACTCACAGCCAATTTATGCAGTATTTATACTAGGAGCGCGACACCACATATTGATTTTTTTCATCGACTCCCGGGTGCTGCCACCGCCATTCCTGATAAGGGAACCAGGCAATGAAGATTTCGGCTTCACTCCTGGTTCCCTACTGCGCATTTTAATTGGCCCGACGGCGGGGAACGAGGAGGGGGGCGAACTCTTGGAAGATCGGGCTGCGGCCCGTCTCTGGAAGTGGGGAAGGGGACCTGTCAAAAACAGGTCCCCCCATTCCCCCTTCCCCCCTGAAATGTGCCAAATGTGGCATCGGAGGGGGGAGCATATAAGCGAGAGTTCCACTTTTGGGTGGAACTTGTGCGTGTAAAGGCAGGCGTCCCAATACTTTTGGTAATATAGTGTATGTGTCCAACAGTGCTATATGATTTTGAGGACCAGAAAGATTTTAGATAAGATTTAGATAATAGGTGAATTGCGGTTGTTCTTGGGTGGAGTTTAGATTGTTCTCTTTCCCAGAATGTAATCTAAGAGTGTTGGCAAGACTTTGCTGAAGACGGGTGAGAGAGAATCTCCTAGAACTAAGCTGACTTCAAAGGCAGGCATTGCATTACCGGGATCCAGGCGCAGATCCTAGGGGGTCAGGCGGAGGTTACAAGATACAATATAATTGGGACATCTACAATATATTTTCCTTTCCTATTGTGGACTCTTTGGAGGTGCCACGTCTTTTTCCATTTCTGTGGTGGTTGCAAGATATGAGTATTGATTCCCGAGGGCCACTAATTCCGCGTACACACAAGCAGACTTTTTTCGACGGACTAGGTCCGACGGAACGAATCCACCGGACAATTCGATCGTGTGTGGTCTTCATCGGACCTTTGCTGTCTAGAAATCAGACGGACTTTAGCTTTAAAACATGTTTCAAATCTTTCCGATGGACTTGAGTACGGTCAAAAAATCCGGTCGTCTGTGTGCTAGTCCGACGGACGAAAACCGACGCTAGGGCAGCTATTGGCTACTGGCTACGAACTTCCTTATTCTAGTCCAGTCGTACGTCATCACGTTCGAATCCGTCGGACTTTGGTGTGCGTGTGGCCAAGTCCGTTCGTTCGGAAAGTCCGTCGGAAATCCGCCAAAAGTCCGTTGGAAAGACCGTCGGACCTAGTCCGTCGAAAAGTCCGCTCGTGTGTACGCGGCATAAGAGTTCCAAAGTTTGGCTACCCTCCAGACAATAATGGCTCCCTATAAAATGGCTATAAAAAATGCGCTATAAAAAAATGCGCTATAAAAAAGACAAACGATTATGAAAAACAAACCATATTTTTTTACTTTCTGCTATAAAACATATTCAATAAAAAATAAAGTTTCTTCATATATTTAGCCCAATATGTATTCTGCTACATATTTATGGTTAAAAAATCCTAATAAGTGTATATTGAATGATTTGCACAATCTACAAACTATGAGATATTTACTGGAATTTTTTAGGGCTGTGCAAATTAAAGATTAATTCCTCGATTAATCGTTAATTTTTTTGATCGATCAAAATTCTTTTGATTGGTACATCGACGTCACCAGACTCTTCCCCCTTCCCCAAGTGCCTCCGCCTGCTAACGAAGGGAAGGGGGGAGGAGTTCTGATTGAACGTAACGCGTACGGAGGAGGAGCTACGCATGACGTCACCTGCTGCTGCCCTACGGAACTAACACAATTGACGTATTTGTGTGAACTGTGAAGTTAAGGCATGGATTGTGGAAAGTAACTAGTGTCGGGTGATTGTATATAGTGTATACCACATTTACCACTGACTAATGCAGAGTTGCAATGCAGGGAGATCAGCTAAAAGTAGTTGGATCTGTATGTGCGTTATAATAAATCGAAATTAGTCGATTAATCTATTAAAAAAAAAAAAAAACGATTAATCGAACACGAAAATTTTAATTAGTAACAGCCCTAGAATTTTTATTTATTTATATTTTTATACTAGTAATAGCAGCGATCAGCGACCGGGACTGCGATATTGTGGCAGTCTGACACGAACTGACACTTTGTGGGGACCAGTGATCAGTGCTAAAAATATGCACTGTCACTGTACTAATGACACTGGCTGGGGAGGGGTTAAACATCCAGGGCGATCAAAGGGTTAAATGTGTGCCTAGCCAGTGTTTTTTGTGTACTGTGTGCTGCTTTTACTAAGGGATGTGCTGGATTTTATTTCCTTGCTTTGCAGGGAAACAAAATCTAGCCCCTCCCCGCTGACAGGACAGAGCTCTCCCTTGTTTACATAGACCGAGCTCTGTTCTGTCTTTCTCCTCGCTGATCAGCGGGTGTACGCAGCCATTTACCTTCAGCCGCTGATCGGCTTGTGTCTAATCACACTTGTGTCTAATCACACTCCTCTCCCCCAGATGGTACCATTAGTATGCTGCAGGTAGGAGGTAGCATTTCCTCTGTCTCCTCTCCCCTAGATGATGGCATTCGTCTGCTGCAGGTAAAAGGTAGCATTTCCTCTGTCTCCTCTCCCCTAGATGGTGCCATTAGTCTGCTGCAGGTATGAGGTAGCATTTCCTCGGTCTCCTCTCCCCTAGATGGTGCCATTGGTCTGCTGCAGGTAGGGGTAGCATTTCCTCAGTCTCCTCTCCCCTATATTGTGTCATTAGCCTGCTGCAGGTAGGAGGTATCATTTCCTTGGTCCCCTCTCCCCTAGATGGTGCCATTAGTCTGCTGCAGGTAGCATTTCCTTGGTCTCCTCTCCCCTAGATGGTACCATGAGTATGCTGCAGGTCGGAGGTAGCATTTCCTCTGTCTCGTCTCCCCTAGATGGTGCCATTAGTCTGCTGCAGGTAGGAGGTAGCATTTCCTCTGTCTCCTCGCCCCTAGATGGTGCCATTAGTCTGCTGCAGGTATGAGGTAGCATTTCCTCGGTCTCCTCTCCCCTAGATGGTGCCATTGGTCTGCTGCAGGTAGGGGTAGCATTTCCTCAGTCTCCTCTCCCCTATATTGTGTCATTAGCCTGCTGCAGGTAGGAGGTATCATTTCCTTGGTCCCCTCTCCCCTAGATGGTGCCATTAGTCTGCTGCAGGTAGCATTTCCTTGGTCTCCTCTCCCCTAGATGGTACCATGAGTATGCTGCAGGTCGGAGGTAGCATTTCCTCTGTCTCGTCTCCCCTAGATGGTGCCATTAGTCTGCTGCAGGTAGGAGGTAGCATTTCCTCTGTCTCCTCGCCCCTAGATGGTGCCATTAGTCTGCTGCAGGTATGAGGTAGCATTTCCTCGGTCTCCTCTCCCCTAGATGGTGCCATTGGTCTGCTGCAGGTAGGGGTAGCATTTCCTCAGTCTCCTCTCCCCTATATTGTGTCATTAGCCTGCTGCAGGTAGGAGGTATAATTTCCTTGGTCTCCTCTCCCCTAGATGGTGCCATTAGTATGCTGCAGGTAGGAGGTAGCATTTCCACGGTCTCCTCTCCCCTAGATGGTGCCATGAGTATGCTGCAGGTAGGAGGAAGCATTTCCGCGGTCTCCCCTCCCCTAGTAATCAAGACTACACTATTGTAACTTTGTAACAAGTCACAAGGTGACTTGTGGTGTTCAGACTTTTATGAACACCACCAAGAACTGCACAGGCACTACAATTTACATGACTGTGAAGTCTCTGAGCAGCTTCTCAGCGCAGGAAGTAGATGGAGACTGTGGAGGATTCCTAAACAAATATGGCTCAGTCCTTCGGGAGAGAAAAGCAGAAGAAAGCATTGTCAGGGGGAGGACTGTGATGTATTAGGTCCATGTTAATTGAAAGCAAATCCCCTTTCTTTCCAAGCCTCTTCCAAAAGCAGCCCCAGTTCAGTTGCAGTGCCCTGGGTGAGCAACCAATGAGCAGAGGTTATGGAAAAGTAATAATAGGTCAATAAAATGACATGTGGAAGAAAATTGTACTACTGGATGGTGAGGTTCTCCCCTATGTCTATTGGTTGTGATTGTGAGTCTACCCTGTGATGTCAGGTGCTGGATGGCTATGATGGGATACACCCGGATGATCTCTACAGTGCTAAGGTTCGGAAGATTCGCCATCAGCTGCTGGAAGAATGTATGAAGACCTCGGCTGGACCATGTTTTGTGGTAAGAACATTTGTTTAGATAAGAAAACAAGTGACACCACAAAAACATGGCAGGAGAATAGAAGGACTTTTTTTCATCTTGGATAGAGTAAGGGAGGGTTGTAACCCCTGTCAATTTTTTTTATTTTGCCATCTGTGTCCCATTGGGGAGATTTTCCATCACTTCCTGTCCCATAGCCAAAACAGGAAGTTTGGAAATATCTCCAAAGTGAGGGAATTACTGGTTGTCACCTGAACTAGTGATCCCAATGGAAGATTTTCCCAAAATGTGTGATTTTCTGTCACTTTTACTCTTAGTGATAACGGTAAACAGGACAAATAGAGCAAATAGAGAGGGTGAACTTCTATAATGGAGGCTCAGACAGAAATTAAACCGGACAGGTGTTCCAATCCATCTCCATTCTAACTAGACATGTGCAATTTGTTTCTTTCCAAATTTGTTTTTTAACAAATTTCGACTAATTACGATATTTCCGAATTAATGAAAACCCTGTTTAAACAATTTTTCCGAATATTTAAAAATTAGTAAATTCGAAAATTCGTAAATTCTAATATTTAAAAATTCGGAAATTCATAAATCCCAAAATTTGAAAATCCAAAAATAAGAACAAAAATTCAAAGGAACGAAAATCCGAAAATTCGAAAAAAAAAAATAAAAAATCGAAAATCTGAAATAATAACTAACTAATAATAATTTAACTATTACTAACTATTAAATTATAGGCATTGGAATTTCCTTTCAAATTTGGCTGTTAGAGAACGTAACAAATATGAATTTATCCGAAGTTACGAATTACCTGAAATAACGAATGCCGTCTCTAAACGAATAGAAGGCAACTAATCAATAATAATAAATAACAATAATAATAATAATAATAATAATAATAATAATAAAAAAGCTTTTTATTATTATTATTAATTCATTCGGTTCCATTTTCATTCATAACTTTGGATAAATTTGTATATTCGTTACATTGACTAACAGCCAAATTTGAAAGGAAATTCCAATACCTATAATTTAATAGTTATTATTAGTTATTATTTCGAATTTTCGTTATTTCAAATTTTCGGATTTCGTTTCTTATTTTCGGATTTTCGAATTTACGAATTTTTAAATTTTCAAATTTGCGGATTTTCGAATTTTCAAATTTATGAATTTACAAATTTTCAAATTTACGAGATCTCGAATTTACGAATTTTTGCATTTACTAATTTACAGATTTCGATCATAACGATTGACCCAAAAAAAAAAAAATGAAACGAAAACAAACAAATTTTTTCAGCAGTGCACATGTCTAATTCTAACCAAAACGAAAAAAAAAAAAAATTGTCTTTAGTTATGCTTTAAAATATATTTTTTTCTCCAAGATTTCAAAGTGTTTTACTAACTTGTTGTCCATTAATTAACTCATGATTCATTACTTTTAGCATTCAAATATACATTTTCTGTAAAGCAGGGCAAAATAATAAATTCTAGATTTGTCTTGTTCTTCCATCCAACACTCTAGAGCAGCCTTTCTCAACCTCTTCAACTCAAAGGAACCCATGACACAACTTTCGAACCCATGACACAACTTTCGAACCCATGACACAACTTTCCAGTCTTAGGGAACCCTCTGCTAAAAATGACTATATCTACAACTCATGATACATTAGTATGATGGTCAGTGGGAAGAATGCTCCTTACACTTGTGATCATTGGGAAGCATTTCCCCCGTATAAATAGTTAAAGAGATCAATAGTGTCAGTGGGAACTTATCTGAGAGGCAGAAATTGCTCATTGCTCAATTAATTCCTAGCAGTCCCTGGAGGAACCCTAGTTGAGAAACCTTGGTCTAGATAGGCAGCTCCATCTATTGAGGAACATGGGAATTAACGCTCAGAGCTGCCTCCTTTTTGCACCAATCAATAGGGTAGATTTTTTTTGACAGATTTTTTTGGAACACAATAAGATATATAACTGAGAAAGTGAAAAGTTTGTTGCAATTCCTTCTATTAGCACTTTCTGTGTCACCTGTCAGCGCAGTTCTACCTTCTATGGGCTCGTGTTGATGAGCTTTGGGCTTGTGTCGATGGCATCAGCTTAAGATGCTTCTGAGATCATTCAGAGTTCATTGACAGGTGCTTTGGACTTGCAATTGAAAACATGTCAGACACAAAAGGTTTTGTATACATTTGGTAGTCAGAAGGCAATTACTGGTAGCAACTCAAGCAGGCACAGATTTGTCATTCTGAGGTATGTATCAAAAGGTAATCACAATGGAAAATGTGCCATCAAAAGGTGAATTTTGTGGCTCTGGAGATCCCCTTATGGAAGCCATGAGTCCATTTCCTTACACTATTGTCTTGCATTTGTTTACTGATGCTATGGACACAAGACAGGGGGAAGAAGGTAGAATACACATCGTGCTAAATATACTATAGGCATAGCAGAAACAGCTAGGGTCACAGGTTACATAGTAGGTGAGGTCGAAAAAAGACACAAGTCCATCAAGTCCAACCTATGTGTGTGATTATATGATAGTATTACATTGTATATCCCAGTATGTTGGGGTTGTTCAGGCAAGAATAAGCACTGGAAGTTAGAGGGTTGCTTTTCGGTGCTCTCCGACTCCCAGTGATTAGGAACGCTACTCTCACCAATATCACCTTTATCAAGAGAGAACAATAGTCTATTGGCTGAAAAAATGATGGCTATATGGTGTTTCCAGGCTATTATTGGAGAGGAGTATGGCAAGTCCTGCCTTCCTACGCTGATCGAGTCGGATGAGTTTGAGAAAATTCTACAAACGGCTGAAGAGCACGGAGTCTCTACAAAGATCCTGGAGAGCTGTTACCAGAGAGATGAAAATGGGATCCCACCGGTGTATAACCTTCTAGACAGGGAGGAGGTATCGCAATGTAGCAACAGTCAGGTAGGTACATCTACATAAAAGGATATTATAAAAAAAAAGGTCATTGGCAACTGGTATTTTGGGAATCAGAGATTAAATGTGATTGTAAAGCCAGTTTGTTATTTTCCTAGAATCCCCTATGTTCCATTAAAGAGGTTGTAAACAAAAAACGAAAAAAAAACCCCTGCAAGACAAAGGCATATGTGCTACTATGCATCGCATACTAGCTCATTATGAAATGCTTACCTCAGAACAATGCCCTGAATCAGCGTCGGCACTCCGAGTACACGGTGGACATCTTCCACTGGATTTACTTCCGGGTTCGCGGGCCGCTATGACGTGCCACCGCTAACAGCACGGGTCTTGAAGAAACAGCACCAGCGGCCCGTTTCTTCAGTGCGCATGCGCCGATGACGTCGGCAGCAGCGCTTATACTGAATATCTCCTGAACTCGATGATATTCAAGGTACCTACAGGTAATCCTTGTTATAGGCTTACATATAGGTAAAAGTGGTGTAACAGAGCTTACAACCGCTTTAAGTTATGTGCCCCAGTTTATGTTCCATATAAAAAATACGTAGCTTTATACCTGTTTTCAGAGTGCCACTCGGTTCTCACGTGACCGCCCACCGCTCTCCTCTACCTATCTGACAACTATAGCGGTAGGGGCTGAGAATCCCCCGCTGATGTCAGTCAGGAGGAGGGGAGGAGAGGAGGAGAGTGGCAGGCAGTCTCGTGAGCACTGGCGGGCACTCTGAAATAAGGTATAAAGCTACATATTTTTTATATTGAACATACACTGGGGCACATAACTTAATGGAACATAGGGGGTTCTAGGAAGATAACACAGTAGCAGCAGGATGCCCACCCATGGCCAGCAGGTATGCCCACCCATGGCCCCCACGGATGCCCACCCATGACCACCAGGTAAGCCCACTAGAACCCTCCAGGGATGGCAATCATTGCGATGGCACTCTGTGCCCATCAGTGATGCCTGCCAGCACCTCTGATCAGTGCTGCCTATCAGTGCTGCCCATCAGTGCCACCTATAGGTGCCCTCCAGTTCCACCTATCAGTGCCACCTATGATTGCCCATCAGTGCCACCTATGAGTGCCCATCAGTGCCACCTATCAGTGCCGATGAGTGCCCATCAGTTCCACCTATCAGTGCCCATCATTGCTGTATATCAATGCCACCTCATCAGTTCCAATCAGTACTGCCTTATCAGTGCCCATCAGTGAAGGAGAAAACTTACTTATTTACAACGTTTTGTAACAAAATTTTTAGGGCTGTGAAAATTAAAGATTAATTCCTTGATTAAAATTCTTTTGATCAGTACTCATCTCTCCGCCGGCTTTCAGGTCTTCAGGGAGTTCCGTCGGAGATCCGGTGACATCACGGACATCGACGTCACCGGACTCCTCCCCCTTCCCCAAGTGCCTCCGTCTGCTAACGAAGGGAAGGGGGAGGAGTCCAGTGACGTGAAGTTCTGATTGAACGTAACGCGTACGGGGAGGAGCTATGCATGATGTCACCCACTGCTGCCCTACGAAACTAACACGAATGTCGGCTTTACATGCTGTGTTTTTATCATCTTTATGTGAGTAGTTTGTGTTTGACCACAAAAATGAAATCTTATACTTAAGCGGTGAGCACTTAGATCTTTCCTTTCTACCCATGACCTGGCATCCTTGCTGAGCTCTAAGGAGACGTGAGAGAAGTTTATGATCCGTGTTAACCCTTTTGATACCCGCTTGCATGACCACCTGTTTGCACAGGGGTCCATGCCATAAGGTGAGAGTGATTAGTTAGACAGGAGGTGGAGGGATTGTCACGCTACTGTGGAAAAAAACATTACTTACGTCAGTGCTACAGTTTGAATTTAAAACGTATTTGTGTGAACTGTGAAGTTAAGTCATGAATTGTGGACACTAACTAGTGTCGGGTGATTGTATATAGTGTATACCACATTTACCACTGACTAATGCAGAGCTGCAATGCAAGTAGATCAGCTAAAAGTAGTTGGATCTGTATGTGCGTTGGAATTAATCGAAATTAGTCGATAAAAAAAAAAAAAAAAAAACGATTAATCGAACACGAAAATTTTAATCAGTAACAGCCCTAAAAATTTTCTGTCTTTTTTTTATCTGTAGCGCAAAAAAAAAAAACTCTAGAGGTGATCAAATACCACCAAAATAAAGCTCTATTTATGGGAAACAAATGAGAGAAATGTTGTTTGGGTACAGCTTTTCATGACCGCGCAATTGTCATTTCAAAATGTGACAGCGCTGAAAGCTGAAAATTGGTCTGGGCAGGAAGGTGTAAAAGTGCCCTTTATTGAAGTGGTTAAAGTATACTTTTTCCCCAAAAAATAGTGTTTGAAAAAACGCTACGCAAATTCCGTGTGACATAAATAATTGCAGCGATCGCTATTTTAATACCTGGGGTCTCTACTAAAAAAAAAATAATGTTTTTAGCAAAAAATACTGATTTAAACTTGTAAACAAAAGTGCCAGAAAAGGCCTGGTCTTCAATGGGTTGTGCTTGACTTGCAGTGGAGCATCAAAAACGGAACTGTCTACCTGCCCAACAGGTTCAAACATGTTTTGTCCAAAATAACTTTGAGCGCATACAGTATTGAACACTGTATAGTGTATCCCACAACAATGGGAACAGACAATCAAATATCCTATTACAGTCAGACAACATACTGTACATTCTTTAGGGTCAGATTGTTTTTGGATCGTACGAGGTCTATGGAGCAAAAGAAAAAAAAATCACACAAATAATTGGAACATAAAAATTTCAAGCACATGGTGTTCATTGTGGAAATCATTGTGCATGGAATAAAGTTCGGAAACTTGGGTTTTTCAGAACTGTGATACACGTCATCTGACCTCTTGCATCATGTCTCCAGATGTTGTCATTACAGGTCTATGATTGTAATGTTGTCCTACAAAATGAGTTGTATAAGATGCTTGGCAGCCTGAAGATACAGTGCCTTGAAAAAGTATTCATACCCCATTGAAACCCCCCCTTGAAAGCGAAAACGTAAATGTATTATATTGGGATTTTATGTGATAGACCAACACAAAGTGGCACATAATTGTGAAGTGGAAGGAAAATGATAAATGTTTTTTTAAATTTTTTTTACAAATAAATATCTAAAAAGTGTGGGGTGCATTTGTATTCAGCCTCCTTTACTCTGATACCCCTAACTAAAATCTAGTGGAACCAATTACCTTCAGAAGTCACCTAATTGGTAAATAGAGTCCACCTGTGTGTAATTTAATCTCAGTATAAATACAGCTGTTCTGTGAAGCCCTCAAAGGTTTGTTAGAGAACCTTAGAGAACAAACAGCATCATGAAGGCCAATGGACACACCAGAAAGGTCAGGGATAAAGCCGTGGAGAGGTTTAAAGCAGGGTTAGGTTAAAAAAAATATCCCAAGCTTTGAACATCTCACGGAGCACTGTTCAATCCATCATCCGAAAATGGAAAGAATATGGCACAACTGCCAACCTACCAAGACATGGCCGTCCACCTAAACTGACAGGCCGGGCAAGGAGAGAATTAATCAGAGAAGCAGCCAGCATGGTAACTCTGGAGGAGCTGCAGAGATCCACAGCTCAGGTGGGAGAATCTGTCCACAGGACAACTATTAGTCGTGCTCTCCACAAATCTGCCCTTTATGGAAGAGTGGCAAGAAGAAAGCCATTGTTGAAAGAAAGCCATAAGAAGTCCAGTTTGCATTTTGTGAGAAGCCATGTTGGGGACACAGCAAACATGTGGAAGAAGGGGCTCTGGTCATATGAGACCAAAATGTAACTTTTTGTCCTAAAAGCTATATGTGGCAAAAAAACTAATACTGCACATCACCCTGAACACACCATCCCTATCGTAAAACATGGTGGTGGCAGCATCATGTTGTGGGGATGCTTTTCTTCAGCAGGGACAGGGAAGCTGGTCAGAGTTGATGGGAAGATGGATGGAGCCAAATACAGGACAATCTTAGAAGAAAGCCTGTTAAAGTCTGCAAAAGACTTGAGACTGGGGCGGAGGTTCACCTTCCAGCAGGACAACGACCCTAAACATACAGCCAGAGCTACAATGGAATGGTTTAGATCAAAGCATATTTATGTGTTAGAATGGCCCAAAGTCCAAGACTTGAAAATTGCTGTTCACAGACGCTCTCCATCCAATCTGACAGAGCTTGAGATATTTTACAAAGAAGAATGGGCAAAAATGTCACTCTCTAGATGTGCAAAGCTGGTAGAAACATCCCCAAAAACAACTTGCAGCTGTAATTGCAGTGAAAGGAGGTTCTACAAAGTATTGACTCTGGGGGGGCGCTATACAAATGTACCCCACACTTTTCATATTCAAATTTGAAAAACCATTTATAATTTTCCTTCCACTTCTCAATTTTTGTGCCACTTTGTGTTGGTCTATCACATAAAATCCCAATAAAATACATTGTCGTTTTTGGTTGTAACATGACAAAATGTGGAAAATTACAAGGGGTATGAATACTTTTTCAAGGCATTGTAACTAAGGAGATTACCTTATGTCCCAAAGTCAGCAAAGCCCCATAAAGCAAATATTTTTTATTCACTGTCTAGGAGCTTGAAGAAACAATGAGGCTTTTCATTGCTTTGCTAAGACCTTTTGGTCTGTTAAATATACCTGCCTTTAAAAGTTTTGTGACATGTCCCTTTACCCATACCATTGGTCTTTAAAAAACAATGAGGAAATGTGGTACATCAGGGACTTGTAACCTCTCTACCCACTGAACTTGTTGCCAGGCATAGATGGCCTGCAGTGGCGGCTTGTGCTGGACCGGAAGGCGGCCTTACCTTAGGAGATGAGGAGGGGTAGGGCTGCTGCTCCTCGCTCCAGCCGAGGGAAGAGACGGGGCTTCTCCCGACCGAACAGGAAGTGGGTCCTGAGAGACCAGATTGACCGGGAGTCCTAAGACTCCCTGGCCAATCAGGTCTTAGGACCCGCTTCCTGATTGGCCGGGAGGAGAAGCAGGAAGACATTAGCGGCTCTAATCACATGCTTCCAAAAAAAAATAGAAATCCATATGTCCGGTGCCCTGCATGGCGATTAGGGGCTGGGCACATGGATTGGGGGGCCGGCGCAGTGCACCCCTAATGGATGGGCCGCCACTGATGGCCTGTCAAGGAAGACCAAAAAAAAGACAAATCAGTTGCATTTTGGATAAGGCTTTGTGGTACTGATAATTTGTCACTGCTCCAAAAGTTTTGGTGTTCATGTATTCGTTTAGGCACATTTTTGATACAATAATGTTATTATAAAATCACAATTTCACCATTCTGCCTACAGAAGAGAGATGATCTGGAGGATTTCCAGAAAATCAGAGGGTTCTTTAAAGTTATAGTTCCACTGTGCATGCAGAAGGGGATTCTGGATGAAGACCAGCCAAGCAAATATTTTTCTTCAGGTAAAGTTGAAGCTCGTGTTCTTAGTTCTTCCCTAGTGTTCCTCCTCCCTTGGGCCTATAAGCTAACTGCCTTATGCCGCGTACACACGATCGGAATTCTCGTCGGAAAAAGCTCTGATGGTTTTCCAGACGGAAATTCCGCTCAAACTGTCTTGCCTACACACGGTGACACCAAATTCCAACCGCCTACAACGAGCCGAGTTCAATGCTTAGGAATGCTTATGCATGCGTAGGAATTTTGCGTGCCAGAATTGCTACAGACGATCGGAATTCGGAAAAATTGAGAACATGCTCTCAATTTTTTGCTGTCGGAAATTCGGCCAGTAAAATTCCGATGGAGCCTACACACAGTCCCATTTTCCGATGAAAAGCTCTCATCTGTCTTTTTCTGGCCGGAATTCCGATCGTGTGTACGCGGCATTTCAAAACATTTTGGAAAATTTTAATTTAAGGCCCCTTTCACACGGTCGGACCGTTCAGATCCGCCTGTCAGTTTTGACGGCGGATCTGAACCGGCGCTCCATGTTAGTCTATGGAGCATCGGATGTCAGCGGAGACATCTCCGCTGACATCCGACCCGGTCCGATCCGCCAAAAGCAGACGTATGGCTATACGTCCAGATCCGTCGCTGGCGGATCGGATCGGGTGAGATCTGATGAAAACGGACACACTGTCCGTTTTCATCCGATCTCTCCATAGAGATCAGCGGCGCTCGCAAGCCCCTCCCCGCTCAGTGAGCAGAGAGAGGCTTGTCATCCGCCGATTCAGCGGAGATCAACGGAGAGATCTCCCGCTGAGCCGGCGGACAGAAGCGGGCTCCGTGCAAGCGGAGCCCGCCTCGTGTGAAAGGGGCCTTAAGGCCACGATTTGTTATGGTGTTTTTGTTATCCATGCAGTCGATATTATTTCGTACAAGTCTTTAAATGTGTTGATCAAAAGCATAGCAAAAACTTTATGGTTGACCCATTGATGATCCACCTGGTCCAGGATGGTTGCTTTTGATGGGAACTGCCTTTTGTTTTCATAGTTTATGAAGAAAATGGCACTCCTGAAGCTGTTCCAGTCGGTATCATGAGGAAAGAAAGAAATCATAGAGTCTCTAATGCAGCCTCTCTCAACCTTTTCATCACAAGGAACCCTTGAAATAATTTCTAGGTCTCAGGCAAACTCTGCTAAAACCCATTCATTTGGGGACAGTGGAAATAATGCTCCTTGCATTGGTAGGCAGTGGAAAGAATACGACCCAAGTGGCACTAGAACTGTGTAGGTACCATCAAATGGGGGTCAATTAACCACCACTCAAGGAACCCCCTTCGAAACTTTTGGACAAACTCTAGGGTTCCACAGAACCTTGGTTCAGTATAACTGCTCTAATGCCTTTTGGACATCAGTATTTATTTCAACAGATTCAAACGAAGGAGAGAGGAGGAAGGCAGAGTGAAATTGGGCAAAACACCTAGAGTTCCTTCGACCCAAACCAATAAATGACTACAACAAGGTAAAATCAGGGACTTTCTAGGATGACACCCAGGGATACAGACTCAACACATAAGTAAAAAAAAAATATTTCCAAATTTAGACGCATCACACAAAAGATTAAAAGAATCGCATATGATGCTCAATACAGTATTCTTTTTTCTGACAAACAACAAAAACGTATATACTGTACAGTATATGCACTATACTGAGTGTCCTATTTCATAGATTGTAAGTCAACTCTTTTCATAAATAAATCCACCTTATCAGGACCCGCAGTGAAAGGGTTACAAGACATCCATGCAAATCCATTGATCCCAATATAGTGGTCTTATTTCATTCATTCATTCATCATATGGTTACATCCATCTAAAGATTAACTCATCTCTCTCCCCAAGGGAATAGCTACACCTATATGGAACAAAGAGGTAGAGAGGTCAGGGCTGGTGCAAGGATGTTTGACACCCTATGCAACCTAATTTTGCTACCCACCTTGGCTACACCCCTGACCCCACCCCTTTTCCCTGCCCATGTAAACCCTACCTTTTTAATGAAGCGCCCATCAAATACAGCCCACCAGCGCCCATCAAATGCATCCTCACCAGCGCCCATCAAACGCAGCCTCATCAGCGCCCATCAAATGCAGCCTACCAGCGCCCATCAATGCCCATCAATGCAGCCATACCAGAGCCCATCAAATGCAGCCTACCAGCGCCCATCAAATGGAGCCTACTAATGCCCATCAATGCAGCCTCACCAGCGCCCATCAAATACAGCCTACCAGCTCCCATCAATGCAGCATCACCCACGCCCATCAAATGCAGCTTTACCAGTGCCCATCAATGCAGCCTACCAGCGCCCATCAAATGCAGCCTCACCAGCGCCCATTAGTGCAGCGTACCAGCACCCATCAATGCAGCCTCACCAGCGCCCATCAATGCAGCCTACCAGCCCCTATGCTGGACCTGGACACATGTCAGAGCGGAGAGCACCCTGAGGGGGTTGCTGGACACATGTGACATGTCAGAGATGTGTCAGAGCGGAGAGCTGCACAGGGAAAGGGGATTGCTGGACACAACTCAGAGCGGAGAGAGCTCTGCTGTAAACATGATGTCAGAGTGGAGAGCCACACACAGGGGGGGGGTGGCACTACTTGACACATGTCAGAGCCGCTGCCTGGTGGATAGTTGCAAGCTCTGTGGAAAGTGCGGATAACCAGCAGCCAGGCGCCCTAGGCGGCTGCCTAGTCTGCCTAGTGGTAGCATCGTCTCTGAGAGAGGTCCAGGACTTAATGTTGTCCTATTATAAGGTGGTAATACTGGAGGAAACCTCCTCCCTTTCCAATCCACAAAGTTGGAATAAGCCCCTAGATTCCATGAATAAGCGCTGGTGTGCAAAACTCACAAAAGGAGCTATGGCTTTTATATTTAATCATGATAAATATTAGAGAACTAGTAACATCTGAATAATTAGCTTGTAAACCCTAGAAATAAAATTCTCTTGTTCGCTGTTTTTTGGCCTGTTAAATATACCATGGAAAACATTTTGTTATATCTGTTTTTAAGGGGAAAACATACATGTTGATCTTTTCAAACATGTGCTGTGCTCTCTTCTTATGTTATCTCAATAATAAAAAAAAAAAATATATATATATATATATATATATATATATATATATATATAGATATATATTTAGCCCTTCCAGTTCATCTTGGACCACAAGTCAATTAGTTCCTATGCTGTGGATAAGACAGTGGAAGTGGTAGTTTAGCAAAAGCCAAGGAGCAGGGCTGACACCACAAAAATACTATGTGTTGTCAGCCCCCAATAGGAATTGAAGAGCTAAGTGCATTTCTAGTAGATCAACAGATATTTTTCTATACTTTAGGGTCTTTAACCACTTCAGCCCCGGACCAATTTGCAGCTAAAGGACCAGGCCCCTTTTTGCAATTCGGCACTGCGTCGCTTTAACTAACAATTGCGCGGTCATGCGACGTGGCTCCAAAACAAAATTGGCGTCCTTTTTTTCCCACAAATAGAGCTTTCTTTTGGTGGTATTTGATCGCCCCTGCGGTTTTTATTTTTTGCGCTATAAACAAAAATAGAGCGACAATTTTGAAAAAAATGCAATATTTTTTACTTTTTGCTATAATAAATATCCCCAAAAAATATATAAAAAAACATTTTTTTTCCTCAGTTTAGGCCGATACGTATTCTTCTACATATTTTTGGTAAAAAAAATCGCAATTAGCGATTATTGATTCGTTTGCGCAAAAGTTATAGCGTTTACAAAATAGGGGATAGTTTTATAGCATTTTTTATTAATATTTTTTTTTTTATTAGTAATGGCGGCGATCAGCGATTTTTATTGTGACTGCGACATTTTGGCGGACACATCGGACATTTTTGACACATTTTTGGGACATTTGTCATTTATACAGCAATCAGTGCTATTTAAATAGCACTGATTCCTATGTAAATGACAGTTGTAGTTAGGGGGTTAACCACTAGGGGGCGGGGAGGAGTCAGTGTGACGTGTTGTGTTTTTTTTACAGTAGGGGGGCGTGGCTGTACGTGTGACGTCATTGATCGGCGTTCCCGATGACAGGGAACCGCCGATCACTGACAGTCAGTGTAGGAAGCGCGGGGAGAGGTTTGTTTACATAGACCTCTCCCCGTTCTTCCGCTCCGTAACCCGATCGCGGGATACCAGCGGCGATCGGGTCCGCTGGTCCCGCGGCCGGGGTCACGGAGCTCCCGACCGGGTCGCGAGCGACCCACGGGCAGGCACATGCACGATCACGTACAGGTACGTGATTCTGCCTGCCCGAGCCATTCTGCTGACGTATATATGCAGTGGCCGGTCGGGAAGCGGTTAAAGCAGTGCCAAGACAAGGTCCTTTAGCACACAAGGCAATAAGTTGAATTACTTTAGCACCATGGGTTGCAAGTCTTGTCCAATATGCATCCTCCTTCTGCTGGAGCAACCAAGGCGGTCACATCTTCTGCCTACGCTTTGGCCTGTCCCTACTTTATAGGAATAAAACATGGGCAAATGTGCGTGTATTGCAACAATACACTGCAAATGTTTTATTCTTATTCTGCCTTGACATACACGTTAAAGTATAATTAAAACCAAAACTTTTTTTTGGATACAGAATGAAATTGCCAAAACCCCTATCAGGGAGTTTTTACCATCTGTGCCCTAATTGGTGGAATCACATTCACTTCTTGTCTATCAGACACAAGTGAAAGCTACTTTGCAACAGGAGTCCTCATTGGAAGGTTTGTTCCTCTATTCAGGTAACAGCTCAGAATTTTGGACATTCCCCCACTCCAAGTCTTGGTTACACTGGTCTTGAGACAAATAAAGGCAATGTTGTTAATTTACTAAATGGAAATAGGCTTTTTACTTTGCAAGGGAATTTCCCCCAGAGCTTAAGGAATGTAACCCTTGTAGTGAACAGAGATTATTTTCCTTTGCTCGTGTTGATATTATTGCCTCAGTTCTTGCGCGTGGCTCCATGACTTTTTGAAGGTTCTCCAACTGTCCCATTTTCCTTTCAACCCTGTGTCTTTTTCCTCCACCTCCTCTCTCAAACTTTCCATCCTATAGGTTTCTTCTACTGCGTCTATCCAGTCCCAGATTTGTGGGCTGTCCAGTCCTTTCCAATTCTTAGGTATAAGTCGCTTCGCTGCGTTTAAGAGATGTGGTACTAGTGATTCCCTGTATTTCGCTATCCCTTCATCTGTTCCATGAAACAGGATAACCCACGGGTCATACTCCAGTGTCTTTTTAGTAATTTCTTTTACTAAGTCTATTATCTTTACCCAAAACGTTTTAATTTTCGGACATTGCCACCAGATGTGTGCCATAGTTCCAGCCTCCCCACATCCTCTCCAACAATCAGGGGATTTTCCCGTTTGGTATCTACTTACTTTGTCTGGGGTCGCATACCAACCTGTTAAACACTTATAATTTACCTCTGCTGTCTTCATGTCTACCGCAGAGTTATGTGTCAGTTGCATTATTTTCCCTAATTTCAAAGTGCTTTTCTGTGTTCCTAATTCCCTTTGCCATTTGACAATGAATGGGGGGATCACCAGCTCGTCAGTCGTCATCAGTAATTTATATAATTTAGAAATTGTATTTCTTGTATTTTCTGCTGTGCATATCCGCTCCAGTTGTGTCAGATCTAGTTCTGATCTATTTGGTTGTGGTAACTTCTTTACAAACTGACCTAGCTGCTGATACCGCCATTCACTTATCACCATTAGCTCTTTCTTGTGTTCTAAATCGTGTAGTGTTCTTAATTTTCCGTTCTCCATTATATCCCTTAATTGTGCCCTATCGTTTTTAATCCAATTACCCCCCGTTTTTTCGCTCCCTGGTTCAAACATTTCGTTATTTTTTAGCGCTATTAGAGGTGAATTAAAATCTCCGTTTAGGCTTTTGTAAACTTTATCCCAAATTCTAAAAGTGTTTTGTGTCAGTGCTAGAGTGTTTGATCCTATTCCTCTAAATTTTGGGGGGTTCCATATTATATCTTTCAAACGTGCATTACACAATGTGTTCTCTATGCTCACCCACCTTTTTTCCCTTGTGTCCCTTACCCACTCCACTACTCTGGATAGCACTATGGCATTATAGTAATGTTGAATATCAGGTATTCCTAAACCCCCTCTTTTTTTCTCCTGTTTTAATGTTAGAAAGGATATTCTAGGCTTTTTGTTTTTCCATATAAAATTCATCACTATGGTTTTGAGTTTCCTGAGGTATGTTTGTGATAGTGCGACGGGTAACATCTGAAATTTGTACGTTATTTTGGGGAGGAGGGTCATCTTTAAAATATTTATGCGTCCGATCCAGGATACTGGCTTATTAATAACTCTTTTACATTCTTGTTTGATTTCATCCAGAAGAGGTATATAATTAGTTTTATATATCTTATCAAGGGAGTTGGTTAGTTTTATGCCCAGATATTTGATTGTTTTTTGCCAGGGGAAGTGGAACTCTTTCTGTATGTCCTTTTTTTCCCTATTAGTCATATTTATATTCAAAATCTCTGATTTAGCTAAATTAATTTTAAAATTTGATAATTCTCCGTATTGTTTTAAAGTTATAAGTAGCTTCGGCAGGGTAGTCCTTGGGTGCCCGATGTAAAATAATACGTCATCCGCATAAGCGGCTATTTTATGCTCTTCCTCCCCTACCCAGATCCCTCTAATTTCTGAGTTATTTCTTATAGTGGCCAGGAGTGGTTCCACTGATATAATAAACAATAGGGGGGACAGGGGACACCCCTGTCTCGTCCCATTCTTCATCTCAAAGGGGACGGATGACAAACCATTTATTGTCACTGAGGCTGTAGGGTACTGATACAACGACTGGATCCACCGGATCATTCTTGTTCCGAATCCCATTATTTCCAAGGTCTGTACCATGAGTCCCCAGTCTACCCTGTCGAAAGCTTTCTCAGCGTCGATCGACAGGAGTAGACCTGGGGACCCACTATCTTGTATCCTCTGTATTAGGAGAAGCGACCTTACCCCGTTGTCCCTCCCTTCCCTGCCAGAGACAAAACCCACTTGGTCCGGATGTATCAATTTGTTCATCAGGCCCTTAATCCGCCTTGCCAATATTTTAGCATAAAGTTTTATGTCCGTGTTTAATAGCGAGATCGGCCTATAACTGGAACAAATCGATACATCCTTTCCCTCTTTTGGTATAACCGTGATTTGGGCAGTCGCCGCCTCCCTACTTAGCCCATATTCCACTCCCAAGCCGTTAAAATAATGACATAATCTTGGAATCAGGATCTCCCCATATTTCTTATAGTAAGCGGTTGTAAACCCATCTGGTCCCGGACTTTTACCTGGCGCCGTATCTCTTAAAGCTTCTTTAATCTCTTCCTGAGTTATGGGTGTCTCTAACTCCTCCCTCTCCTCTTCTGTAATAGCTGGTAATTGTGCCTTAATTAAGAAATCTTTCGTTTTCCGAGTTTTCTCCTCCAGCAGGGACCCCCTGTTCTTTACAGAGTACAGCTTCTTATAGTAGTTTTTAAATGTTTCTGCGATTTCCTTAGATTCATAGACCATCTCTCCCGTTTCAGTTTGTATTTTGTCAATATAATTTGTCGATTTTTTCTTTTGAAGTATTTTAGCTAAATGTTTACTGGCTTTATTTCCCCATTTATACCGCTCTTGGGCTATTCTGTTGTATTTTCTTTTTTCTTCTTGGTCCATGTACTCTTTCAGTTCCCCTCTCTTGATTACTAATTGTTGGTATGCGGTGGAGTGTGGGCTTAAGTGTTTTTTATGTAATTGTTCCGCTATCGCTACTTCCTCCCTTAACCCCTTTATTTTCTCTGCCCTTTCTTTTTTCTGTTTTGCGCCTAGCGCTATTAGAACTCCTCTCACATACGCCTTATGGGCCTCCCACAATGTTGCTGCTGAGATTCCTTCGGTGTCATTGATCTGAAAATACTGCTCTATTTCTTTTTTTAGCTTCTCTGCGCTTTCCTCGTCCCTTAACATTGCTTCGTTTATTCGCCATTTATTGGGATGTCTTTGATTCCCTGCCGTTTTTAGTCTCATTACTACCGGGGCGTGGTCCGACAGTGAAGCTATTTCTATTTTTATCTCTGCAACTTCCCCTACCAGTCTGTGATCTACCATGATGTAATCTATCCTGGAGTATGTCCCGTGCACAGGGGAGAAGAACGTAAAATCTTTGCTTTTTTGATGGTGTATCCTCCATGCGTCCACTAGCTGACATTTTTTTAATTTTTGTTTTAGTGCTTTTAACTGTACGTTCTCTGTCCCCTGCACACGGGACGTACTATCTATCCTTGGTTCCAGACAAAGATTGAGATCTCCCATTAAGATCACATGTCCCCTCTGAAAGGCCATCAATTTTCCTAATATTTTAATCATATATTTTGCTGCATTCGTGTTTGGGGCATAGATGTTTGCCAGTGTGAGTTCCATTTCGCCTAATTTTCCTTTTAAGAACAGGAATCTTCCCTCCGGGTCTGTTAACCTCTCTTCTAATTGAAATCTTGTCCCTTTGGACATCCCTATTGCTACTCCTCTTGTTCTTGTGTTAATCGTATCCCCATAGTACCATGTCGGGTAGTTGGCTGATGATAGTTTTATATTGGTTTCCTGCGATAGGTGCGTTTCTTGTAGGAAAACTATGTCTGCGCGGTAGTGCCTAAGTTCATTGAGGATCTTATTTCTTTTGGCGAGAGTGTTTAAACCTCTAACATTATATGTCAGGAAACGGGTTTCCATCATTTATATTTTTTTCCCCTTTTTTTTTTTTTTTTTTTTGTAAAGTCGGCCCACGTACATATATTTATCCTTAGTCTTCTTAGGCACTTTATTAACCGAGGTGGATGAGGTTCCCTCCCCCCTATCCCCCTATTACCCCTCCCTCTCCCCCCTACCTCCCCCCCCCCCCCCCCCCCCCCCCCCCCCTCCCCACCCTCCCCCTATCCTCCCTCCCCTCCTCCCCCCTCCCCCCACCCCCCCCCAACCCCCAACTTCTCCCTCCCTCCCCCCCCCCCCTCCTACCCTGTGGCCCTCTCCCGACCCCGAAGTCGCCTATGGCCTGGTACTTCCTGGCCATCTGCGATTTCTTCCCCTTGAGGTGGGTTCCCTGACTTCCCGCCCATGCACATACTCCCCTTCAATCAGGTAGATTTAGGAAACTTAGATCGTCTATTACATTCCTGATGGGCTTGTACTCCATGTATTCCATGTACAGAAGAGCACAATGGGAGTAGATAGTGTATATGTGCATGCCGGTCGAACCCCAGCGTTGGATCTTACTCAACTCCCCCTCCCTCCCCACTTAGCCCCCCCCCCCCTTTCCCTCGCTGTTTACCTCCATCCTCCTTCCCTCCCGAATTAGGGAAAGCACCGGTCCCAGCAGAAGGGACCTAGACAATAAAAATATGAAAGTGTATTCTATCCAGCCGCAGGCCCCCTCCCTCCCCCCCCCCCCCCCCCTCCCAACCCCCCCTCTCTAGGTTTCTTCGTCTGACCAACCTGGCAATGCGGGTATCAGGAGGTCTAGTTTATTACAAAACTCTACCAGGTCTTCTGGAAAGACTAGTCTAGCGGATATTCCCTCTTTCTGTCCTATGAGACTTGCTGGGAACCCCCAGTTGTACTTGATATTCTGTGCCCTCATCTGCTCCAGAAGGGGCTTCAGGAGTCTCCTTCTTGTCAGAGTGTCTGGGGCTAGATCCGCGTACAGCTGCACCACCTCCCCTTCATATAATAAAGGTGCTGCCCGTCGTGCCTTAGCCCAAACCTCCGCCCTATCTTCATAAAATCGAAATCTAGCTATAATGTCCCTTGGTCTTCCTTCCGTTGTATTTCTAGTTCTTCCGACCCTGTGGATCCTTTCGATCTTTGGAAAGTCCTCTAGGGGTCGCTCGAGGAGGGGGTTGAATATTTTTACCATTATTTTTCTTAGGTCTTCTCCCTTCATCTCTGGGACCGCTCTCATTCTCAAATTCTGTCTACGATTCCTATTCTCCTGGTCTTCCAGTCTGTACAAGATGTTCCTCTGGTTGCGTTTTGTTATTTTGACCTGCTCCTTTAATGCGCTTAATTCCTGAGTGTGTTTATCCATTTTTCCTTCCACCTCCTCGACCCTCGTCAATAGCAGACCTAAGTCTCCTCTTAGTGCGTTAATATCTGCTTTAATTGCAGTCTCGAGTTTCAGGAACATGTCCATCATATCCTCTTTCGTTGGCATTTGGGAGTCTGTTATTTGCTCTTCTACTCTGCTTATTTCGGATTCGCTTTCCACGGTTATATCTCCTCTTGACTGGTCTGGGGCCTCACCGGATTTTGGGGCATTACCTTTTCTTCTGTCTAATTTACCTTGCTGTTCCGTTCCTTGTGGACTTGCTCCTTGATTCATGTATTGTTTTATCGTGCTACTTGTTACCTTGGGGGTTTTGGGGGCACTCCCTTTTGTTGTTTTATTCGTTGTTTTACTCATCGTGCTTTCCTTTGTCTTTCTTATTCGTTTCCCCAGTTTGTTCAATTATCTTAACCTTCCTCTCTCTCCGGGGGTACTCTCCTTCTACCCTTACTATATCCACCAGGGATAATTTGTGATGTTTTATTTATTTATTGTTATCTAAGTCCTCTCCCTTGCTGGTTTAATTTACACTCCCTTTTTTCCACAGCACAACAGCTGTACAAGGGGTCGTAGGTGGGAAGTAGGTATTCTTGGCCCAGTCCCGGGTACTATACCCCCTTCATGAGATGATCAGGGGGGGTATACAGGGTTCGGAGAGGGGTCCTAGTGGTTTATTTTATTATGTCAAGTTCTTAATATCTCCGTACTCTACCACTCCTTGCTCCGGACCCCCTTTTCATAGGTATATATTGCCCAACCTACATTGCCTCTTTAATGGGGACAAACTTGGTCCACACCGCTAAGGCCGAGAAAGAAGGGGAGGGGGAGAGCTTACCGACAAAGGGAGAGAGATCAAAAGAAAAAAAAAACAAAAAGAACAAACTGAAGAACCTGAGAGGAAGGAGGGGGGGGGACAGCGATCAGGGGGGGACGGATCTGCCACTACGTTTTTTTTTTTTTTTTTTTTTTTTTCACAGTTGTATCCCCACTTGTCCTCCGCTTGTTTTAATCCCCGTTCCTCTTTTATTCCCCCGGGTACTTGTTCCCCTTCACGTTCATCTTTCCCCGCCTGGACATATATTCGTAAAAGTCAGTTTTAACAGGTAAGGTTTTCACAGAGGATATATACAGCTTCAGTTCTTAATTACTATCTGCTTTTCCTGATGGCAGGGAAGCTGAGGGGAAGGGGGGAGGGTGCAAAGGGAAACCAGACGCCCGACAGCAGGGATGGTCAATCTCAGGATCGCCTTCCGCAGCTCCTGCTATACATGTTTCACAATATCATACAGGTGCTCTTACTGTGTATGGATACCTGCACTAGTTCCTACCAGACAGTTCACATAAGCTCTGTAATCAATAGGCAGCAATATACAGGGTTATCTCATACATTTATGCTTCTTGGCACACAATCCTTTCTTTTTCCTTTCCTGCTGTGATAACATGCGATCCAGAGTGTAAATTACATTCCCTCTCGGGGTACCTTAGTCTTCTGTTCCTCTGCTGGAGAACCGCTCCATCTTCCGCTTCGTTCCCCTGCTCTCTTACCTCCCCTCTCAGGACCGGTCTCCCCTCCGTGAGGTGGGCGCCCAATTGCGCCGTGATTTAGTATACGGTGTTTGCGAGGTGGGGGTTCTGGCTTCCTGCTGCCTAATGTGTCTCGCGGAACCCGCCGCGAGCGGGACCCGCCTCGAGCGCTGCTTCTCCTCGGGGCCAGTGGGTGGAGGGAGGGGGGGATCCCTCGGCTTGTTAGCCTCGGTCACGGAGGCTCTCACCCTCCATACCGCGCCGATCACTCCGGGTCCCTGCTGGCGTTCGAACCTCGCGGCTCTGTCAGGCTCCTCCCTCCGTGACGTGCGTTACGTCATGCAGTTATAATTTTTAAGTCTTACTTGTGAAAGATATTTGCCCCCAGCTTGCATGTCACTTGTAAGCAGTGTTGGTCATCTTACTTTAAAAAAGTAATTTAGTTAAGTTACAAATTACTTCTCCCAAAAAGTAATTGCGTTAGTAACTCAGTTACTACATTGGAAAAGTAATTAGTTACTCAGCAAAGTAACTGACTTTTTTTTTTTAAATATTCTATACGTGTAACTAAGGGGCGGGTCTAGTATTACTGTAACCAAGGGGCGCATTTATTATTGTTATATATCGTGTAACCAAGGAGCTGCTCTATTATTACTCTAACCAAGGGGCAGTTCTGTTATAGCGTGTAAGCAAGGGGGTGGGTCTATTATTATTATATCGTGTAAGGGGCGGATTTCTACAGAAGAGGGCGAATGTTAAATTAATGGGCAGAGCTCGATATATAACAATAATAATAAATGCGCCCCTTGGTTACAGTAATACTAGACTCGCCCCTTAGTTACACGATAGACGCCCCTTGCAGAGTAGCACGAGCATCAGGAGCGTGCGGCATCGCCTCGTACAATTACATGTTAACTGCGCCTGCGCGGTGTAGAGTTCACTCAGAGCTGTTTAGGTTTGGCAATTTTCGGAAGCTCCGTAGTCCTTCGTACTGCGCAAGCGCTGCGCCTGCGCAGTACAGGGGGGTCCTTATCCGGCGGGGGAACTTTTTTGGCAGGACACCGGAAGTACACTACTGCCATCTAGTGACGGTAGATGTAATTGGGGTAACTAAGCCAAAGTAATGGGAACTGAGTTACCATGAGGGGAAAAGTAATCAGTTAGATTACTCGTTACCCTCTAAAGTAACTGAGTTACGTAACTCAGTTTATTTTAACTCAGTTACTTACATCACTGCTTGTAACCCTTGTAGTTAACAGAGATTATGGTTTTGCAAGTAATTTTACAAAAATATCCATGTTACTATACTCATGTTTTGTATGTCTTTTAGCCCTTGAGGATGAGTTGGTTTTTGTTTTACAACACTGTCCCGATGTGCTGGAAAAATGTATCTGCTATATTCACAAGGTTCCATTTAAAGCTTACCAGAAACAAAGACGAAAACCGGAACTGACAGATAGTGACTTCTGTGATGGGTACTCCAGGCTCTGTCATCTGAGGGACACTGTCATCCCATCACTGGTCAATGATGATGGTCTTCAGGTGTACAACACCACCACAACATGTGACATTAAGGTTGGCTATACAAAAGAGAGGAAGCAGCTGTATGTTGAAGGTCTGTGCAGACAGTTCTATGGGGACATGGTGAAGTTAATTGACAGTCAGATCAGAAGATGTCAACAACCAATGAAGAACGGGATGGAGGAAATCTTGGAACACCTCTCCTTTTGTACCATGTACTCTGACCTGCAACAATATGAGTTCCGAGAGGCAGAGGCCATTAAAAATTACATTCTTCAGGATAAGTCTTCAAAGCCAATGGTGGTGGTTGGAGAACCAGGTTGTGGAAAGACTGTCCTCCTGGCTTCTTGTGCAAGGATGGTAATTAGCCAACTTCACTGTCATGAGTGTGTACTTTCACCAGTACAGAAATATGTGTGTGGTCCTACGTTAGATTCCAAAGCTGTAGGTCTCTGCTACAGGCGCAACCAATTGTTAGATTTGTAGTGAATGACAACAAATTCAGGACCTACATGGGTTTTAGGTCATACATTGCAGCGACTACTGTACCTCCAGGACTAGCACAGAAGATACATTACAGCAGAATAAAAATGAAAACACCTGTAGCAGAATCTCTGCGCTTTTCCAGTCTAATGGGAACCTTCAAGGCTAAAGATAACTGACATCCTTCAATAAGTGGTGGGTTGTGAGGCACAGTGGGTGCAGAGGTGGTAAAAGTCATTGGGCGCCAGACACTTCTTGGATGCAAAAGAGGTTTTATTTCTTTGACAGTCCTTTTTATATTTTGTAGGGGAAAGAGGGCTAAGGCCAGGACACCCTTAAGTAGTTGCAATTTCAAATAGCAGACTCAGAGACTTCAATAGGAGAACAGCCGTAAAGGGAAAGGTCCCAGCAAGGTGCCACTTCTGCACGTACAGGATTGCTGTCTCCTATGGTAACAGTACTTAAACAGTTCCTAACTCAAAGTAACAGTTCTCTCAGCTGTACTACAACTTCTCCTTGTAGTTCTTCAGCCCCTTGAGCTCCTGGTCTCTCACTGGACCCTCTGTGATTTACTAACTCTTAATCCTGTGAGCTCCTCAAGGCTTTAGCGGTGGTATCTCCCTCAAGTGTCACCCACGCTTCCCTGCTGGGTCCCTAGTTTTACACTTTGGATACCTTCAAGCTTCACCCCTGCTGACCGGCTTGGTCCCTAGCTTGACACACAAGGCTGCTCTGCAAGCGTCACCTCCACTGGTTGGATCCCTGACTTAATTACCGCCTGAAGTTTCCAGATTCTCCACGTGCCGGTTCGGTGAGAATACTGCTCCGGTACTTTCTTCAGTTACTCACTGTGGTCCCTGGTAAAGGTGACTGGTCCCTTCGTGGCGACAGCTTCCCCTCTACCTCCAACCACTGACAGATTCTCCGACTGGCAGAACCATCACTTTTGGTTGGACTGCAAGCCGCAGTCCCAACCCTGCACTGCCCTCTTACTTCTGGATAGGCCCTCACACAGCCTGGCAGCCTGGTGCCACCAGGATAGGCCCAATCTCCAGCATAGCATCCCAGGGCATATGACACCCGTCCACCCTGACAGTGGTCTGGGTGGCACACAAGAACATGGATCACCTGACCTCACCCAAATATATAGGCTCTCCCAGCAGGCCAAGGGATTCTACAAAATCCCTGACCATTGGCTGATACCCAATATATTCATAACCTGACCTTGAGTTGCTCTTCTCAATCTAATACCTCCAAGTGCCCAGCCACCTGGTGGTAGAAGAGGAAAGTACAACCAGGCCAAACTTAGGGAGAAGTCAATGGATCCCTAGTAATTAAATACAGTAGCTACTCCTGACAAGGAATTTGGTGAGGAGCTCCCTGACTAAACCCCAGGGCGCTACACACCATTTAGTCCTTTTATTTATAGTTTAAAAAAAAAAAAACAACTCCATTAGGAATAAATGCTATTGTTTTGGATAGAGCATGAAAGGTATAGAAAGGTAGGCAACCTTTTAGATGTTGAGATCTACCTGGAAAACATGGAGGAATTTAAAGATCCCGGGAGGGGCGGTGACCTTTAAAAAAAACAAAAAACTACCAAGTCCCCAATAAAAAGACAGCATGAAGAACACATAATGTTTCACAGTAGTGTCATCTACCCCCTTTCAGATCACTCCCTCATTCAGTAGTTTCTTCTGCCCCCCTTCACATCACTCCCTCCCCACAGTAATATCTTCTGCCCCCTCACAGTAGTGTTCTCTGCCCCCCTTCACATCAAGTAATGTACTCTACCCCTCCAAAACAATGTCCCCTGACCCCT
Source organism: Lithobates sylvaticus (assembly GCA_028564925.1). NCBI lineage: Eukaryota > Metazoa > Chordata > Amphibia > Anura > Ranidae > Lithobates > Lithobates sylvaticus. The sequence goes on from CM053027.1 coordinate 595,805,142, forward strand.
CCCCACAGTAGTGTCCTCTGCCCCCCACAGTAGTGTCTTCTGCCCCAAAGCAATGCAGGATTCCCATTGCACACTCACATGCCAGGAAGTGCAATGCTATTTTTTAGGAGGAAGGTACACTTTTCAGGGCACTGAGTAGGCCCAATTAACATTTCCAAACGTTCCATGTGAGATAGCAAATATTCACTTTATGCATTGACTACAGCAACAGAATAAAGCAAATGCAATCATCTAAGTAAATTACAACAATATAATAAAAAAAATTCTAAATGCCAAATGTATTTCTTGTTTAAAGGATAGATTCACCTTTACAAAAAAAAAGAAAAAAATGCACATTTTTGTGCAGGTAAAAAAATGTACATTCATAAGTTCTTTTGTTAGGAGCTCGTAAAGCATTTGCAAACACGATCAGCAGATTGTGGGTGTAATGCCACGGTCCTGCAGACTGTCTGTGTGTTCCTGTCTGCCCGTGCCCGTACGGGCAGGCAGTTACTGAATGACAGGAAGCCCAATTAACTACCTAGAGCAGGGGTCTCCAAACTGCCACCTGGGGGGCCAGATGCGGCCCTTTGCTTGCCTTTTTCTGGCCCTTGGGGGACTTTTCCTTCCACTGATACAAGACACTATTCCTCCCTCTGATACCAACAATAGAGGAATATTCCTGCTACTGACATCAACAATGAGGCACTATTTTTCCCATTGATGCCAACGATGGGGCACTATTCCTCAAACTGACACCAAGGATGGGGCACTATTAATCCCACAGACACCAGCGATGGGGCACTATTCCTCCCACAGACACCAGCGATGGGGCACTATTCCTCCCACTGACACCAACAATGGGGCACACCTTAAGTATGGGTGTAACATGTCCAGAAAGGTGAATTTATCCTTTAGGCTACTTTCACACTGGGGCGGGTGTCGGTGGGAAAGCGTCGCAAATTTTTGCAGCGTTTTATCTGCAATATTCGGCTAGCGGCCGAAAAAGGGTTAAAACTGCTTTGCCAGCGGTTTGGCTGCGCTGCCCAATTGATTTCAATGGGCAGGGGTGCTTTACAGCACTGCAAAGATGCTGCTTGCAGGACTTTTTTTACCGTCCTGCAAGCGCACCGCTCCAGTGTGAAAGCACTCGGGCTTTCACACTGGAGAGACAGGAGAGGCTCTTTACAGGCGCTATGCAAGCGCTATTTTTAAGCACTGTATCGCCTGTAAAGCGCATCAGTGTGAAAGTAGCCTTAATGTATAGTCATAAAAAATTTTAATTATTTTATGAAAAGTAAAATAGTCTCTGTATTTGAATTATTTTTTGTTTGTTTCCAGGTACGCTTATGGCTTAGAGACTGTGATCCAATAGTGGTAGTTCGATTTGCACTTGCATTTGGAGAATCCTTGACTCTTTGCAGGCTATTGACAGGACTGTGCCAACAGTTATCAGACATCTACATGGCACAAGTTCCTTTACATCTTGATGATATCAATAAGATAACAGGATCCTTTCATAGTTTGCTGTCACTGACCTCCATGGAAAGACCTCTTGTCCTAATAGTTGATGGCATAGATAATCTCACTCATTGTGATTCTGGTGACATTTTTTGTTGGTTGCCTTCCCTTCTTCCAGAGTTCTCAAAAATTATTTTATCCATGTCCCAGGATTTTTTTTTAGATCAAAATTCCTGTCAGAAATTGAGACAGGTCTACTCAATCAAAGTGCAGCCAACAAGGAAAGAATGCAATGACAATCTCAAGGTGAATCTTTTAAAAGAAAGGAGGAAAATCACTTCTGGACAACAAGTTTATGTTAACAGATCCCTGACCAATTGTGCTACACCTCTTCAGATGCATCTGGTGTTTAAGGAAGTCATGGGATGGAAATCCCACCAAGATGTTGATGAACAATCCCTTGGCCAAAGCATCCATGAACTAACTGAAAGATTATTCCATAAACTGGAAATGAAATATGGTTATGAGCTTGTCTTCAGGGCATTAAGCTACATAACACTGTCAAGATCTGGGATTGGAGAAGCAGAGCTTGTAGATGTATTGTCAGCAGATAACATGGCCCTTGCCCAGTTGTATCATGTGTATGACAGTGTGCCTAGCTTGAGAGTCCCTGACTGGCTTGTATCCAATATCTTACTTGACCTCAAGGGTTGTGTTTCATCTAGGATAATTATGGGTTGCAGATTAATATGGTGGACAAACAGGCTTTACCAGCAAGTTGTTACTAAGCGGTATCTTAGTGACCAGGAGGTAATAAGGAACTTGCATGAAAATATGTGTGACTATTTTAGTGGACGTTGGGCCGGCAGAAGAGCCAAGTCAATTACTGTGAAACCTAACCTAAACTTGCAGAGTGAAAAACTTCAGTCAAAATCAATCACTAAAGCACAAGACAAACTTTACATTGACCGTCGGCTTCCATCCCAACCTTGGTTCTTTGTTGTACGTTCTGGAATGGAACAAACATTAATTGGGAATACAAAAAAAGCTTTCGATTTACCTTATCATCTAAAAGAATGTGGAAAACTAGATGGTTTATACAATAATGTTTTGATGGTTCTTTCTTATTACAAAACCCTCCTAAAATCTGGTCACCTCAATGCCTTGATTTGGAGTGTAAAAGATGCAGCCACACAGATTGGAAGGGAAGAAGTCAACCTAATCTCCAACATACTTCAAGAAGCAAGGTGTCTGCTGACTGACAGTCCTAATGCCTTTGAAGTCATCGTACAGTCCAAACTGGTGCCTCTCTTGTCTGTATATCCTTGTATTTTTAGGTTTACCAAGAAAATAATTTGTGAAAGCATCAAAAGTTCTTCCATGGTCATCTGGAATTCTGCCCTTTTTAAAATACCAGCTATTAAAGTTCACTTCCAAGAATCATCTCAAATTGTCAGCATCCTGGATGCAAAAACAAAACCTGAGCTAATTGTGGTTTTTCAAAATGGCCATATTTACACTTGGTGTAAGGGAAAGCATACGGATTTAGAGCACAAGATCTCACTCGACATAGAAATTATTGGTGCCACTTTAGATAGTAAAGACAGCTATTTAGCACTTTGCACTAGCAAACGATCAATTATCCTTCTTGACTATTCTTCCTGGGCGCTTTTGAATGAGATTTTTCATGACCCTAGGGAAACTGTGCTTACCCCAAAAATGTATCACCTAGCTAACAGTTTTCTGTTTGTTTGGTATGAAAACACTCAGCGGGTCACAATTTTCAATATTCTTTCTGGTGAAAAGCTAAAAGAACTTAATTTTGACCAAAAATGTAATTACTTTGCATGTATTGGTGAGGGGCAATATTTATCTTTGGAGCAATCAAACACACTTCATCTTTATAGCACTAAAAATGTTTGCCAAAAAATAATCCTGCAGATGGACACTTTGAAGCATGTTATATTTGATGTTTACATACATGAATTGTGTGTGATTGTGATTGACAAATATGGCAATATCAGATCATGGAACATAGAAGATCCATGTAAGCCACAGCTTTTGGATGAACTTTACTCTACTGATGTAGAGGAAGAGGTGTGTTTTACGGAATATGCTTCCAAGATGATTTTAATCTGCAGATCCACCACCTTCGAAGTGTGGAAAACATCAACATGGGAGAAGGTCAGCTTCAAGAGTCCACACCAAGATAAATTTATGTTTTGCACATTTTCTCACTGTGGAGATGTGATTATTGCTGCAGTGGAAAATGTTCATTCTTTGTTTGTCTGGAGTATTGAAAATGGACAATTGATTTCCATGGTTAATCTTGAATCTCAAGTGTCATTACTCATAAAGAGCTTGGAATTCAACTTATTGGGAGCAGTAACCAATAGCAATTCTCTGACGTTATGGGATATGAAATCAGTCAGCATTCCAACTGCTTGCTGTCAAACTGGAAGGCCATTCCAGTCGTTAGTCCTTTGTCCTCTGGGCAGCCATGTCTACACATCAGATGGTTCAGATATTGTCTGCAAATGGAGCATTCCAAGCTGTAGATTGTTAGCCTTTTTTCAGCACAGAGATGTTGTAGAAATGATGAGAGTTAGCCCAAATGGAGAACTTTTGATAACGTCAGAAACATCAGGAGAAATTTACATCTGGGAGTTGGACACTGGAATAAACACACATTGCATCCACAGCAGTCCTATATCTCAGATGCTTATAACACCAAATAGTAGTTTTATAGTAACCCTTTGTGAAGGTGGGGGTTCAATGGTGTGGAGGTCCTCAACGGGGTCTGCAGTATGCAAGATACTTACATTTGTAAGTTCAGCAGTCATAACTCCAGAAGGCACCTTTGTTATTGGTGTGAATAATAACAGACTTCTAGCTATCAACTTATGGTCTGGATTTGTGTGTAAGAGCTTCTGCTGTGATGATGGAACTAGTTCCATTGCAGCTTTTCAGTGTCTTGCCAACCACCCTGATTTTATTGTATTGCTGACCTCAAGTGCCGATCTCTACACATGGAATGTGGTGGAAGAAACGGTGTGCCACCAGGTCAAGCTATCCATTCAACTTTCACTTCCTCTTCCTTTGTTTCAAATTTCATCCAATGGAGATTTTATTGTTATAACCCTCAGTGGAACAATCAATGTGATCAATTTGTTGGTAAGAAAACATTATGTCTTGCATATTCCCACCTCCATATTGCATCAACACCTGACCAAAGATGGTAAATACCTCATTTACATTTGTCATGAATGGTCAAGTAAATGCAATTGTGATTTTCATGTCAACCCTGTACTTAACATGATAGAAGTACACAGCGGAAAAAAGATTGTCCAATACCACCTTGGTAAAATGCCGTGTGTCATGATGGCATCGGATGAGGATGGTATGGTGTGTGTTGGATTTGAAGATGGAACCCTTGGCTTGTTCTCAGTAGCTGGAAAGTGGAAGGGTATTACGATGCTGAAAGACTTCCTCTCCTTCAGCAGTAGGGAAGAATCCACTGATATGGAATGTGTACAGCTTTACAAGTGTAAATCATCTACAGATATATTGTGGGACGATTCTGCGAGTTCTGACCTCAGTCTTGGCTGTTCATTAGATGAAGAAACTGTAATAGTAGACTGAGGGGGAGATTTACTAATACTGGTGCACTCAGAATCTGGTGCAGCTGTGCATGGTAACCAATCAGCTTCAACTTCAGCTTGGTCAATTAAGCTGTGGCAATAAAACTTGGAAGCTTATTGGTTTCTATAAAGAGTTGCACCCGATTTTGCACTCTCCAATTTTTGTAAATAACCTCCTGAGGATTTAAAGGGAAACCAATGTTGACTTGGAACTAAACCAGACCAAAAGCAAAAGTTTATAATTCATTCCCTTATCCAATATTGCGCTCCTGTGCACCCCCCCGCATCTCCAATCACAGTAAAGAACCTATGATGTAGGCTCTTTACCATATGATCAGCGATGTCCAATCACAATTGATCAAAGTGTAACTAGGAAGTGCCGGTTATAACCGGCACTCCTCTATTCATGCTGACAGTGCGTGAGTAGAGGAGAGCTGATAAGTGTCTCTCCTGACAGGTGGGGTCCACTTATAATCAGTGCAGTGGTTATCAGTGCTTTCCCAGATCACCAATGCCCACCAGTGATGTCAATCAGTGCCCATCAGTGATGCCTGTCAGTGACTCCTCAGTGCCCATCAGTGCCACCTATAAGTGCCACCTATCAGTGCCCATCATTGCTGCCCATCAGTGCCCATACAGGCTGCTCATCAGTGTTGCCTATAAGTGCCCATCAGTGCTGCATATCAGTGCCACCGCATTAGTAATGCCTCATCAGTGCCGCCTCATCAGTGCCCATCAGTGAAGGAGAAAACATACTTTTTTTTTTTTTCAAAATTTTCAGTCCTTTTTCATTTCTTTATCAAAAAATTAAAAACCCAGTGGTGATTAAATACCACCATAAGAAATCTCTATTTGTGTGAAACAAAATGATAAAAATTTGGTTTGGGTACAGTGTTGCATGATCACGCAATTGTCATTCTAAGTACGACAGCACTGAAAGCTGTAAATTGGCCTGGGCAGGAAGGGGGGTAAGTGCCCGGTCTTGAAGTGGTTAATAAAGGGAAATTCAAATTATTGCACTCATAAACTACTCAGAAATGGGCTCAAAAGAGGAAGCATTCTAGGTTTAATCTGCTGTATTAGATAGAAACAGCTGTGGTATATGGGCAATAAAGATATGACAGTAGTGGTGCCTATAAGCACATGTCTAGCATGCCTATTATTACTTACCTTGCTTTATTGTTTGCCACTTTATTTATTCCATAAATAAACTTTATTTAATTTTAGCTTTGGGTACTGTAAATTGCCAGTATATTTCTGTACATAGAAAAAGTAAAACAATATCACATGTAATATATGACCAAATAAAACATTTAAAAATATTAAAGGAATTATGAAATGTAATGATTACTGTTGCACTAAACAGACTGGGTGATTGCTTTTCTTCTATGTCTATAGACCCCATGGAACTACAGTAGATTTTCTGTTCATATTTATTTTGAGCTGACATAATAATGCTCTTTTGAGTGGTACGTTGCTGCCACATGGTGGTTACTCATGGCAGTACCTCTTTAAAGTTTCTTATTTATCCAGGTTATGGTATAGCTCAGTGCTGGCCAACTTTCCTGACATGAGGGGTCTCAAGTGTGGCCCCTGACATTGCAAAATTGCCACACATAATATTCAGTGAATATTCATTCTCAGAGACAGCAGACACACAACAGGGTTTGGACAAAAACTAGGGGTATGATACAAGAGATGGTCAGAGAATGTGGACATCCTGCGGGACATGGTCATTGAAAGCTATCTCCAAAGGAGCAGCTGTATAGGATGGGTCATTTATTTTGCACCTCGACCTTCTCAAGAACCTCAACCTCTCTGACACATCATGTTGCGGGTACAAACATACAATATCACAGGAAATCACAGAAAGTAATGCTTAGCACACAATAGTAGTGCTATATGGAACAAAACAGGCACAAAACCTGGTGGTAAAGGCAAACATATATATTGTCACCCAATATGGTTGGTAACTAGGCAAGCATGAAATGGATTAACAATGGTAATAACTATTGTGCAGAGTATTGCAATTAAGCGCTGGAAGCTTCTTGGATAAAGAAAACGGCTTTACTTCTATGGAGAAATATACTACATGTCTTACAGCATGGAGAATCATGAACAGGAAGCAGGAATATACATGTGCTGAGATAGACAATACACCCTGTTATATAATAGAAAACATGAACTATACACTATAATACTACAAAGCCACCTGCCTCATAGGTATGTATAATGCATACAGTATTGTCAGTTTATTAACAACTTTACATTACATGCTGTTCTTTTCCAACACCCCTTCTCAACAGCATGAGCTTTGTCAAATTAGTTTCAGCTTCTTCTGAAAATAACTATGACGTTCCTTCAATAAAGGCTTGGTGAGTGCATCAGCAGTCATCTCCTCTGAAGGGCAGTATTGAATGTCAATAACACCTGGCTCTTGATTGTCCCTCAGTAGGTGATACTTGACGTTGATGTGTTTGGTCCTAGGGTTGACCCTTTCTGATTACGTAAGCTTTATACAACTCTGGTTGTCTTCAAAAATGGGAATTGGTTTTGACATGTCTATCCCAATGTCCACAAAAAGTTGACAAATCCATATTGCTTCTTGACATGCATGTGCTGCTGCAATGTACTCTGCTTCAGTTGAAGATAGAGCGACAGTTACTTGCTTTTGACTTGACCAACTTATGGTTCCTTCTCCATACTGGAAGATTAATCCACTTGTGAATTTGCGGTCTGTGCAATCTCCGGCCCAATCAGCATCCACATATCTGACCAGTTTTGGATTGGATGTTGCTGGTAACCGTAACTTCATCTGAATTGTTCCTTTGAGGTATTGCATCAATCTTTTTATTGCATTCCAGTCACAATGACAGGGAGCTGAGACTTTCCTGCATAGTATGCCCACTGCTGCGGCTATGTCTGGTCTTGTCACAGTGGCAACATGGCAGCTTACCGATTGCTCTGCGATACATATCATCGTTGGGTAGCAAGTTTTCTGCTTCATTGCTCTTCTGATAGCCTGGTTCCATAGGAGTTTTCACTTCCTTTGCATCTTGCATATGGAATTGTTCCAAGCTATCAGAGATTTTCTGAGATTGGTTGAGAAGAAAACTTCCATCTTTGTCTCTCACTATTTGGATTCCCAGATAGTAGCTAATGTTCCCAAGTTCTTTGATTTCAATATTTTCTTTCAGATTGTGAACTTTTTGATTGTATTCCCCTTCTTGTTCAAAACAAGTTACAATGTCAAAATAGATAAGGATGTATATCCATCTGTCTTCTGGATTCCTGGAGTAGAGACAGGGCTCTGCTTTACTTCTTGAGAATCCGTCTTGGGGAGAGTACATAGTTCACTTTCTCATTCCACATCCTTGCAAATTGCTTAAGACCGTAGATGCTCTTCTGAAGTTTACACACAAGATTGTCTCCTTGCTCAAACCCTGGTGGTTGCTCCATGTAGAGGTCTTCCTTAATGTCTCCATATAGGAAAGCAGTTTTAACGTCTAGGTGTTTCACTTGCATGCCCTTCCCGGCTGCAACGCTAAGAAGTGCTCTGGTGGTGGAGTGATTTACGACGGGAGCGAATGTTTCATCATAATCTTCACCAAATTTCTGGGACTAACCCTTGGCAACAAGTCTGGCTTTGTATTTGTGGATATTCCCTATTGCATCTGACTTTATTTTGAAAGTCCACTTACTTCCTATAGTTTTGTGATTAGGAGGGAGTTCTGTGAGTGTCCAGGTTTTATTTTCTTGAAATTACTTTAATTCTTCTTCTGCTGCCTTTCTCCATTTATTGGCTTCACATTTTGGCAGTTTTTCTATGTCTTCCCAAGATGTTGGTTCAAGTACACTGTGTGTTTTGCAGTGTATGACGGCTTGCGGGATGGTATCCCCTTTGTAGTCCAAGTAGATCTTCTGACTTCAGGCAGTTCAGCAGGATCTGGTGGGGAACTTGGTTTAGGTATTGTGAGTTCCACCTCTTGTTCTGACTCCTGCACAGGTTCGCTTTGGTCGACCTTTTCTTCTAGTTTGCTTGGCATATTCACTTCACAGCTTTTAGGGATTTGTGTATCTGATGATGGGCTCTCATCAAATAAACACTACGGCTTATTGGCAGTTTGTCAGTCTTTGAGTGTAAGACTCCAGCTTGGATTGCTTTTCACTTGGAATATATGCATATGCTTTACATCCAAACACACTTATGTGCCCTATGCTAGGCTTTGATCCATGCCACATTTTGAATGGAATACTTTTAATGGCTCTTAAAGTGGTGTTTCCACCAAAAACATAAAAAATTGCTTAAAAATCATAAAAAAATAAAAAATAAAATAATTGGAATAAATAAAAAATGTACTCACCTCTAAATGCCGGTTGCTAGGGGGTCCCTCGTAGTCTGCCCCCTTCAGTGCCTGGGCACTGACATCACTTTCCCTCGGTGCCGCACAGTCAATGCGCAGCGTATCATGGCGAGCGGCGCCGATGGCGCATGCGCAGTGGGTGCCCGGCTGTGAAGCCACAGCCGGGTGCCCACAGTAAGAATGCCGGCGCTGCGAGCGGAGTGGGGAACGAGGGGGGGCTTCATTCCCCCGCATCACTGGACCCTGGGACAGGTAAGTGTCTAATTATTAAAAGTCAGCAGCTGCAGTATTTGTAGCTGCTGACTTTTAAAAAAAATTTTTTAGGGGGCACTCCACTTTAAGGGTAGTCTGTTCTGTAGGCAGGTTGCATTCATAACTGCTTCTTCCCAGTACTTGTGAGGTAGGTTGGCATCTGACAACATGCATCTGGCCATTTCTATAATGCCGCGTACACACGAGCGGATTTTCCGTCAGAAAAATCTTGGATGGTTTTTCTGACGGAGTTCCGCTCAAGCTTGGCTTGCATACACACGGTCACACAAAAGTTTGCTGAACTTTCGACTGTCAAGAACTCTGTGACGTACAACACTACAACGAGCCGAGAAAATTAAGTTCAATGCTTCTGAGCATGCGTCAAATTGTTTCCGAGCATGCGTAGGGATTTTGCGCTCGGAATTTGTACAGACGATCGGAATTGCTCTCAATCTTTTGCTGGCCGAAATTCCTCCAGCAAAAATCGCATTTTCCGACAGAAAGCTCTCACTGGTCTTTTGCTGGCCGAAATTCCGATTGTGTGTACGCGACATTAGAGTGCGATTTTTCCTTTCTGCTACACTGTTTTGTTCAGGAGTGTATGGTGTGGTTGTCTGGTGTACTATTCCTTGTCTCTTAAGATATGAGGCTACTTCTTTGCTTATGTATTCTCCTCCATTGTCGTTGCGTATTATTCCTGGTTTCTGTTGGAATTTGTTGCTGGACATGGCAACAAACACGTCAAGTTTCTCTGATGTTTCACTCTTGTGTTTCATCAGATAAGTAGTTGTGTACCTGGAATAATCATCAAGGAAAGTCAGTAGATATCTATTCCCTCCTGACGTGGGAGTTTTCATTGGACCACATACGTCGCTGTGTATGAGCTGCAGGGGGTGGGTGTTTTTTCTTTGAGAGGCCTGTGGAAGGGGAACACGTGTGGCTTTTGCTTCAATACAGCACTTGCATTTCATGAACACTTTGCAAGGCGCTATTGTTAAATCTTCTGATAAACCTCTCTTTATAATGTGTAGCGGTGCCCCCGTGGGATCGCTGCGTGTACTGGAATCCACACATTTCACCGGGCTGGTAAGACATCCATTTTGGCACACTTTCCCAGACAATGAACAGTCTCTTGTTTTTGTTGTGTTTATTAGGAGATTAAACTTGGATGGGGAAAAGGGACATGGGATTCTACACCCACTGTAACTGCTGCAGATGCCTGTGTTACACAACAGAACAACACCAGCAATAAGGGGTAGCTTCAGGTGTATACTGTGCAGGAGGCACCTACACCCACTGTAACTGCGCTAGGTTAACAAGCAAAGATGACACTGTCCCTGTCTATCCTGCTCTCTCCCTGCACGCCAACACACTACACAAGGCCGCCGCGCTGGCGGCCTTATATAGTGTGGGGCGTGTACTAGCCCCCCTGAGCTATAATTGGCCACAGGCATCCTGCCTGTGGCCAATTATGGCTCTCCTCGCTGCCGGCGCTGTGATTGGCCAAGCATGCAGGGTCACAGTGCATGCTTGGCCAATCATCAGCCAGCAATGCACTGCGATGTTGCAGTACATTGTGGGCCATTTGCGCCACACGAATATGGCGCGAACGGTCCACAAAGTTCTGGATTCGCCAAACAGGCAAACGCCCGATGTTCGAGTCGAAGATGCGTTCGACTCGAACACCAAGCTCATCCCTAATGAGGAGACATAGTCCTTGCAGTCCTGTTTCCAACCAGGCCAAAAAAAGAGCGAGAAATTAATTCAGCGGTCTTTTGTACTCTGAAATGACCTGCCAGTTTATGGTCATAAAAAGTCTCCAGATCAGAGGTCTCACCTCCAGCGGGATAAAAATTTTATTCCGAGACCAAAGTAAATCGTCCCGTTTCTTCAAGAAGGACATCTCCGGCTCAGTACAGTGGCCGGAAGCCTGTTTGATGGCAGCTCTGAGATCAGACTGGGTAATGAGACAAAAATTTTTTTTGCGCGGATAGGATGGTGCTAGGTTCCGTTATCTGAGGAGATTCCGGGAACATCCGGGAGAGTGCATCCGCTTTTCCATTCCTGGAACCAGGTCTATAGGAAATGTAAAAGTTAAATCTGGAGAAAAAGAGGGCCCACCGGGCTTGTCTGGGTTTTAGGCGCTTGGCCGTTCTAAGGTACTCCAGATTCTTGTGGTCTGTGAAAATCATGATGGAATGGGACGCACCCTCTAGCAGATATCTCCATTCCTCCAAGGCAAATTTCATAGCCAGCAACTCACGGTCACCAACACTGTAGTTTCTTTCAGGGGGCTTAGTTTCTGAGATGCAAAGGCCACTGGGTGAAGGAGGGCTTTGGGACCCCACCTTTGGGACAAAATAGCTCCTGTAGCTGTTTCTGATGCATTTACTTCTAGTATGAAAGGTAGAGCCGGGTCTGGGTGCTGCAGAATTGGTGCAGAGGTAAACAGAGCCTTCAACTCGTTAAAAGCTTCTTGAGCTTCCTGGGACCACTGGAGATGGTTCTGTTGGTGGGTCAACTGAGTGATGGGTGAGACAATAGATGAAAAACCTTTAATAAATCTTCGGTAAAAGGTAGCGAAACCTATGAACCGTTGAACACCTTTTTTATCTGCAGGAGCCAGCCATTCTTGAATTGCTTTGACCTTTTGCGTGTCCACTGTGACCCCATCGGTGGAAATGATGAAACCTAGAAACTGAGCGACAGTCTTTTCAAACTCGCATTTTTCCACCTTAAGAGAGTCCATGTTTTCTGAGGATTGTGAGAACCTTCTTCACGTGAACTTGGTGGAGTTCTATGGTAGCGGAAAAAATTTTAATATCATCTAGGTAGACAATTACAAAATTATCGAGGTATTATCAGAAAATGTCATTTACCAGGTGTTGAAAGGTGGCCGGGGCGTTGCATAACCCAAACGGCATGACCAAGTATTCAAAATGTCCGAATCTGGACCTGAAGGCGGTCTTCCACTCATCGCCAGCACGAATCCGGATGAGATTATAGGCGCCACATAAGTCCAATTTGGAAAAGATTTGAGCGGCTCGGAACCGCTGGAACAACTCTGGGATGAGTGGAAGCGGTTACCTGTTTTTAGTAGTTATTTTATTGAGCTTCCTGTAATCAACACAGGGTATTAAAGTACCGTCTTTTTTTCCGACAAAAAAGATACCGGCTCCAGCCGGTGAAGAGGATGGGCAGATGAACCCTTTTTCCAAATTCTCATCAATATAAACCTGGAGGGCTTCTAACTCAGGTCTCAGATAGTGGAAATATACACCCAAAGGTGATTTCAGAGCCGGGTAAGAGTTCGATAGGGCAATCGTAAGACCAGTGTGGTGGCAGACGATCAGCTTTTTTCTTGTCAAAAGTGTCTCTGAATTCGAGATACACAGGTGGAACATGTTGAAGATTGTGGTGTACCGGTTGTACCATCAGGCAGGAGGCTGGGGTTAGGCAGTGCTGGGAGCAGTAGGCCGAGGAAAAGGAAATCTCTTTTTTACTCCAGTTAATTTGGGGATCGTGGGCTTGACACTTTCTTTGAATCTATCATCATCCAGTGCCCAGGGCAAACTCCTCACTACCTATGTACCCCCTTCTAGCACAAATCCCCCCTCTCAGCAGAAATCCTCACTCCCTACATCACCCTTACAACATAAATCCCCCTAAAACCCCTTTATTCACAAATTATCTTACTCCCAATCCCCCCTCTCCTCTAAGCAGAGACCCCCCCCCCATCTTCCCTCTAGCAGCAAAAATCCCCCCTTTCAGCACAAATTCTCACCCTCATATAACCCCTTCCAGTACAAATCCCCTTCTCAGTACAAACCACTGCCTCCGCTTCCTTTCCCAGTGCTAATCCCCCCTCTTAGCATAAATCCTCTCCTATCTCCCTTCCCAGCATACATTCTCCCTCTTAGCAAAAATATCCCCCCGTCTCCCCCTCCCAGCATAAATCCCCCCCCCCTTAGAAAAAAGTCCTCCCCCATATTCCCCTCCCAGCATAGATCCCCTCTCTCATCACAAAGCCTCTCCCTCTCCAAGAATAAATCCCCCCTCTTAGCAAAAATCCTCCCCATCTCCCCCTCCCAGCAGAAATCCCCCCTCAGCAAAAATCCTCCCATCTCAAACCTGTGCCTCCTTCTCTCCCCTCCCAGAACAACCTCCCTCCCCTAGCTCCTTCTCCTGTTCTGTAAGAGCAGACTGATATGCTGGGACTTGTAGTGCCCTAGACTACAGGGGACTGAAAAATGGCAGCCCACTCTGCTGGGACTTGTAGTGCCCTAGACTACAGGGGACTGAAGAATGGCAGCCCACTCTGCTGGGACTTGTAGTGACCCCCAGTCCCAGCACAGGAGGCTTCCATATCTCAGCCCCCCACAGAGGGCACTACAAGTCTCAGAGCGGGCTGCCACCAGTCCTCCACACACGGCATCAGGAGACTGCACAGCCGTCCACCCCCGACACTCACTCCTTGGCTGTCTGCCATACACTCCTCCCCACTCTCCCCTTACAAAGGTATCCTCAGCTCCTGGCTGCTCCTCTCTGGAATCTGGGCGGCATGTCGTGCTGCATGGTGGGGCAGTGGGTGGGATTTCCCCTTGTCTGACACATCCTGGCTTCCAAACCCCGGCGCAGCACACAAGGCTGCAGATCACTCCGCCACTGTTCAGACACCTCACTGGCTGTGGGCAGCGGTGGTACCGGATGTACAGACTGGGCATCCCCGGATGCAGCCGCCGACTTCCTCAGAGAAAAAAAAAAACCTTCAATGGGCAGCGGGCGGCCGCTGGCCGTTCTGCATATAAGTTGGAGCGGCCTGGGGGGAAATTGCCACCTGGCCCAGCCCGCCCCTGTCTGTCTCCCTTCTCCCCAATCTGTCTCCCTTCTCCCCAATCTGTCTCCCTCTCCCCCACCTGTCTCCCTTCTCCCCCATCTGTCTCCCTTCTCCCCATCTGTCTCCCCCTCCCCCATCTGTCTCCCCCATCTGTCTCCCCCCTACCCCATCTGTCCCCCCTCCTCCCTCTTCCTCCATCTGTTTCCACCCTCCTCCCCCATCTGTCTCCCTCCTTCTCCCCAATCTGCCTTGCCCCCTTTCCCCAATCTGTCTCCCCCTCCTTCTCCCCATCTATCTCTCCCCTTTCTCCCCCATCTTCCCCCCTTCTCCCCCACATGCCCCCCCTTTCTCCCCCATCTATCTCCCCCTCCTCCCCCTCGTACCTGAACTATGCTCTCTATAGGCAGCACACACCTGCACTCTGCACTCTTTAGGCAGCGCACACCTGAATTCTTCACTCTATAGGCAGCGCACACCTGAATTCTGCACTCTATAGGCAGCGCACATCAGAATTCTGCATTCTATAGGCAGCACGCACCAGAACTCTGCACTCTACAGGCAGCGCACACCAGAACTCTGCACTCTACAGGCAGCGCACACCTGAATTCTGCACTTTACAGGCAGCGCACACCTAAACTCTGCACTCTACAGGCAGCGCACACCTGAACTCTGCACTCTACAGGCAGTGCACACCTGCACTCTACAGGCAGCGTACACCTGAACTCTGCAGTCTACAGGCAGCACACACCAGAATTCTGCATTCTATAAGCAGCGCACACCTGAACTCTGCATTCTATAAGCAGCACTCACCTGAACTCTGCACTTTATAGGAACTCTGCTCTCTATGCACAGCACACACCTGCTCTCTGCACTCTCGCAGCACACATCTAAACTCTGTACTTTATATGCAGCGTACACCAGAACGCGGCACTCTATACGCAGCGTATATCTGAACTCTGCACTCACATGTGTGTTTGAGCTTTGGGGTGCACACCCTAATGCAACAGGCTGCGCACACCTATGCCTCGTATAATTTCTGAAAGGCCTGCGTGAGAGCCAGCAACCTGCTGGCATAGGGCCTCAAGAGGAGAACCCGCTCTGTCGGCCTCTGACATGGCTGGTTTATACTGTCAGAGAGGTGTACTCACCAAGGTCGAGATGCTGAGAGCAGTATCCTCTTGCGACTAAGCGCACTCCACACCTGATGATGGTACAGGGGGTGAAGGGCACACAAAGGCATGAGCCACCAGCAGGCTGGGCAAAGCTTGCATGAAGATCTCCAGGAAGTAGACAGCCGTGTAGGACCAGAGGTAGCTGGAGCCCAACGAGGCAGAAGGGTAAAGCCCCATACACACGGTCGGACAATCCGCGGACCAGGTCCGTCGGACCATGTCCGTCATACTTTGTCCGATGTTGGTTTTGCGTACACACGGTCGGACAAAGTTGTCGGAAAATCCGATCATTCTGAACGTGGTGACGTTTGTTGCCTACGACGGGACTACGTAGAGGCTAGTAGCCAATAGCTTTGGTCTTGTAATGTGATCTGAGCATGCGTAGCACTTTGTCCGGTCGGACAACCGTACACACGATCGGATTTGGTGTGATCGGACCGGGTTGACGGCAAATCTTTCCAGCAGGAGATAAGACTTTGTCCGACGGACAAACCGACGAACACTGTCCGATGGTGCCTACACACGGTCTGATTTTTCAACAACCTTGTCCGATCGGACCAAATTGATGAAAAAGTCCGACCGTGTGTATGGGGCTTAACAGTGTCCAATAACAGGCAGAGGGTCAAACACAGATGACCGGCAAGAAGTCTATGAAGAGGTAGAGGAGACTTCTGTTGGAGACTGGAAACAGATCTGTAAGCAGGCTGAGGGTCAATGCACTGGAGACTGGTGGCTAGTCCATAAGCAGGCCAAGAGTCAAACACTGGAGACTGGAAGCTGAGTCTGTAAACAAGCCGAGGGTCAAGTACTGGAGATAGGTAGCAAAGTCCATGAGCAGGCCGGGGGTCAAACACTGGAGACAGGTAGCAAAGTCCAAGAAGCAAGCTGAGGGTCAGGTGCAGGAGAAGATCAGAGCAGGTCAAGGTCAATCCAGGTCACAACAGGTAATCAAAGGCAGGATACAGGCAGGAAACACGGGAAGCTGAAAGATAAACCAGCAACCTGAACATGACACTGAGTGGCTTTTATAGGGCAGTGAATGGGGTCACGTCGTGCGCGCGCTATTGCACGCGCACCATTCCGCTGAATCGCGCCCAGGTGTACGCCGGAGCGCCGTTTCGCCGCGCCTGCACGCAGGAGAGCAGCGATATTGCCGAGGTTGGTACTTGTTTCTTCCCTGACAATATATCAGTGTGTTATTGCGCGTTTAACGCAGTATATATCTGTACGTCACTGTACGTTTAACGCAGTATATTTGAGTGCATTACTGTACGTTTAACACAGTATATATCACTGCGTTACTGCCCGTTTGACGCATTATATATCAGTGCATTACTGTACATTCAACACAGTATATTTCAGTGCGTTATTGCACGTTTGCCACAGTATATTGCAGTGCGTCAGTGCAGCTTTACTGCAGTATATTGCAGTGTGTCAGTGGAGTGTGTCTGTGTAGTGAGTACTCAAGTTAAAGTGCACCAAACACCACTTTCCATTAATTAAAGTGCATCTACATACACATTTCCACATCTTTATTACATCTTATTAATAAGTGCCCACCCCATCATGTCTGGGAGGCCAACAAGGAGAGGCAGATGCTCCCATGGCACTGTAGGGGGCCAGCAGCGTATGTGTCTACAGGCGAAGGTGGACATAGTCCGTCCTCAGGCGGTCATACACAGCCAGTGCTCATTTGGCTTAAATTTAGTGGGAATTCCACCTGCCCGTGAACCATCTGATTTGTGACATGCCCACCAGGGGGAACTCGACTCTAGCAATGCTGCAGCAGCTGCACACACAGGAGAGGGCCGTCAACGAGTACCTGTGTGAGTATGGCAAAATGACAGGTTCAGGCAGGCTTGGCTTTTTTTCCCCACGCCAATGGCTGCTGATAAAGGATGCATACACTGTACTGTCACCATATTAGAAGACCACAAGGATGGAGAGCTGTGACAATGCATGCATCAGTGCCACAATTCTTGTTGTGTCCCTGCTGGAGCAGACTCTGCGTGGCATTATGGACAGGGCACTCGAGGCAGAGCAGCGGGAGAAAGAGGAGGACTTTCTTTCCTCTCAAGGCCCGATTTAACTAGACACCATTCTTCCTACGCCACAGAACACACAAGAGGGGAGGGAGGAGGATTCTGGCAGCTTTGGAGGCATTGAAGTAGAGTGAGACATACATCAACCCTTAACAGGTGTTTTTCTATTCCTAGAACCCTTGGGAGTAGTACGTGGCTGGAAGGAGACAGTTCCAGATACTGTAATCCTCAGTGACCCAGAGAAATCTGCTTCTCATGCCTCCGCAAACTTGTGGTGCATGGGCTCACTCATTCTTCAAAGCCTGCGAAAGGACCCGAGAATACGTGGCATCAAGGAGAAGGATCACTATTGGTTGGCAACCCGCCTTGACCGCCATTACAAGGGGAAAGTCTCGGAACTCATCTCGTCCCCACAGAGGGAACAGAAGATAAAATCTCTTGAGGACACCTTAACCACTTCCCGACCGGCGCACACAGATGTACGTCGGCAGAATGGCACAGACAGGCATAAGGCGTACAGGTACGTCCCTTTGAAAATGCTGCTGCGCCATTGCTTGCGAGTCGGGACCCCCGTGAGTCTGGTCGCGGGTCCCACGGACTCGATCACCGCGGGGATACCCGCGATCGTCTCACGGGGAGGACGAACGGGGAGATGCGGAAGTAAACAGCATCTCCCCGTTCTGCCTAGCAACAAGTGACACTGACCTCTGCTCCCTGTGATTGGAGCACAGATCAGTGATCACTAACACACAGCCACGCTCCCCACAGTTAGTAACTCGCCCCTAGGACACACTTAACCCCTACACTGCCACCCCCTAGTTAACCCCTTCACTGCCAGTGTCATTTACACAGGAATCAGTGCATTTGTATAGCACTGATTGCTGTATAAATGACAATGGTCCCAAAAATGTGTAAAAAATGTCCGATGTGTCTGCCATAATATCGCATTTACAATAAAAATCGCTGATCGCCGCAATTACTAGTAAAAACAAAATTATTAATAAAAATGCTTTAAAACGTTACCATATTTTGTAAACGCTATAACTTTTGCGCAGACCAATCAATAATCGCTTATTGCAATTTTATTTACCAAAAATATGTCGAAAAATACGTATCAGCCTAAACTGAGGAAAAAAAAAGTTATTTTATATATTTTTGGGGGATATTTATTATAGCAAATAGTAAAAAAAAAATGTTTTTTGTCTCAAAATTGTCGCTCTTTTTTTGTTTATAGCGCAAAAAATTAAAACCGCAGGAGTGATCAAATACCACTAAAAGGAAGCTCTATTTGTGGGGAAAAAAATGACGTCAATTTTGTTTGGGAGCCATGTTGCACGACCGTGCAATTGTCAGTTAAAGCAACACAGTGCCGAATCGCAAAAAGTGCTCTGGTATTAAGCCAGCAAAATGGTCAGGTCTGAAAGTGGTTAAAGAGGAGTTTATGTAACGCCTTTGCCGACTATGGTAGATTAAAGTCTGGTGGAAAACATTGTTTTGAGGCTTCTGTTGGTCAAGAAAGGAGCTGTGGAGAAGAGTGATGGCTTTCAAAATGTTTTAAGTCCTCGGCGCCCAGGGCTGTCAGCTTCCCCATCCCATCGGCGGCATCTTCATCATATTATAGGAAATTATCTAGGGGCAAAAACAGATATGGAAAGCTTTCCAATTGAAGATCCACTGGGTTACTGGGTCATGAGAATAGACCACTGGCCAGAACTTACCCAGTATGCAATAGAGCTGCTGGGCTTCCCTGCATCCAGCTTGCTTTCCGAACAGGTATTCGGTGCTGCTGGAGGTTTAGTGACAGATAAGAGAGCGCGTTGGTCCACAGACTCCGTGGACTGGCTGACATTTATCAAAATAAATCAGTCCTGGATTAGCAGCAGCTATCAAGCCCCTGATGCCGATGTTGCTGATCATAGGTGTGCACAGCCTATTGCATTAGGGTGTGCACCTCAAAGCTCAAACACATATGTGTGTGTGCATGTGTATTTATACTGATGCTGTCAGTAGGGCAGTAGATGGAGTCAGTAGTTTTTATTTGTATTATTTTTTACAATTTTTTTTTTTTTATTTTTTTTTTTACAAAAAAAAATTTAGGAGCCCCTTTGGTGAAATATCAAGGGGATGAAGAGCTTTAGTGAAATATCAGGGGTTTAAACAGGGGCAATCTGTGCCACACAGGGTGATTAGGGTGTGCCCAGGCACACCTGGCATACCCTGTGCGCACGCCTATGTTGCTGATTTAGTGCTTTCTGGATCTCGAATCTCTGAAAGACTGTCTAGGCTGCCTATCTTTGTGGGTGTTGATTTTATCTGGAAGACATTTTTTGGAGTAGGTTTCATGGACACAATTAATACCCAAGGACCAATTTTTCCGCACCAGTTTGAAAGGTGCATATAATTGCAATTTTTGATAGCCAATTCTTGCTTTTATCAAGAGTACTTCTATAGGGTTAAGGTGTGAAGGCACCACTGACACCCAAAGACCAATTTTTCAACACCTGCTTGAGCAGGGCATCAAATTTTAATATTTGACAGCGAGGCCAATTCTGTCACCCCCCCCCCCCCCCCCCCAGGCAATATATTTAAAGGATTTTTTTTTTTTTTTATTGTTATTTCTCATTTTGATAGTTTCACTTTAAGCAGCAGTAAATCACTGCTCATTTAAAAATTATGTTTTTTACAAACTTTTTTTTTCATTAATACATGTCCCCCAGGGCAGTACCTGGACCCCCATAACCATTGTATGCCCAATTACTTGCATATAAGCCTTCAAAATAGTCACTTTTGATTTTTCCAGTTCTGGCCCCATAGGCTTCAATCGGGTTCGTTATTCGGTTCCGAACTTTTGCGATGTTCGAAAGTTCTGCTGCAAACCGAACAGGGAGTCATTCGGGCCCATCTCTAGCCAACTGTACATTCAGATACTCTGGTTTATAGACCAGATACATCCCAAATATTGAGCCCTCTATTCAACTGTAAATCCAACACCGTTGGTTTATAGATCGGTTGCATCCTAAATATAAAGACATTTATTCAACTGTGCATCCAGAGCCGCTGGCTTATAAACCAGATATAAAACACGTATTGTGTTTGCGGGTACATTGCCTATTAATGACACCCCAAAGAATGCTGGAAAAGCTCAGTTTATTCAAATGTATATCCAGAGCCTCTGCGTTACACTCCAGATACATCTTAAATATAAAACAAATTATTCTAATGTACACCCACAGCTGCTGGTTTATAAACCAGATCCATCCTAATTACAAAACAATTTATCCAACTCTACATCCAGAGCTGATCATTTATAGATCGGAAACATGCTAAATATAGAGCCATTTATCTAACTGTACATCCATAGCCTCTGGTCCTAAATACAGAGCTATTTATCCAACCGCACACAGCACTTCTGGTTTACAGACCAGATACATCATAAATATAGAGCTCTTTATCCAAATGTACATTCAAAGCCTCTGGTTTATAAACCAGATACATCCTATATACAGAGCTTTTTATCCAACTGTGCATCCAGAGTCCCTGGTCATAAATATAGAGCTCTTTAGCCAACTGTTCACCCAGAGCCTCTGGTTCATAAACCAGATACATCCTAAAAATAGAACCATTATCAAACTGTACATCCAGAGCCTCTGGTTCATAAACCAGATACATCCTAAAAATAGAACCATTATCAAACTGTACATCCAGAGCCTCTGGTTTATACTCCTGACACATCCTAAATATAGAACCATTTATCCAACTGTACATCCAGAGCCTCTGGTTTATAGACCAGACACATCCTAAATATAGAACCATTTATCTAACTGTACATCCAGATCCTCAGGTTGATAGAACAGACACATCCTAAATATAGAACCATTTATCCAACTGTAATCCAGATCATCTGGTTTATAGATGAGACACATCCTAAATATAGAACCATTTATCCAACTGTACATCCAGAGCCTCTGGTTTATAGACCAGACACATCCTAAATATAGAACCATTTATCCAACTGTACATCTAGAGCCTCTGGTTTATAGACCAGACACATCCTAAATATAGAGCCATTTGTTCAGCTGTACTCTCTGAGCCTCTGGTTTATAGACCTGCTCAGAATCTGGAATGTCTCCTCTCTGGTGTACTTTTTTTTGGACATGGCATTCAGATTCTGGTAAAACTTACTGTTGACACTGGTGCGGCAGTGATCAGGATGCTGGTGCTGGTGACATTGGCTCTGTTGACACTTGTGTGATGGCTATCAGGACACTAGTATGGCAATGATCAGGCCACTGGTATGGTGGTGATCAGGACAGCAGAATGGCAGTGATTAGGATGCTGGTATGGCGGTGATCAGGATGCTGACTTTGGACTTGATAAAACACAGTGGACCAACACCAGCAGATGACATGGCTCCCCAAATCATCAGGGACTGTGGAAAATGTTGCATTTCATTTGGAAAACAAGGTCCCAGAGTCTGGAGAAAGAGTGCGGAGGCCCAGAATCCAAGTTACATGAGGTCCAGTGTAAAGTTTCCACAGTCAGTGATGATTTGGGGAGCCATGTCATCTGCTGGTGTTGGTCCACTGTGTTTTATCAAGTCCAAAGTTACCACTATGAGGAAGGCTCTGGCCGAAACATGTTAGCACTTTAGATGTCACACTGCTGTTAGTGCTTAATAAAGTTTTAATAATAAGCAATTGAGTTGCTGGCATTGATTGCTATTTCAAAGTCAGCGCAGCCCTCTACCAGGAAATTCTAGAGCACCTCATGCTTCCCTCTGCTGACCAGCTTTATGGATGTGCTGATTTCATTTTCCAGTAGGACTTGGCACCTGTCCACCCTGCCCACACTGCCAGTACCTGGTCACATGATCATGGTGTCACTGTGCTTGATTGGCCAGCAAACTCGCCTGACCTAAACCCCATAGAGAATCTGTGGGGACTTGTCAAGAGGAAGATGAGGGACACCAGACCCAACAACAATGCAGACGAGCTGAAGGCCGCTATCAAAGCAACCTGGGCTTCCATAACACCTCATCAGTGTCACAGGCTTATCTCCTCCATGCCACGCCCCATTGATGTAGTAATTCATGCAAAAGGAGCCCCAACCAAGTATTGAGTGCATACTATACTGCACATGGACATACTTTTCAGTAAGGCCTCTTTCACACGGCCGATCCGTTCAGATCTGTCAGTCAGTTTTTCAGGCGGACCTGAACGGATGCTCCATAGAGGTCTATGGAGCGTCGGATGTCAGCAGTGACATGTCCGCTGACATCCGACCCGCTCCGATCCGTAAAAGTGTGACGGAGGAAAAACCTATTTTTCCATCCGTCATCGGATCGGGTGACGACGGACTCTATGGTCCGTCGACACCTGATCTCCCATAGGAGAGAGCGGCGCTCTGACAGGTCTGTCCCTGCGCAGTGTGCAGAGAGGGACCTGTCATCTTCCTACTCAGCGGAGATCGCTCCGGCGATCCCCGCTGAGCAAGCGGATATCCAGTGCTGATCCGCCCCGTGTGAAAGAGGCCTTAACCAACACTTCTGTATTAAAAATCCTTTTTTTTTTTTTATTGCTCTTATGTAATATTCTAATTTTCTGAGATACTGAATTTTGGGTTTTCACTAGCTGTAAGCCATAATCATCAAAATAAAAAGAAAGAAATGCTTGAAATATATCGCTCTGTGTGTAACACATCTATATAAAATATATGAGGTTCACTTTTTGAACAGAATTACTGAAATAAATTAATTTTTTGATGATATTCTAATTTTATGAGATGCACCTGTATATTATCTATGTCTTTGTCATACCTCCCAACATTTTGAGATGGGAATGAGGGACGCCTACTAACAAATGTATGCAGGCATATGACACGCCCCCTGCCACACCCCCTTAAAGGAGAATTAACCAAAGAAAAAGGTTAATTAAATCCACAAGGACTTTTTTTTTTTTTACCACTACTATTCCTTTATATTGGCTTTTAAAATGGACAAATGCAGCAATTTACAAATTGGATGAAAGGTTTAGCACTGGGAGACACTTTTTGAAAGATAAAAAGTGCATTTTATATACAACTATATGGATCAGACCAAAATGAGGGACAAATGAGGGACAGAGGGACATTGCTCCAAATCAGGGACAGTTATGAGCTATGCTTTGTGAGTGATAGTGGAGCAGCACATAGCCCATACCCCATTATACAGCAGGTATAATGAGGGGCATGTAGTTCACCTCATCTTACCTATACCTGACATGGACAACAGATTGCTAAACAAATCACAGTGATCAATATAAATCTTTATTTTTTATTACTATTATTACTGTTGTTGGAGTACTCTCATTTTGTACACATCATTTCACACACACTCCACCATGGAGCCTGACTGAGCAAAACCATAATAAGCTCTGTGACCCTCCAGCACTACATCTCCCGTCACCCCCCGCGGCTGGAGCCGCACTACTTCCGGCGGCCGGTCGCCCTATTTAGAAACTTCCGCCGGAAGTAATCTTCCTTTCCTTCCAGCAGCGCCGCGCAAGATGGCAGTGCAGATCTCTAAGAAGAGGAAGGTGAGGGCGGACGGGGCCGGTGTCGGCGGGTAATACAGGTCCGGGGGTATGGACGGGGATATGTACGATGCCGGGGATGAAGGTGCGGGGGGTGAGGCCGGAAGACGGTGGAGGATGGCCAAGGATACAATGCGGCCTGGGCTGACCGGCTGTCATGGCGGCTGGGAGGACTGAGCACCATCCGGGTACTGTGTGTACTCTGTGCCTGGGGAGGGGGGAGAGAGACTGTATGGAGAGCTTTGCTTCCATCTGTACACCCAGGCCACGACTGCTTCTATCAGTGTCTGCGCACCCAGGCCACGACTGCTTCTATCAGTGTCTGCGCACCCAGGTCAGGACTGCTTCTATCGGTGTCTGTGCACCCAGGTCAGGACTGCTTCTATCGGTGTCTGTGCACCCAGGTCAGGACTGCTTCTATCAGTGTCTGTGCACCCAGGCCACGACTGCTTCTATCTGTGTCTGTGCACCCAGGCCACGACTTCTATCGGTGTCTGTGCACCCAGGCCACGACTTCTATCGGTGTCTGTGCACCCAGGCCACGACTTCTATCGGTGTCTGTGCACCCAGGCCACGACTGCTTCTATCGGTGTCTGTGCACCCAGGCCACGACTGCTTCTATCGGTGTCTGTGCACCCAGGCCACGACTTCTATCGGTGTCTGTGCACCCAGGCCACGACTTCTATCGGTGTCTGTGCACCCAGGCCACGACTTCTATCGGTGTCTGTGCACCCAGGCCACGACTGCTTCTATCGGTGTCTGTGCACCCAGGCCACGACTGCTTCTATCGGTGTCTGTGCACCCAGGCCACGACTGCTTCTATCAGTGTCTGTGCACCCAGGCCACGACTGCTTCTATCGGTGTCTGTGCACCCAGGCCAGGACTGCTTCTATCGGTGTCTGTGCACCCAGGTCAGGACTGCTTCTATCGGTGTGTGCACCCAGGTCAGGACTGCTTCTATCAGTGTCTGTGCACCCAGGTCAGGACTGCTTCTATCGGTGTGTGCACCCAGGCCAGGACTGCTTCTATCGGTGTCTGTGCACCCAGGCCACGACTGCTTCTATCAGTGTCTGTGCACCCAGGTCAGGACTGCTTCTATCGGTGTCTGTGCACCCAGGTCAGGACTGCTTCTATCGGTGTGTGCACCCAGGTCAGGACTGCTTCTATCAGTGTCTGTGCACCCAGGTCAGGACTGCTTCTATCGGTGTCTGTGCACCCAGGTCAGGACTGCTTCTATCGGTGTCTGTGCACCCAGGCCAGGACTGCTTCTATCGGTGTCTGTGCACCCAGGCCAGGACTGCTTCTATCGGTGTCTGTGCACCCAGGTCAGGACTGCTTCTATCGGTGTCTGTGCACCCAGGTCAGGACTGCTTCTATCGGTGTCTGTGCACCCAGGTCAGGACTGCTTCTATCGGTGTCTGTGCACCCAGGTCAGGACTGCTTCTATCGGTGTGTGCACCCAGGCCAGGACTGTTTCTATCGGTGTCTGTGCACCCAGGCCAGGACTGCTTCTATCGGTGTCTGTGCACCCAGGCCAGGACTGCTTCTATCGGTGTCTGTGCACCCAGGCCAGGACTGTTTCTATCGGTGTCTGTGCACCCAGGCCAGGACTGTTTCTATCGGTGTCTGTGCACCCAGGTCAGGACTGCTTCTATCGGTGTCTGCGCACCCAGGTCAGGACTGCTTCTAGCGGTGCCTGCGCACCCAGGTCAGGACTGCTTCTAGCGGTGCCTGCGCACCCAGGTCAGGACTGCTTCTAGCGGTGCCTGCGCACCCAGGTCAGGACTGCTTCTAGCGGTGCCTGCGCACCCAGGTCAGGACTGCTTCTAGCGGTGCCTGCGCACCCAGGTCAGGACTGCTTCTAGCGGTGCCTGCGCACCCAGGTCAGGACTGCTTCTAGCGGTGCCTGCGCACCCAGGTCAGGACTGCTTCTAGCGGTGCCTGCGCACCCAGGTCAGGACTGCTTCTAGCGGTGCCTGCGCACCCAGGTCAGGACTGCTTCTAGCGGTGCCTGCGCACCCAGGTCAGGACTGCTTCTAGCGGTGCCTGCGCACCCAGGTCAGGACTGCTTCTATCGGTGTCTACACCAAGTGTGACATGATCAGAATATGTTGTGCAGGATTTGTACACAGCTCTTCAATCATACAGCCAACATAGATGTGCACAGTGTGTGGTGTATGTGGTGTGTGTACATGTAGATGTTTGTGTTGCCCTGAGGATGTCTCTGGTCTGTATTGGGGACGGAATGTGTGCGCCCCGGTGTTAGATCTTTTCTTGGTTTGTAGATGTGTGTAATGACTCTATCTTGTATAGAGGTCCTGTGGCTGGCCGGTGTGTATAATGTCTCCTGAGTACAGCCTGTGTCTATATACCATCTTCTGTATATGGGCACCGGGCATACAGGTTTACATGTACACAGAATGCCATAAATGATCTTCCGATGAATTGGGAACATGACATTGGAGCGCTTGTTGCGCACGGCTCTTCACGTTGTAGGCAATTTTTTTTAGTTGCCTTTTTATAGCGTCGTTACACCCAAAAATGGAACTTCCGCTTTTCCGGATCCCCCCCTGGTGTCACATTTGGCACCTTGCAGGCGGGAGCAGATATAGGATACCTGTCTAATACAGGTATTTTGCTCCCACTTCCGGGCATAGATACCCGAGCCACCCCCATTCCGGTGCCTTCTCCGCCACCCCTCCCGCTGTCTTCTGGGAGACTCGGGTCCCAGGAGACAACAGGGACCGGTGGAATCGCGCAGAGCGAGTCACGCATGCGCAGTAGGGAACCAGCAAATGAAGCTGCAAGGCTTCACTTACTGATTCCCTTACCGAGGATGGTGGCGGCAGCACCCGACAGCCGAGGGACAGATCGGCTTCAGGTGCCGACATCGCGGTCGCCCCGGACGGTTAATTGTCCTTATTTTAAAAGT
Source organism: Lithobates sylvaticus (assembly GCA_028564925.1). Classification (NCBI taxonomy): domain Eukaryota; kingdom Metazoa; phylum Chordata; class Amphibia; order Anura; family Ranidae; genus Lithobates; species Lithobates sylvaticus. The sequence goes on from CM053027.1 coordinate 595,832,391, forward strand.
CAGCAGCTGCCTCCGCTTTAAAGGATAAGTTGTCGCTGATCACCGCAATTCTATCCCATTGAGAACGGCCAACTTGTCTGCAACAGAGGCAGATGAGACTTGTAGTTTTTCTTCATTCACAGCCGCAAGGCTTCCCTTACTGATTCCCTTACCGAGGATGGTGGCGGTAGCACCCGACAGCCGAGGGACAGATCGGCTTTGGGTGCAATTTAGCATTTGACGGCTCCTGTGAGGGAGAAGGACCCTGCATGCTTAGCAAAATTGTACACCCTAAATATGGATGTCACATATTACTAAATATGGGGGGGGTTGGCATTTAAGCCTTGACTTCAGGTGCTTTCCATGGGGGATGCAATCCTCTACACTGCATGTAAAGTGTGTTGGGGGGCATTATAAAAGGTGGGTAATTTGCCCATTAAGACCAGAGTGCCAGGTTTTTTTGGAAAGCCACATATCCCATAACTAGTCTTTAATGCACCTTTGCCCTTCTCCCACATCACTTCGGGGCCCTCAAATACCTGATACTCCTGGGTGAGAGGACAATGGGGGTTATTTACTAAAGGCAAAACCACTTCCTTACCAGAGCACCTTTTGCGATTCGGCACTGCGTTGCTTTAACTAACAATTGCGCGGTCGTGCGACGTTACACCCAAACAAAATTGACGTCCTTTTTTTCCCACAAATAGAGCTTTCTTTTGGTGGTATTTGATCGCCTCTGCGGTTATTTTTTGCGCTATAAACAAAAGAGCGACAATTTTGAAAAAAAAAACACAATATTTTTTACTTTTTGCTATAATAAATATCCCATTTTTAAAAAAAAAAAAAAAACAATTTTTTTCCCTCAGTTTAGGCCGATACGTATTCTTCTACATATTTTTGGTAAAAAAAATCGCAATAAGCGTATATTGATCGGTTTTGCGCAAAAGTTATAGCGTCTACAAAATAGGGGATAGATTTATTGAATTTTTTTTTTTTTATTTTACTAGTAATGTCGGCGATCTGCGTTTTTTTTTTTTTTTTTTTTTTTTTTTTTTTATTTATTTTTTTTCATGACTGCGATATTGCGGCAGACACTTCGGACACTTTTGACACATTTTTGGAACCATTCACATTTACACAGCGATCGTTGCTTTAAAATTGCACTGATTACTGTGTAAATGTGACTGGCAGGGAAGGGGTTAACACTAGAGGGCGCTGGAGGGGTTAATGTGTGTCCCTATAGGAGTGATTCTAACTGTAGGGGGAGGGGACTCAAGGGGAGGAGACCGATCATGTGTTCCTCCGTACTGGGATCACATGATCGGTCTCCTCCCCGCTGACAGGACGTGGAGCTGTGTGTTTACACACACAGCTCCACGGTCCTGCCCGGTCCCGTTGTTTTAACGGGCAATCGCGGGTGCCCGGCGGACATCGCGGCCGCCGGGTCCCGAGCGATGGCGGCGCGCGCGCCCCCCAGGCGGCCGGGAATCCGAGGACGTCATATGACGCCCACTCAGGATGGTAGATCCACCTTGTGGGCGTCATATGACTATACAGCGGTATTGAAGTGGTTAAGCTTGCATATGATTGGATAATATTAGCAGAGCTTCCCCTCATTTCACATCTACCCCTCAGATTTACAGCCACTGCACTAACAAGTGCACTTTCAGTACAATTTGCACAGTACAAAGTGGGTTTGCCTTTCGTAAATAACCCCCTATGTTACCTTATTCCCAGGATGCATTTCTCGGGCCCAAGTGGCCAGTCGTGTTAAAGCCAGTTATTGGTACATTGTAAGGATCAGTCAGTAGTGTAGAAATGGCTTAGCGCATAGTTAAACTTGTAACTTGTATGTTTTACAGTTTGTCGCTGATGGCATCTTCAAAGCTGAACTGAACGAGTTCCTGACCCGCGAGCTTGCTGAAGATGGCTATTCCGGTGTGGAGGTCCGAGTCACCCCAACCAGGACTGAGATCATCATTCTGGCTACCAGGTGAGCAGGATTAACCAAATGTCTGTATCTTCTACTTAAAGCGAAAACTAAAAGTCCAAAATGATTAAACTGCGATCAGACCGGCTCTTATTACACGAGTCGTGCAGTGACTTCAGCGGTAAAATAAATCTACCTGCTCGCTGTCTTCAGACGAGATGTATACAGAGTAAAAAATCCTGTTTTAGATTACTGATGGTGGGGGGCGTACAGAGGTTAAGGCCCCTTCCACACAAAGGGTCAGGTCTACCTGTCAGTTGTTCAGGCAGATTTGATTGGAATGGTCTATTCACCCTTATGGACCGGTGGGTGTAAACGGACTTCATGTAAACGGTGTTAATTTACAGCCGCCTACCTCAAATGTGGTCCACTAAAAGAAAAACTGAAGGGAATCCATCTAGGTGGATCGGGGGGTGTAAACAGACAGCAGAGTTCGTGTACACCCATCTGCCCATAGAGCAGTGTGGGCCCTGTCCGCGTTCATTCTGTATAATCTGAGCGGATACAGACTCGTTATTGCCCCGCTCTGATCAGCTGACAGATCCTCTGCTAAGCAAAACCAAGTCTCCCCGTGTGAAAGGGATCTTGGTGAGTGATGGTCTGCTTTAAAGCAGAAGTATAGCCAAAGCTCATTTGGCTATACGTCTAAGGGTTACAGGAGTGCAATTTGTTTAGCACTCCTGTGACCCGTTTTCAGGAGAGAGCAGGCGGATGTCCAATCTCTGCTGATGCCACCGATGTCAGTCCAGGCACCGCGTCATCCCAGCAAAGTCTGGATCCGCCTGATTGCCAGTGTTTGCTCGCTCGGTTCTCAGTGTAGAGGTGCCGGGGGACCGATTCAGAATCCACCTAGGTAAGGAATCGGGGGGGGGGGGGGGGGGGGGGGGGGGGGGGATATTCCTTTACTTCTCAACTTGGGAAGTGTTTTTTTTAGGTTGATTGGACTTTCTTTAAAGACAGATTTTGGCTGCATTTTATTTTTACCAACAGAAGTTTCCCTTGACGCCAGCCACACATAGGCGACCACTCGATGGGTGGGCCTTAATGCTGAGTGGCCGCATATATCTGGCCATGTAAACCACTTACCGTGTTAAGAGCAGGGTAGCCAGTTGGTACCAGAAAGCTCCCAATGCATACGATCTATTGGGAGCTTTTCGATTATGTGACAGCCAATCGTCAGCCTCCTGGCTTTTCCAGCCCTGGAGGGGCCGTGAGGCAGTCAGGAAGGGTTAATTCTCTGCTGTTCCATGCTCCAGTGAATGCCCCCCCCCCCCCCCCCCATTTACAAATACCGCGATGAAAAATTTTCTCAGTTTGGAAATGCAGTGTACACCTTTAGCACCTGTCCATCTGCAGCACTCAAACTTATGTTTGCTTTAGTTACTATTTGCCTGTGTTAGAGGGGGCAGGATGCTGGATGGTTTCTGTGATGATTCGATGACGAGTCCAACTTCACTCTTAGCACTGCCAGTGGTATGAATGGGTAGTGTTCTGCTGCCCACCTTTACTCCTGGTATGTGTGATTGGTGAGGCGTGAAGACTGATTCGAGGCATTTGTCTGAGAAACATCCACATCCTTTTTTTCAGTAGCTCGGATCCCTGTACACATTTTTCTTTTTTTTTATTTATTTATTTTTTTTTCTTTATGAAATGGATTTGCATCTTTAATGCTTAAAAAAAAGGGGGGGGGGGCTTAACTTAAGTAATTTTTAGAGTTATTTACGGGTATGTATAAAGGGAAATTGGTTTGTTCAATATTTTAAGGGTTCGTTCACACAGGGGGTCGATTTTGTGCGTTGCCACCTTTTAAAGATTATCACAACCCTAAGAACCCTTTCACACTGGAGGCGTTTTAGCACAAAAAAGCGCCTGAAAAATGTATTTTTCAGCCCTGAGGGGCGGGAAGGGGTTAATACACGCTGCTATTTAATGTCGCAGTGAGTGCTGCCCCCACAATCTACCACGATTAAAAATGTGCTCAGTTTGGAAATGCAGTGTACACCTTTAGCTGCCTGTTCACCTGCAGCACACAGTAAGCTGTTATGGTTGCTTCAGTTACTATTTGCCTATGTTAGAGGGGGCAGGCATCGTGGTTTTCCTAAATTTTACAACCTAGTATCCTAGCCCATGCTGCTTTTTGCGAGCTGTTACACTAATCTTTTGTCTACTTGCAGGACCCAGAATGTCCTTGGTGAGAAGGGGCGCCGTATCCGTGAGCTGACTGCTGTAGTCCAGAAGAGATTCGGTTTTCCTGAGGGCAGTGTGGAGGTGAGTTTGTTGGATGATCTGGCGGTGTTTAGTATCACTTTGCTGGATGATTTCTGTGATGATTCGATGACGAGTCCAACTTCACTCTTGGCACTGCCAGTGGTATGGATGGGTAGCGTTCTGCTGCCTGCCTTTACTCCTGGCACGTGTTGCTGGTGAGGCGTGAAGACTGATTCGAGGCATTTGTCTGAGAAACATCCACATTTCCTTTTTTCAGTAACTCGGTTCCCTGTACACAATTTTTCTTTTATGAAATGAAAATGGATAAAATATTTATCTAATGCTAAAAAGTGGGTTTAATTTTTGCGTTATTTACATTGATGTATAAAGGGAAAATGATTCAAGCAACATTTTAAGGGTTCATGCAGTGTGGTGACTGGTGGTTTTCCACACTGGATAAATGCCAGTCACCACTAGGGCACATAGAAACAATTTTTCTATAAAACAAGATCCATTCACTCTGCGGTGCAATGAGCTGCAGTAAAATACAGGCTGCATTTTATTGTAGTGCAAATGTAGATGCTGCATGCCGCCACACATCAGCGTGATCTTTAGTGCCAATTTAAGCACTTTAAATTAAAAGGGAATTGGTGTGATGCGCTAAAACGCACATCACACCACTCCCTGCCAAACCTCCATAACTTGCAGCTGCCCACCCGTAAATCTGTTTAATTGTTAACAGCCCCTTACTATTTGGTTTTTCAGCTTTGCTTATTTTTTTTTTTAAACTCTTTATTTTAAAAAAAAAATTTTAAACAATACATTTCATCTTTTACATTTAGCTCATTTTATAACATCACAACTATCAAGGGCATATCTCTAACTTATGATTAACATCCACTGTTCTTTTGGGATTCCCTCTAATCCCCCTATTACCCTTTTAAGACAAAAAAAAAAAAAAAAAAAAAAAAAAAAAAAAAAAAAAAAAAAACAACCAAGACATCAACAAAAAAAAAAAAAAAAAAAAAAAAAAAAAAAAAATATAAAAAAAAAAAAAAAGGAAGTAAAGGGTCTTCCCTTCATATCAAAACAAGAAAAAAAAAAAAAAAAAAAAAAAAAAAAATAAAAAAAAAAAAAACAATAAAAAAAAAAAAAAAAAAAAAAATAAAAAATAAAAATAAAAAAAGAAGCTCCCACTCTCGTCTCTCCCCCCCCAGGCGTCACCCGACCCCGCCCCCACCCACCTCTCCCCTATATAAAAAATAGGGTGCCCATGTGGCCTCGTACTTCTCCTCCTGATCTCTTATAGTCATTGTCAAGTTTTCCATTTGTTGAATTTCTCCCACTTTAGCCCACCATTGTGCCCTCGTAGGAGGTACATCCTTTTTCCAGAGAGCGGGGATACAGGCTCTTGCCGCTGTGAGAAGATGTTTTAATAATGATTTTTTATATTTTTCTACCGACATTGGAACATCATTTAGTAAGAATGCAACCGGGTTATCTCCAAGAGACACCCCTGTAATTTGCTTTACTGTTTCCTCCACCATCTTCCAGTATTCTCTGATTCTGTCGCATTCCCAAAAAATGTGCAGCAATGTGCCCTCTGCTTCCCCGCATCGCCAACATGTACTCGGCGTCTGTGGGAATATGTCATGTAACATGCTTGGGGTCCTATACCACCGGGTGAGAATCTTATACCCCCCCTCCTGGAATCTGCTTGCTATTGATGTTTTGTGCACAGATCTCAATATTTTTTCTTTTTGCTTAGCTTTTCGGGTGCTTCGTGTCTTGTAATCATTTCATAAAAATATGATAAGGGGTGCCTCAAGTTTTCGCCATCCAGACAAATCTGCTCGAACTCCGACAATCCTCGAATTTCGGGGTATTCTTTACTTTTTGAGAGAATATAAGCCCCCAACTGCATTGCTCTAAAGTAGTCTAGTTCTGGAGTAAGTTGGTTTTCTATCTCCCTTCTTGTCAATATTTTTCCTTCTTTTGAGAAATGTATAATCCTATTTATCCCCCTATTTCTCAAATCAGAGAATTTTTGATCCGATAACCCTGGCTCGAAGTCATATGTACCTAATATGGGTAGCATAGGGCTTGGTTCACTTGAAATCTTATTTTTATTAAAAATCTTTTTACTTATATTTAGGGTTGCCCCAATCAGTGGGTGTTTTTTGACTGTCATTGGAATATCCTTTCCAGCCATCCATGCCAATCCCTCCAAGGGGGCTTTACTTAACGTTTGTTCCATATTTACCCATGGCTTCTTTTTTTTTAGCACACCACTCCTTTATTCTAACTAAATATAGGAGCCTTGGCATTACATTCATTTTTATTATATTCGTCCTCCCAAACCACGTAAAGATTTCTTTATCCCACCTTTTCAAGTCTGACCTTATTTGTTTTAACATTGGGGCGTAGTTTAGTTCAAACACCCTGTTTAAGATTTTAGGTATCTTAGTCCCTAAGTAGTCGATATGTGAGTCTGTCCATCTAAATTTGAATTGAGAAGTTATCTGATGGGTTAGGGGCTCACTCATTTCTAGTCCCATGGCTTCTGATTTATTATAGTTTACTTTAAAATTTGCTATATCCCCAAATTTCCGTAGCTCCCCCAGGAGGGGAGGCAAGGATATGGCTGGAGAGGATATGAAGAAGATCAGGTCATCGGCAAAGGCAGCTAGTTTGTGTTCCTCAGTGTCTGTATTTATGCCTCTGATGTCTCGATTTAAACGAATTTTCCTTAGAAATGGTTCCATTGTGAGGACAAAAATAAGGGGAGATAGTGGGCATCCCTGACGAGTTCCGTTTTGAATTCTAAAAGAGTCCGAAAGTCTGTCATTTACCTTTACTCTAGCGGTCGGTACCGAATACAAGTTCTCGAACCATCTCAGCATTCCCTCCCCTAGGCCAATATGTTGTAATGTAGCCCGCAAGTACAGCCAATCCACCCTATCAAAAGCTTTTTCTGCATCTGCTGAAATTATTGTTAAGGGTTTATGTTGACTTTGGGACCAATATATTGCATTTATTACTCTTTGTGTGTTCTCCCTTCCTTCCCTCCCTGGGGTAAACCCAACTTGGTCGGGATGGATAAGTACTGGGATATATTCAACCAGTCTGTTAGCTAATATTTTGGAGAAGATTTTTAGGTCCACATTTAGCAACGATATTGGCCGGTAGCTGGAACACTGAGATGGGTCCTTCCCCTCCTTCGGGATAACTGCAATATGGGCTAGTAGTATCTCCTCCGGTATTTTATATCCTTCCTGTAGTGAGTTAAATGCTGCTAAAAACCTTGTGACTAACTTCTCTTCAAACGCTTTGTAGTATGACAGGGAATACCCATCAGGGCCTGGTGCTTTACCTAGGGGTAAGGAAGTCAGGACTTTCTTAAACTCCTCTGCCGTTATTGGCTTGTCAAGTTTCTTCAAAACTTCTTCTGTAAGTTTGGGCATTCCTGATGAATGGAGATATTCTCTAGCTGCCTCCTCCTTTTCTTTGCTTTTTCTTTCCTTTCCCGCTCCCTCCAACTGGTATAAACACTCATAGTAATTTTTAAAGGCCTGCGCTATTTTCATGAGGAGTTCAGTATCTCGCCAGTTTGAGATTTGATACCCATTATTTGTCTCCTTACATTGGATTGTTTTAATGCTATCGCTAGCATTCTACTCGGCTTGTTCCCGTACTCATACATTGTTTGTCTGTTTCGCTTTATTTTGGCTTTATCTGTTGAAACAACCCTGATGCGGCCTTCCTATACCAGCGTGTACCCCTTCATAGAGGAGAAGAGAAAGAGAAAAAAAAAAAAAAAAAAAAAGAAACACACCAACAAAAAAAAAAAAAAAAAAAAAAAAAAAAAAAAAAAAAAAAATATAAAAAAAAAAAAAAAAAAAAAAAGAAACAGGATTCTCCTGTTTCTCGGCCGTCCCCGACTTATCCTCTACTCAGAGGAGGAACGATCAATATGGGGATATGTCCCCCGGGCACGCCAGGAGCTCGCAGCAGGCCCCCAGCAGCTGCACATCTCTTAAGTTGCACATACCTCACTCAGTTCTTCTTTTACTGTGGCTTTTAAGTCGCCCATCCATGCTAGAATATCTTCTTTGGAGGGGAGTGCCTGTATAAGCTGCCTAATGTCAGGCTCCCTTTCATGCTCTTGTCCCCTCGTAGTTGGGAGACCCATCTCTCCTTCCAGTAGGATTGAGCTCTGGGGAGTAATTGGTAAACTTATATCCACCTCTTCCGTAAGCTCAGCCCGTATGCTCCCATCCAAGCTAGTGGCCATACTGCCAGCCGGTGCCTCCTCCACAGGTAGTTGTTTAAAGTTAGCTCGGGTGGGTCGCTGTGGGTATACTATAGCGCCGGCTTCTCCTGATACCCCGGCGTCTTTCCTCGTAAGGAATCTAGTAATATACGAGTGGGTCGGTGAACTATCCACTCTACCAGGTCCCCTTCTTCTCGGCATGGAGGCCACTCCCACCACCCTCAGCCTCAGCCTTAGCCCCTTAGCTCCTTATTTCACACTGAGACCGTTTCCTTATTTTACCACTTCTGGTAGCCAAATAATTAGATAGATGTCAGCTTAATGTTCTTCCTCCTTTCCCCCCTTAACATGCTAATAAAGTTTTATTCTATAGGGGCTTTTAAAGGTGGCTTCGCAAAGGGCTTTACAAGGAAAATACATGAAATAACACGGCCAGAAGGTGTTTGGTGAGGAGTATGTAGTTTCTCTGAGGGGGAAGTTTTTCCTGATATGTACCACCATATATAGCCTCACATATGACATCCCCAGCATTCATATACAATTGTAAATGAATAGGGAAAAAAAAAAAAAAAACTCCTTCAGCCACAATAATTTTTGAGGGCATCCACAAAAAAAAAAAAAATGAACGTTTTTTAGATTTTCTTTTTTTTTTTTTTTAAGGTATGAACTTTTTACAATATAAGATACAAAAAAGAACCACACTGGCACATATTGGAATACAAAATCGGGTATTGAATGATTCACAAGCATTCAATAAACTGATATCCCTAAGGGATGAGATTGTCGAAGTACAGAGAATACACCGTACCAGAAAAGAGAACCCCAACATTCATACCAGCACCACATATGAACTCATATCCGCACCATAGTCCTAGAGACCCTCTACTTGGCAGATTTCTGCACGAAACAGTACATGACTAAATAGTTGCTGTCCCTCATACAAGTATTCCTAAATTACAGTAGTGGGGGAAAAAAACGTAATTGAGTAAGCTTTGATAATAGGACCCCCCCCCAGAAGGCCTCAAATATCCAACCATGGCTGCCATATTTTGGTAAATTTCTTAGGGAATGCCCTACTTTTATAGATCAACTTAAATTTGGATTGAACACCATGAACAATACAAAAAAAAGCATGAGCTGAGACGGGGCCAGCATCCTTCCAATGCAATAAAATAGTATACGTAACAGCATGTGTACGAGGAACAGAATCATTGAACACCTAAGTCCAACTTCCTGAGTGGAAGGTGTTGGCAGGTGAAGCTTGTATTAGAAAAAAGCAAATAAATCCGTCCAGGACAGTTCAAAAACATGAAAAAAGTTTGCAGCAATCAAGTCACATCTAGAACAAGCAATATCTGTTCCCATATGAACCAGCTTGGCTGGGGTATAGTATAAATTATGTACAAACTTAAATTGAATCAACTGATCAGCAAGTTTAGATTTGATTGAGTTGAAGATCTGACGTTGGGAAGTGAATTACATAATTTTGGAGCATAGCACACACAGCAAGCCAGAATTTAAGTTGATAAAAGTTCAGAGAGATAATGGGGTGCCAAGCCATGTAGAGCCTTTTAGGTGAGTAAGAGAATCTTAGTCTATGCAAAACCTGATGGTAAGCCAGTGCAAGGACTGCTGGATAGGGGGTAATGTGATCACTTGTACCAGACTTAGTCAGGATTCTGGCTGCAGATTTTTGAACATATTGAAGTCGATTTATAATGGATTTGGGTACACCAGCGAGTAGAGCATTGCAGTAGTCAAGTCAGAAAAACACGTGTGTGGATCAGCTTTTCAGCTACAGTTGATAGCATAGGATGCAGCCAAGCAATGTTTCTCAAGTGAAGATGTTCTGACAATTTTGTACATGTGGATCAAAGGTTAAACTAGCATCAAATATCGCCCCTAGATTTTTCAGTTTAGACTGAAGCTCAATTACAGTGCCACCTATAGATAAGCTATTAGGACTGGCCTTGCGCAATTGATGGGTGGGGGGTGCCAACAAGCATGACTGTTTGTTAATTTAAGGAAATTATGTTTAAGGCTATTATGGAAGTTATGAAGAATAGAATGTTTACGATTCCTCCTTTCTTCCTTTAGCTGTATGCAGAGAAAGTTGCCACAAGGGGTCTGTGTGCCATCGCTCAGGCTGAATCCCTGCGTTACAAGCTCCTGGGAGGACTGGCTGTGAGGAGGTGAGATGAAATTTAATGTACGCACATTGGTGGATTGAGAATATTGGACTAATCTGCTGGAGTGTTGCCCAGGCTTGTCTTTGAAAGCAGATGCCTTCTGTGAGGTGTGATAATAGGATGGTGATTGATGTTCACGTATTGAGTATTCGCTAAAGCGTGGATCCCCAAACCCCTGGTACATATTTTGGTTGGCAAGTAGTTGAGGCCTTGTGCACACTTCATGTTTTTTCAGCTGCTCCGTGGGGTGTCTGGCTTTTTTAAAAATCTGCCTTTAACCCTTTCGCTGCCAGGACCGTACGTCTTACGGACCTAAATGCGGGGGTATCCCAATCCCTACAGCTTAATCTCCAAAACGTACCCCATCAGGGATGTTTTTGAGCATTCTTATTGGCGCCAACCAATCAGAACCTGCATAGCCCATCCTCGGTGGGGGGGAAAAATACCCGCCAATGACAGGATTTCTATGGCCTGAAACAGTGAGTCTGCTATAGCAGGGCTCAGAACGGGAGACCGCTTTGTTCCACGTCAGTGGGATTTGGGGGGGGGGGGGGGGGGTTGAGGGGGTCCTGTGCAAGCTCACCTTACAGATTTTTCTGTAAAGGTGAACTTGTGATTGTAAACCTCATTGGCTCACTGCCTGTAATTGATGGAAGTGGGAACCAATGACTTGCTGAGGCTCTCATGCACCTCTCTGGGTCAAGAGGGTGCTCAGGTATGGGGGGGGGGGGGGGGGGGTGCTGCTTGCTGCAAATAAAGGTAAATAAACCTTGAGCCTTTACAACCATTTTTAAGAAATGTACAATTAGGAGTTGGTCTGGTCCTCCTAACTTACATAAAAAAAATGCATCTGAGTGAAAGTCAGAATGTATGTGGTCTTGAAGTTTGCAGGTTCAGTGCTGGGATAAGGTGCTCTCAGGTGGTGCTCCTATTGCTTGCCCCATACATCCATACCTTTTTTCCCTTCTGGCTCACTGTTGACTGGATTTGATCGGTCCTGAAGTGGAAATTCTGCTGGGATCAGGTTCTAGTAAGGGGCACGTACTTGCTGTGCTCCGATGAATGACTGCTCCACATTCTTACTGGCTGCCATCGACACTGAAGCTGCTTCTGACTTTCTTCAGCCTTAGGGCAGCCAGTAATGGAGTTCCAATGTTTACCATGAAGCCAAAACCCACTGTCCGAGTGGCTCCAGACTCTTGAGTTTCTTGATCAGCAGCTTGCTCAGCCTTCAGTGCGCTACTGAGCATGAGCCAGCTTCTCCCGTCCTCTCCTCCGCTCCAGTGAGCTGGAGGAGCAGAGAGTGGTGACAGTTGTCACTCAGAGCGGACCTGATAACTGAGTGATCAGCGCTCATGTGGTTGCTCAGTTCTTGGCTTGGAGGGGACAGCTTTGTAGGGAAGTGTGTATTTTCATTTCCTGCACTTCTCCTTTTAACCACTTTCAGCCCAAGGACATCATATGACATCATTGACTTTGAGTGGGGATATCTGAATGATTCCTGCAGCTGCAGACATTATTCAGATATCACCTTTTTTGGCTGGCGTTTCTCTGCACCATAACAATCGCATTCAGCCGCTTGATCGTTCTTACAGGCGACGGGATAGAACATTCTCTCCCCCACCCTCCGGTGTTTCTACCGGCTCGCCCGTGCAATTGGCGAGCCAGAGAATGAATCGGCTGCCGGAAGTTGAGCATAGAGATTTCTGGTGACCAGACCCTCTGAGGCATGTGTTGCGTCCGGACTGGCGGAAGTAAACAATCCTGTGGACACATGTATTGCCAGCCTGGAGGAGACATCTGGGTTCTTGTAGACCCCAGATCTCTCATAAAGAAAACCTGTCACGCACTATTCATTTAACAGAGGTTAAAGCTGAAGTTTAATTTGCTTATGATTTCTTCCCAAATTCCCCCCCGTCCACAGAATTGTACGAAGGACATATTTGAATATAGCTTTGTTTTAGACCCAATGATATGCTTTTCTATGCAATGCAGGCAGATCCTGGCTGTGTGGCAGGGGTGCGGTTGTATATAGCTTTCTGGAAACAAAAGGCCATCCTAGGTTGTGCCCTCAAGTGGTGCTTGGCATTGATTTGAAAACCTTAATCCTGTAAACCAAATGGGACAGTCAGGCCAAGGAAAGTGCTAGATGGTGCCGATGTCACCCAAACAATGTGAGGTGGGCTCTTGATTGCTACAGCTTCTAATGCACACTGAGTGCGGTGAAATTGGTGTAAGTAATTTCAGTATAGAAGAGAATCCAGTACAAATGTAGATTTGCAAATATTTAAGAAATTGGTGAGCCTTTTGTAACGATGCATTAAGGGCCTAGTGTGCCTCTAGCCACCAGTTTGATTGTCCAGAAGATGCTGGAATTGGCTTTTGTCGTAACCATTCTATTAAAGTTTTTTTGACATACTATAGCGAGATGAAATGCTGGTGATTTCTTGTTCCTGTCCTTCAGTGATGATACGATGACGAGTCAGACTGGACAATTCTGGTGGTTTCTCCTATACAAAGCCACGTTCTGTGTCTCTGTATGTGGGGTTTCCGCCGGACTAGTGTCCATACTCCTGATTGATTTTGAGGCATTTGTCTGAGAAGGACACCAGGAAAATGAAATGAAAGCCAGAGACTTGTATAAATGCATGTTTAGTTTCTGATATTTACCTCTAGGTGTGCTGGGTATCAAGGTGAAGATAATGCTTCCTTGGCACCCCAGTGGCAAAATTTGCAACGACTGCCATTTTTGTTCCCTAGAGTCTCTGCAAAAAACATATGTTTGGTGGTTCTGAGTAATTTTCTAGCAAAAAATACTAATTTAAACTGGTAAACATCCAGAAAAGGCCCATTATGGAAGTGGTTAAGCATTTCCTTTACATAAAATCTACACTTTACTGTAAATGTGTATTTTAAGTATTTAAATGTTGATGATACTAAATATTAACTCTATAAAAAATCTGCAATGTAGCTTTACACTATAATGGGTTTTGTCTGAACTTCGATTTTTCTTCCTCTGTTAGAGCCTGCTATGGTGTCCTGCGTTTCATCATGGAAAGTGGGGCCAAGGGCTGTGAAGTGGTCGTGTCCGGCAAACTGAGAGGTCAGAGAGCCAAGTCCATGAAGTTCGTGGATGGCCTGATGATCCACAGTGGAGACCCAGTTAACTACTACGTTGACACAGCTGTACGTCACGTCCTCCTCAGACAAGGTGAGAAGCCTCTTATGCCTCATCCTCCAGATTAGTTTCTGTTGGACTAAACTGTGACTCTGAAATGTAATTGCTGTAGCGAGGGGCTTAAAGGTGTCCACGGGGGTCAGTGAGGAGTTTTGAGGGGTCAGTTTGTGCCGAGAAAGGATCCCCTGCGATCAGTACCTGCATGGGGCAGAATGTGCTTCCTCATCCAGAGAAAGGTGTTCCCCCCCGATTCAACCATCCCCTTTTCATCCTTTACTCAACTAGATCGGTTGCAAGGAAAGAATCTTTTTGTATTTTTTTTTTTTAATCTTGGGCCGTACCGTAGCCTTCTGGCCTCTTAAGTGGATGGAAATGCCAGGAGGCTGGCATTCAGATCGTGTGATTGCTGTGATTAGCTGTCAGTGGTCGCATTAACAAAACTCCCGATTTCTTTCAAGGAGCTTTCCGTGACTGTTTAGTTACTCAGCACAGTAAAATGTTTACATATAGACTAGAGGTCGACCGATATATCGGCCGATATATCGGCCGATATTTGGCGTTTTTTAATTAATCGGCATCGGCCGATTCTGCTGATAAAAAAGGCCGATTATAACTTCAGCCGTGACTTGCAAAAGACTTCTGTAATAGAAGTCAATGCAAGTTGCCTCAGTCTTCCCCTTCTCCTCTCTGGGCATTCTGCCAAAAAAAGACCAAAGTGTTACAATGATTACAATGTTTACACTTAATGAATAAACTCAAGGCTGTGTGGAGAAGTTCTCAGTTTAACCATTTAAAGACTAAATCTTTTCTGACACTTGTTGCTTACAAGTAAAAATCCTGTATTTTCTCCTAGAAAATCACTTGGAACCCCCAACAATTATATATGTTTTTTTAACAGAGACCCTAGGGAATAAAATAGCGGTTGTTGCAATATTTTATGTCACACGGTATTTGCGCAGCGGTCTTTCAAACGCATTTTTTTTGGAAAAAAATACACTAATTTTAAAACGAAAACTAAAACAGTAAAGTTTGCCGATTTATTTTTATTTTTTTTCGTCCTAAAGTTTTGATTACCTATTTTTGTGTATTTAATATATATTTTTTTTTTAAATTATACATACAAGTGAACTGATTGGAGGTTTGTTTTGTTTAATAAATGTTTAAATGTAGGAAATTTTTTGTATCACTTAAAGCTGCTTTCACACTGGAGCGGGCAGCGTTGACGGTAAAACGCTGCTAGTTTTAGCGACGCTTTACTGTCATTTTAGCGACGCTATTCGGCTGCTAGTGGGGCACTTATAGCCCAGCTAGTGGTCGAGGAAGGGGTTAAATGCGCCCGTGAATCGCCGCTGCCAAATCGCATTGCAGGCGCTTCAGCAGCGGTGCCCATTCATTTCAATGGGCAGGAGTGGTGGGGGAGCAGTTAACACCGCTCCAAAGATGCTGCTTGCAGGACTTTTTTTTTTTTAAGGTCCTGCCAGCGCATCGCTTCAGTGTAAAAGCACTCGGGCTTCCACACAGACTGCAGGGGAGACGTTTTGCAGGCAGTTTACAGGCACTATTTTTAGCCCAAAGGCGCCTGAAAAACGCCCCAGTGTGAAATCTCATTAGATTTTATGAGATGAAGGGAAAAAATAAAAAAAATTAAAAAAATCGGCCTAACATATCGGCCCAAAAAAATCGGCATCCTATATCGGCCATCGGCCGCCGCGATTTCTAAATATCGGCATCGGCCAGAGAAAAACCCATATCGGTCGACCTCTAATATAGACACGCATGCAGCCGCTCAACGTTAAAGTGGAAGTGAAAAGACTTGCATGTATGTTTTTATGGTATCCCAACCCATGCCATGTACAATCTTTGTCGGCATGATATCATGGACGCATGCTCATTTTTGTCCCCAATGGACGGCATGCTTGGTGTGCCATCAGCCGCTTCATAACTGCTGTCTGTGTCATCAGTACTCAATGGCATTGCATAGCAATCCTGCGAGCGTTCAGGCCCATTACTATTATGTCTCGGACACACGAGAAAAGGCGTATACCGATACATGGAATAGGTAGATGCAGCAAATATGGTGCTCTCTGAATTGCTGTAGATTCTAATGCACACTGGTGAAATTGGAGTAAGATATTTTAGTACAGGAGAGAATTCCGTACTAATGTGCGACACTAAAGTTCAGCTTTAAGCAAATGTGCAAGAATGGAATTGAGCATCATAACTTGTTTTATATTGCAAATATTTGGGAAATCGGGGGAGCCTTTTGTAACTATGCATTAAGGTCCAAAAGTGCTTCTATTCACCAAAGTTTCATTGTCCAGAAGATGCTGGAATTGGCTTTTGTCACAACCATTAACTAAGTAAAGGTCTTTTCTTTTGTTGGGGGTTGACATTGTAGAACAAGACAAATAGCGGGGTTTCTTGCAATTCCTGTCCTTCAGTGATGATTCGATGACGAGTCAGACTTGGACATTTCTGGTGGAGGTTTCTCCTATACAAAGCCACGTTCTGTGTCTCTGTATGTGGGGTCTCCATTGGATTTGTGTCCATACTCCTGATTGATTTAGAGGCATTTGTCTGAGAAGGACTCCAGGAAAACTAAATGAAAGCCAAAGACTTGTACAAATTTATGTTTCATTTCTAATAGAATTATTCACCTCCTAGGTGTGTTGGGAATCAAGGTGAAGATCATGCTTCCTTGGGACCCCAGTGGCAAGATTGGCCCCAAGAAGCCCCTGCCTGACCACGTCAGCATTGTGGAGCCTAAAGATGAGATCCTGCCAACTACTCCCATCTCTGAGCAGAAAGGAACCAAGCCTGATGCAGCCCAGCCCCCCGTCATGCCTCCAGCTGTACCCACTGCATAATGGGTAAGTACTGAAGCCAACACAACTTTCCTGGGGTACAAATGAAATGAGCCTTCTGTGATGATTCGATGACGAGTCTGAATGGGTAAACCTTTTCCAGTGGGCTGCTGCTTGCATCACGTTCTGTGTTGTGGCTTCTGGTTCATTGAGTCAAGACTGCCCGTTGCTTGATGTCCTTGAGGCATTTGTCTGAGAAGGCGTTTTTTAACTTGTCAGATTTCTTTAAAGTGTGTTATCTCACTGTACCAACACTGTATTAAACCCCCCAAAATCCCCTCTGGGGATGCTGCAATGTCAGTGCCCACACACGGGGGTCCAGCAGCCTGAGAATTTGAAATCTCGCCATTCTGTGCAGTGCTTCTGGGATGGACCGCTTTGGCCAATGGCTGCACAGTGAATCCTTTTTGATCCGTCCTGAGAAGTGCTAAACAGAAGAGTGAGAATTTCAAATCACTGGTCCGGCTGCATGGGTACCTGACAGGTCAGTGTGGTATGGGGGGGGGGATAGTCTTCACCTTTTTACTTTTTCAAAAAAAAAAACACTAAGCCACTCCCGTGGGGTTGATTAGAATGAACAATTGTAATGCCATTTATAGTGTGTAATACTTTGCACATTCCCATACTGCAAGTCTTGATGGTTTTTTTCTTTTTTTTTCTCCAGGATGTTGAAGGCCAGGACGTGATGCTTTTGGATACCAGCTCAAACTCTTTAAAATAAAAAACACCATAAAAATTAATCTGTTCTCTTTATTTAACGTGAATAGGAAACGCCACTGGAGACCAGCTTGTAAAAGCTGGAGCAAAAATTGGGTTTATTGCACTGGCAACCATTTAGTTTGATTTGAAATCTGAAACCTGATTGGATGTAGAGTGCAGCTCCAATTTTTGTTAAATCATTCGCCTTGGTCCTCCACACTCTTTAAAATCATAAGAGGAATATTTTGTCCTCAGTTCCAAAGTGCATATAAAACAGCCCATTCAGTTTCAAATTGAAATGAAAGACAAATCTTTGTGTATAGATAAAAAAAAGTAGTTTTTTTTTTTAGAAGTGATTACATACCCTCTATTCTTAGCTGCATATTATCTTGGGTAGGAGAAGCAGCAGCACACTGACCTTCCCCATGAAAGGCTGTGCATGGGTGGAGGGTGTCAGGACAAGTCTGATTATTTGAGGAGAGCAGGCTGAGTTCCCAGCATAGCTAGAGAGCTGAGCATGGTGTGCTCCCCTGCTTAGTGTGGTCTGTTAATAGGGAAGCAGAGGGACTGGCAGGATCATCAGGGATTTCACATAAAGAAAGCAAACCAAAGAGGACAGGATACTATCTCATACAAGTACATGGTACAGCAGGCACATATCAGGAATTTGAAATGTTTGGTTAACTTGCATACTGTGATCAAGCAGACTTTTTAATGCAGAAGAGACATGCAACAGCTCCTTCTGCAATAAAAATAAAGCTTTCATGCCTGATCGCAGCAATCCAAGCGATATAAACTGAGCTGTGCAGCTTAGCTTGCAGCAACTGGCCCAATCCTGTGTGCGGGAATGAAGTTCAGCGCTGGCCAATGAAGATGCACAAAGAACGTAATGCTGGAGATGTTCTTATGCAAAGTGAGAACTGATCCTTTTAGTTCCACTTTAACCACTTTATGCCTGCCCACCGTCAAATGACGTGACAGACTTTGAGCAGGGATATCTGAATAATGCCTGTAGCTACAGACATCATTCAGATATTGCTGTTTTCATCCGGTGATTCCCTACACCATAAGAGCGATCATAGCGGCTGTTCTGCCGCTTGACCGTTCTTATGGGAGGCGAGAGGGGACGTCGTCCATCCCCTGCCGCCCTCCGGGTCTTCTACTGACTCACCACTACGATCGGTGAGTCGGACACAGGATCTGCCGGCCCCGGATGTTGATCATAGAGATTTCTGGCGGACCAGATGGTCGCTGCAGTCTGTGATCGTCGGAGGGCCTCTGCATTCAAAAAACGGCACCACCTCGGCTGGGAAGCCGTGATTGGTTTATTTTTTTTATTTTTTATTATAGGCTTCCCAGCCGAGTGGTGAGATGTGGGGTCTTATTGAACCCATATCTCTCTATAGAGGACCTGTAATGTCCTATTCCTATTATATGGGATGTTTACATTCCTTGTAATAGGAATAAAAGTGATCCAAATTTTTTTTCTTCAAAAAAGTATAATTAATTTTTTTTAAAGCGCCCCGTGTGCTCGCACACAGAAGCGCACGCATACGCGAGTTCCGCCCACATATGAAACCAGTGTTCAAACCATATATGTGAGGTATCGATGCGAACGTTGGAGCGAAAGCAATCATTTTGTCCCTAGACCTCCTCTGTAACTCGAAACATGTAACCAGTAAACAAATTTCAATTTCAAGTGTTGCCTATGTGGATTTTTAAGTACCGAAATCTGGCGCCACTCCACGAGCGTGTGCAATTTTGAAGCGTGACATGTTGGGTATCTATTTACTCAGCATAATTTCATCTTGCACAATATGCAAAAACATTGGGCTAACGTTGTTTTGTGCTTTAAAAAAAAAAAAAACGCGTTTGAAAAATTGCTGCGCAAATGTGCAAGATAAAAAGTTGCAACAACCGCGATTGTATTCTCTAGGGCAGGGGTGCCCAACCTTTTGAAGAGCGAGGGCCACTTAAGCGACTTGGTTTCTGTCCAAAAATTGGCCCTAGTATAAGAATATGGACCTTGGATTGTGGGCTCCTTGAGGGTAGGGACCAATGTGAGTGTGCAATGGATAGGGACAGTTGTAGACACTCAGGATGGACTGGTGTCTTTATTCAACCTATTCTAACTATCAAACTATGCCTTGGTAACAAGTCGCGGGCCACAATGAGCAGAGTGAGCTGGTGACAGGTCTGTGTCCACTCTGCATATGCCTCTATGGGCCCTCTGATCCGATTTAGATGGAAGGGGACTGGTCCACTTCTGTTTTATTAGCAGATTGGATCTGAGGTAGGCGGGTGTAAACGGATACTAGTCTGTTTCCATCTGCTGCTCCATAGAGGTGAATAAAGGGGTCCGATTGGGTTGGACCGATCGTGTAAAAGGGGCCTAAGGCTGCTTTTACACTGATGGTTTGTGGTCTACCCACGCCACAGGTGCAGCACAGTTCACCTGTGGGTTAGCTGCATTTTGCCGTACAATTCTATTGTATCCTGCAGGTTTGGTGCACTTTCTGAAAGCGCCCCATCCTGCAGGTAAAACCAGAAGTCTATGGCTCAGTGCAGGTGCACCTGCAGATCAGTTTGAAAGCAGCCCAGTAACTACTGCAGAAGAGATGCCCAGCTGCTGTCCCAGGCAGAGTGCATTTGGTATCACTCCGCCTATGACAGGATCCGGCGCTATACAGAAAGCGTTGGTTTATGCGGCTCTGCAGGTGCTTGCTTCCTCTACCGTCAGCTTCATTCACAACACTGATGCTCTGGTATGGCGGGTCGGCAACCTGCAATCTGGGCTTGCCAACCTGTCATCCCAGGGCAAGAGGTCGTGGGCCTCATCAGAGGGCTCCGCGGACCACTGGTTCGGCGCCCCTGCTCTAGGGCCTTTGCTAAAAAGACATATGTTTTGGGGGTTCTATGTAATTTTCTAGCAAAAAAAGATTTTTACATGTAGGAGAGAAATGTCAGACATGGTTACATCTAAGCCCAAGAGCAAGCATGTGATATTGCAGTTTACCAGTTGTGGTGGCTGCATTAGCGTTCCTATTTAAGACTTTTTCACTTGGGGATCTTAAATTAAAATATTTCTTGAACTAGGATGACAATGCTTGCTTATGCTGTATCTGTGGAGGTGACAGCATTGTCGCATGGGACAAGGGTGTGTTACAACTACAAAACACTTAATCTCCATTAACCTTACGGGTGAGGTGTTCTGTAGTCCCTGGAGAACTATTAGCCGTTCTAACTGATAATTACCTTGTAAACTCTCAAAAGCTTTAACAGACTTATAAGAACCCCCCCCCCCCCCTTTTATTTTCCTGATTGAACAAAACGTCATTGTTGTCTTACCTATGCATTGAGACTTTTTGAATGCACCATCTCAGTTGCTAGACTCCAACATTCTGAAATAAGCCGGGACACAAATGTTCCCTGCTAGCCTAATGTCTGCAAAATCTCTACATGTAGGTTAAAATATTACAAAAATCAGAAACTGATTTAAAATGGCACAGTAAGATTTATACTCAGATTTCCAGGGGCCAATGTGTAAAAGTGGAACTGAAGTTGCAGCTCGGCTTGCAATACCTGGCTGGAACGACGGGCGCATGAGTGATGACCCTGTACCACATCTGTAAACACCAAATCCAAAAATGGGAATTTTTTTTTTCTCTAATAGGTTTTAGAGGAAAAAAAATTTGTCCCAGTTTTTAAAACCCACACAAATCTTAAAGGCAGTACTACCAGGGCTGCATCGGGGCCCGGCGTTTCACCACTGTCAGGGGGGCACCTGGACTCTGAGTGTCTCTCTCTCATACAAGCTCAGCCCTCTGTAGTGTATTAATATGCTTTTACTAAACAAAAATGCTTTAAATATTACAATTATAAAAATACAAGATACAGACAGATACCTATAACAAACACAATGCTGCCTAGCAAATAAGCTTAAAAGTTACTTAACTCAGGTTACAATAGCTGTAGGCAGCGAGGACCCAGGTTTACTCTATAGCTGTTGCTGGCGTTCGGACGAAAGCCTCTTAGGTGAAGTCTCCTCCTGTCAGATCTTCATGGGTGTTGTCATTATGGAGTCCTTTGTCAGCTTATGTCTCACTACCTTTTATTTGGATAGTTTACCATACCCACATGGGTATGGCCCCTTTACCAAAACTTTCTTCAATGGGAGAATCCAACTTGACCTCAAGATGGCACTATGGTATCATGCATGCCATAGGTCATATATGTCACAAAGAGCCAAGCTATAGCTTTCCCACGCTACAAACTTGTTTACCATAGTTACAGAACAATAGACTGATCCAACTTAAATCTTCAGGTTATGCTTTGACCTACAGGATTGCACACTGTCAAAACACCCTATGGCAGTAACTGCCAAGTTACCTGCATTCATTCCTGACATTTCAGTTTCCATATTGTGCCCCCCCCCCCCCCCCCCAAAAAATGGTTGCACTCCATTCAGCCAGATGTAAGGTCTAGCACCAAGCCTGCCAATCCAGACAAACACTCCTGGGCATGATGATGCTTCACATACTTTCTATGTTGAGGGAATGTCTTTTATTACTGATGCCTGGGTATGGGTGGACTACAAACTCCAGTCTTCTTTATTCGCTCCAGTATTTTACTGCAAACCTCCCTGTATATCCCCTCAGTGATTTGCAGATATCACTCTGGCACTTTAACCACTTGCCTACCAGGTACGAACACCTCCTTCCTGACCAAGCCATTTTTCAGCTTTCAGCGCTGTCGCATTTTGAATGACAATTGCGCGGTCATGCAAGGATGTACCCAAATAAAATTTTTATCATTTTTTTTTTCCCCCACAGAGCTTTATTTTGGTGGTATTTGATCACCTCTGCGGTTTTTATTTCTTGCGCTATAAACAAATTAAGAGGGACAAGTTTGAAAAAACAAAATATTTTTTACTTTTTATTATAATAAATATCCAATTTTTTTTTTTAAACTAATTTTTTCCTCAGCTTAGACCGATACGTATTCTACATATTTTTGTAAAAAAAAATTGCAATAAGCGTCTATTGATTAGTTTGCGCAAAAGTTATAGCGTCTACAAAATAGGGGATAGATTTATAGCATTTTTATTTTTTTACTAGTAATGGCGGCGATTTGCAATTTTTATCGTGACTGCGACGTTGCGGCGGACACTTTGGACACTTTTGACACATTTTTGGGACCATTCACATTTATACAGCGATCCGTGCTATTAAAAATGCATTGATTACTGTATAAATGTGACTGGCAGGGAAGGGGTTAACACTAGGGGCGCTGCAGGGGTTATGTACCCTATCTTAGTGATTCTAACTGTGGGGGGAGGGGACTGACTGGGGGAGGGGACCGATCGGTGTCCCTATGTACAAGGGACACAGCATCGGTCTTCTCTCCTCTGACAGGACGTGGATCTGTGTGTTTACACACAGATCCACGTCCTGCTCGATTACCGGGCAATCGCGGGTGCCTGGTGGTCATCGCGACCGCCGGGCATGCGCATCGGGTCCCCAGCTACGCGGCGGGCACGCGCGCCTCCTGCGGCGCGCGCCCACTAGTGGGCAAAAAGCGAGCGCCGTCATATGACGGCGGCCCGCCACAAGAGCTGCATCGTCCCGCCGTCATTTGACAGTGGGCGGTCAGCTACTAGTTAAGGACTTCTGCACCAAGGGGTCATAGCTGTAGTTTCTGCTGTTCGCTTTCAAAACCTAGAGGCGGCACTTGCCCCCATCTTGGACCTCAAGGCCATGAATGTTTTCATTTAGCCCCAAACATTATGGATGGATTCAACCTGATTTGTCATTACTCCCTTCGTCTGGGGTGTTTTCTGGCTCTGGAGGACATAAGATGCCTACCTTTCTTTGTGCAAATCATTCCAACTCCCTAATGCTTCCCGTGTTATGCTGTAAGGCCTCAGTTCATGTCTGGATTTGGTATGACATAAGGAACTCGGGTGTTCAGCAGGGTGGCCCTGTGTTCTTGGGTTACTCACATTGTGGAATACTTGGATGGCCACCTTTTCAGTCAACAAGGGCTCTGGAGATTGTCTAACTGCCTTTTTCAACAGAGGAACCCTTGAAATGTTTTGGGCTCAGTAATTTTTTTTGCAGCGTTTCGCTATCTACTATGCATGATACCTTAGTGTGTTCCTTACACTTTTGGTCATTGGAAAGAATCCCCCCCCCCCCCTTACAAATGGCTAAAAAGACCAATGGTGTCAGTGGGAAATCTGAGAGGCAGAAATTGCTCAAGGAACCCCTATCAACCTGTTGAGAAACCCTGGTCTAGACGTTGGAGAAGTTTGGGTGGACAGTGAATCTTCAGAAATAATTTCTGGCTCAGACTCATAACTTGAAGTATCTGGGACTGCTTCTGGACACTTCCCCGATTGTTCCTTCTCCAAGAGAGTCGGCAGACTCTTGTATATGTTCTCCAGGCCAGAAGCCATTCACCATTTTTTCTGTATGACTTCCTTGTTGCTGATGGTAGTCGTCTTTGAGGTAGCTCCCTTTGCCAAATTACACTCCAGACATTTGGAACACAACATGTCATGGGACAAGTCTGGTTTTTCGTCAAACTGATCCACTTGATGCCAGGGACAAGGTTGTCCCTGTCTGTGTGGCTTGACAATACAGGGCTGTAGCCAGGGCACCTGTTTCTTTGTATTCTGGAGGTTCCTGATAAATGGCAGCCTGTCAGGCTGGGGAAAATTCATTCAATGAATTGACAGGTGTCTCACAGGTGCTGAGAGAGAGATTTCTCAGCTAAGCACGCCTGCCTGAGCCAAGGGCTGTTGGATACCGGGAAGTAAATGCTACATGAACTGTCTCCACTCAAGATGGCCATGGCCAGAAATGCTCGGGGGGTGTTTTTCAATGCGATTTCTCAGCAAACTAAATCATGGAGGAATGAATGGGGGGGTTTGCTTTTAATATTAAATATGAATGAAACGGTGTGTTTTTTTATGTTTATTTTTTTTATTATTGGTACAATTATATTACAGAAACACACATGTTGTACATTGTATACTACTGTAATAGAGTGGATTATAGGATTTTACAAGCATTTTAAACTAGGGCTTATTTTCGGGGTAGGGCTTATATTGCAGCTCTCCTGGAAAATAAAGCTAGGTCTTATCTTTGGGGTAGGTCTTCTTTTCCGTAGTTGAAAAAGTGGGTGGGACTCAGCTTTTAAAGTGACTTATGAGGGATGTATGGGGGCTGCCTTTGCTGCCCTCCTTTATAAAAATGAAGGCCCCTTGAACCGCCTTTATACAATAATCATAAAAAGTGAGTTGTTAACCGAGTATAAAATCAGTACAAATTTTATTGTTAAAAAGAAGCAACTATAAATGGCTGGTGTACATTCAAACCAAAAAGGTGCATACAGTTCTACATATTCCCCGGACTGCTGTGATGAAGGTCACCATGGCAGACTGAGCAAGGAAAATGCCTGATGTGTTTCGGAAGTTCATTCTTTCCTCGGGGGGGGGGGGGGGGGGTGGGATGGAGGGGGGCGGGCGGGCGGGGGGGGGGGGTCTATGTTTATATAGAACAAATCACTTCTATAATAAAACAAAAAAGGCATTCATAAATCACATAATGATCGTATACAACATTACTATTTTTCTTTAATTCTAGATCACACTTGTTGACAAATGTTGTAGCTTGCATAGAGCAGCCAAAGATAAAAAATGGTCAGTGTTGTATATTGCACTGCCCAGGGGAGAGGAGTGATTTCAGTAGTGATCGCACCCAGGTGAAATCATGGCACAAGTCTGTTTGGTCTTTCGTCAAACTGATGCACTTGATGACAAGGCTGTCCCTGTATTTGTGGCTTGGCAATAGTTTTGTAGCCATACAGGGAAGTTGTTTCTCTGTATTCTGGAGGTTCCTTTCTGATAGATGGTAGCCTGTCATGCTGGGGGACGTCCATTCAATGAATTGACAGTTGTCTCACAGGTGCTTTCTATGCTATTATGAATGAGCTCTTAGGCTGGATTCACATCTGTGCAGTTTTAGTGCTTTTTGCATTTTGCAGATTTGCACTACAGTCCATTCAACATGGTTTCCTATGGAACACGTTCTGTAGTGCAAACCTGCAAAATGCAAAAAGCACTAAAACTGCCTAGGTGTGAATCCAGCCTTAACGTACAAATAAGGACTCCTCTACAGCAGTTTAAACAAGTCCCAATGCAGTTTCTGAGATGCACAAGGCTTATAAAGTAAATAAAAGTCTAAACAAAGAAGAGGGTTGGGGCTTTAAATGAGATGCATGACAGCGTGCATTTCCATCCCTGGTTCTGTATGGGAAAAGGAGGGTTTGGGACTTTAAATGGTGTATGAAGTCCAAGGCTTGCGAAGAGTTGACGTAGAAAAAAAATAATTTTATTCCTCTACAACCATGAATGGCAAAAATGATAACAATAATATCATACATGGATAAAAACATGGAAAAGCGTAGAACTCTAAATGAGGCATGAGGTCAAGACTAGCAAAGAGTCGATGTAGAAAAAATAAATGTTATTCCAGTCTAAAAGCATGAATGGCAAAAAATGATAACAATATCATACATGGATAAAAACATGGAAAAGCGTAGAATACCAAAGCCATGTGGGTGATCATGCTGCATGTCAACACTATCATAACATTTTACATGGTACAATGAGAGAAACTGTCCTCCACGTCAACAGATCACTTGGGACAACATATTGTTGTGTAGTCTGCATATAAAACCAACTGTAGGGCATGTAGCATCTGTGTAAGGCCCCATGCACACGAGACGCTGTTAAACGGGCGTTCAGAGGCAGTTGGACACTTTTTTTAAACTGCCCCTGAACGCATGCAATGTTATCCTATGTGTCCATGTACACAGTCTAGTTTTTTCCTGTTTTTATGCAGTTGCATTTAACCTTGTTTTTTCCAGAAGCAAAAAAATGGGTTCAGACACTTTGCTTTTCCATGTTTCAGATGCAAAACGCGGCACCTGCGTTTGCGTTTATAAGCTTTTTTAAAGGAACCCAATATTTTGAACCAGAAAACTCAGAAATATGATGGTAAACCATAAAAAATGCTAAAAAAAATCGGTTTAAAATGTAATGTAATTACTTTAGATGCAATGCCATAAAAAACTATTTTTTTAGGTAGCTTAGACAATGAGGAATGCCTCCACTTCTTTGCCCCAACCCTTCATCCAATTTCTAATCTAATCAGTG
This sequence comes from Lithobates sylvaticus, assembly GCA_028564925.1. Lineage (NCBI taxonomy): Eukaryota > Metazoa > Chordata > Amphibia > Anura > Ranidae > Lithobates > Lithobates sylvaticus. The sequence continues at coordinate 595,858,994 of CM053027.1, forward strand.
ACTCCACCCAGTCTGACCAAAGCATAGCAATGTCTTTTTTTCACTAAGAAAAACCTGCATACCAATGTCTAGTCAGCCCCAACCCCCCACCATGTTTGTGAAATATCCAACGGACATTCGCTGTGCCATCAATGGATGGGTCCAATATCGACCAGCTCTGACTGTGGACCTCTCACGCAATTTGCGACGATGTTGCTGCCTCATCAAGAGCAACATCAGGAGCATTTCCTGACATATATTCAATATGGGATCCATTTCCAAAAAAAAAAAAAACACAGAAAGAGAGGCAAATGCAAGTGTACAACTGCTCTTTTTGCTGCTGCTGCTCACTCTGATCAAAATGGCAGAAATAGTTAATACATGCTTTCTGAGCTTGGGGAGGGTCTATATGATGTTATCTTTACAAGCGCTTATAGACGCAAACGCTGCAAAACGCGCATTTGTAAGCGCAGGTTTCTGCTTTTTAAAACATGCGTTCAGCAGAGTTTGCATCAGCGTCTCGTGTGCATGGGACCTAAGCCTGGGTCAACTACTAGATTATTGTCATATTTACCTTTTATGTTTCATTATAGACTCATGCAGCATCCGCCCCTGAAGAGTGGGCACTATCCCATGAAACGCCTCGGGCTTGCACAGATGCTACATGCCCTACAGTTGGTTTTATATGTTTTAATTGCAATATACACTACACTACACTACAGACTACACTACACTACAATATGTTGTCCCAAGTGATCTGTTGACGTGGAGGACAGTTTCTCTCATTGTGCCATGTAATATGTTACGATATTGTTGACATGCAGCATGATCACCCACATGGCTTTGGTATTCTACGCTTTTCCATGTTTTTATCCATGTATGATATTATTGTTATCATTTTTTGCCATTCATGCTTTTAGACTGGAATAACATTTATTTTTTCTACATCGACTCCTTGCTAGTCTTGACCCCATGCCTCATTTAGAGTCCCAAGCCCTCCTTTTCCCATACAGAACCAGGGATGGAGATGCATGTTGTCATGCATCTCATTTAAAGTCCCAACTCTCTTCTTTGTTTATGCAATTAAGGATGGAGGCAGAGATCAGGCTACCATGCAGTCTACAATTACCTATGCATGTCCCCTGTAATATATGGTGGTTTGGTCCTTGGTCAGTTTGCCCTCTTTCAGGCTCTCTGGCCATTTAATATCTACACTCTACTATAATTCGATGCTCAAGGTTGGTTTGGGCTGTGTGACCAGGGGGATGATTAGGGCCTTGTGCTGTCCATCCTCGGGAGCTGCGATGCGGTACTGGTGCCCCTCCCCTTCCCCTCTTCTGATGGCTGGGAGCGGGGGCTTGGGCGGGTACTTCCACTATGCATCAGTGCCGAGCGTGTGACGTCCTGACAGGCGTCGTATTGCCGGCGCGTGCTTAATCCACCATTTTGTCTGACAATTGTGAGGAGATGTCCAAGCCTCGGTAGGCAGCTCTGGCCGCTCCAGCGAGGACACCTCCCCTCCACCGTCATGTCTGTGTGACGCTGTGCATCACACAGGCTACGCAGGGAGTATTTAACACGCTCACTAGGCAGCACACAGCCTCGTGTAGCTTATCATGAACACACCTGCAATTTTGGCTCCGGATTTCAGCCTTGCGTAATTCAAGGCCCTTTCACTCCTTTTATTTTCACGCTTTGCGCTATTTGGTTTAATTGTTCAATTTTTGGTTTCACATTGGTGTATGGCCTACTATACCACCATACACATCACAGTTTTTTTTCTAACTACATGGTCACAACTCTCGGACCAATTTCAACTTCTACATTCTGTTGATTTCTATTCCCCTCCATTTGGTTATGGGCTTGTTCTACTTTCTTAATACATACACTATTATAGATTGATATGCACTACTTATTTATAACCACACAAGTGGAGCCCATTTTTATTATCACTTGGACCTCTTTCTTGGGGACTTTATAAGTGCTCCCCGTCTCTTCTTGTGTCCCGATACCTCAGCTCCCGTGGGGGACATTCTCAGTGCTCCTTACCTTCTGGCCGCACACGCCAAGCCAAGGTAAGTACCAAGGGATGCGATTCGTTTTCTGCACCCATTATCCCCCTTTCCCCGGGTCACCTACTAGATTATTGTTATATTTACCTTTGTTTCATTAAAGCGGAAGTAAACCCATCGATTTAACAGTCTAAAAAAAAAAGGCATGCCGTGAATGCTAACTGCACATTGGCTGTGCTCTCAACCAAACAGTCAAACCATCCAATGGTTGGTGTCATAACGGATCACATGTGCAGCACTGTGGCAGTTGAAGATTAAACAGAGGCAAAGATGGCAGCTTCCTTGGCTGAAAACGATAGGGGGGTTTACTTCCACTTTAAAGACTCATGCAGCATCCGCCCCTGAAGAGTGGGCACTATCCCACGAAACGTGTCGGGCTTACACAGATGGTACATGCCATAAAGTAAATAAATGTCTTTACTCTCCCTGAGTGAGCCAACTCCTCCTTTTGTCTCACATACTCCTACTCTGACACAGCAGCTTGCAGTGGGAGTGTTCAGAATGTACCCTTAGGCCCCTTTCACACTGGGGCGTTTTTCAGGCGATACAGTATATCGATACAGTATAGCGCCTGAAAAAAGCGGGTCCTTTCACTCCAGTGTGAAAGCCGGAGGGCTTTCACACTTGAGCGGTGCGCTAGCAGGACGGTAAAAAAAGTCCTGCTAGCAGCATCTTTGGAGCGGTGAAGGAGCGGTGTATTCACCACTCCTACCCATTGAAATTATTGGGACAGTGCGGCAATACCTCCAGCAAAGCGGTGCTTTGCGGGGGGTTTTAACCCTTTTTTTTCGGCCACTAGCGGGGGTTAAAACCACCCGCTAGCGGCCGAATACTGCAGCTAAAACGACGGTTAGGCAGCGCTAAATATAGCGCTGCTTTACCGCCGACACCGCCCCAGTGTGAAAGGGGCCTTATGGTGTTTGTTGGCACAGTGTATGGCCTTGATCTGCCATGTGAATGAAGAAAGATTAGAAAGCAGCCATGGCCTGAGTAGAAAAGCCTATCTCCTTCCAGCATGCTCTGTGTGGATGCAGTGGTCTCTCTGCAGAGATCCAACACACCGCAGCTGTGTCAGACTTTGCTGGTTGCAGAGCTCTAGTCCTGACTTGGCAAGCGACATGTAAAACCTCTTCAGCAGGGATCTGCAATTAGCGAACCTCCAACTGTTGCAAAACTACAAGTCCCATCATGCCTCTGCCTCTGGGTGTCATGCTTGTGGCTGTCAGAGTCTTGCTATGCCTCATGGGACTTGTAGTTCTGCAACAGGTGGAGGTGCGCTAATTGCATATCCCTTCTCTACAGAGTGACCACTGAATGCATCCACACAGAGCACAAGGCCACCTCTCCAGCTTGCTTGCAGGGAGAGAACAGACATCATCTTCTGCTGTCACAGGGACAGGAAGTGAGGTCAGAGCTCCCCAACAGGGTCACAGACCCCAGTGAAAACGTGACTGGCCTATTCCTAAATTTATCCAGAAGTAAAAAAAACATTGTCTTGTGTGGGGTTTTTACAGCTGAAGTTCTAGTAACCTTCTGAGAAATATAACCAGGGCCGTCTTTTCCATTGGGCACGCTGGGCAGTTGCCCGGGGGCCCCACTTGCCTGGGGGGCCCCACCTGCCCAGCGAGCCAAGCATCATCTATGTGTCACCCTCGTTTTTATTGCCTGTGACCCCGCGCTCCGGCCGCCATGTCCAGTCTCAGGCCGGCCCCTGGCGCCCTGTGATTGGGCGAAAGGGGTCATGTGCAGCAGGTGGGGCTGGCCTGTCCTCGATCGTGGGAGAGCGGGCTGGCCTTCACTGTGAGCTGTGGCCGCTATCTTCGCCTCCTCCTCTCCGGGTCACCGATCATGTCCCCGCTGGGGCAGGCAGTGTGACAGGCGGCGCAGAGCAGAGCAGAGCAGAGATGAAAGGAAAAAAAGGTAAGGGACTCACTCGTGAGTTTTTTTTTTTGCTGGCTGGGGGGGGGGGGGGGGTTGATATGGTCTGGGGAGAGGGAGAAGCCATAATGTATTGTGTGTAGTGTAATGTGTGTAGTGTAGTGTAACGTATAGTGTATTGTGTGCAGTGTAATGTATTGTGTATTGTGTGTAGTGTAATGTATAGTGTATTGTGTGTAGTGTAATGTATTGTGTGTAGTGTAATGTGTGTAGTGTAATGTATTGTGTGTAGTGTAGTGTAATGTATTGTGTGTAGTGTAATGTGTGTAGTGTAGTGTAATGTATAGTGTATTGTGTGTAGTGTAATGTGTGTAGTGTAGTGTAATGTATAGTGTATTGTGTATAGTGTAATGTATTGTGTGTAATGTATTGTGTATTGTGTGTAGTGTAATGTATTGTGTATTGTGTGTAGTGTAATGTATTGTGTGTAGTGTAATGTATTGTGTGTAGTGTAATGTATTGTGTGTAGTGTAATGTATTGTGTGTAGTGTAATGTATTGTGTAATGTATTGTGTGTAGTGTAATGTATTGTGTGTAGTGTAATGTATTGTGTGTAATGTAATGTATAGTGTAATGTATTGTGTGTGTGTGTGTGTGTGTGTGTGTGTGTGTGTGTGTGTGTGTGTGGTGTATTGGTCTGTGGATAGAGTATGCTGTAGCGGTCAGTATGTAGTGTATTGTGTAGTGGTCTGTGAGAAGTGTATAGTGTAGTGGTCAGTGGATAGTGTAGATTGTGTAGTAGTGGTCAGTATAGAAATCAGGTAGGGTGGTGTGTAGTGTACTGGTCAGTATAGGAATCAGGTAGGTTAGTGTTGTGTGGTGTGGTATGTAGTGGTCAGTGGGTAGTGTAGTTTGTGTAGTAGTGGTCAGTATAGGATTCAGGTAGGTCAGTGTGGTATGTAGTGTAGTTGTTGGTGTGGTTTGTAGTGTAGTGGTCAGTGTGGTATGTAGTGTAGTGGTCAGTGTGGTTTGTAGTGTAGTGGTCAGTGTGGTTTGTAGTGTAGTGGTCAGTGTGGTATGTAGTGTAGTGGTCAGTGTGGTTTGTAGTGTAGTGGTCAGTGTGGTATGTAGTGTAGTGGTCAGTGTGGTATGTAGTGTAGTGGTCAGTGTGGTGTGTAGTGGTCAGTGTGGTTTGTAGTGTAGTGGTCGGTGTGGTTTGTAGTGTAGGGGTCAGTGTGGTTTGTAGTGTAGTGGTCAGTGTGGTTTGTAGTGTAGTGGTCAGTGTGGTTTGTAGTGTAGTGGTCAGTGTGGTGTGTAGTGGTCAGTGTAGTGTAGTGTGGTGTGGTATGTAGTGTAGTGGTCAGTGTGGTGTGTAGTGGTCAGTGTAGTGTAGTGTGGTGTGGTATGTAGTGTAGTGGTCAGTGTGGTATGTAGTGTGGTATGTAGTGTAGTGGTCAGTGTGGTGTGTAGTGTAGTGGTCAGTGTGGTGTGTAGTGTAGTGGTCAGTGTGGTGTGGTATGTAGTGTAGTGGTCAGTGTGTAGTGGTCAGTGTGGTGTGTAGTGTAGTGGTCAGTGTAGTGTGGTATGTAGTGTAGTGGTCAGTGTGGTGTGTAGTGTAGTGGTCAGTGTGGTGTGGTATGTAGTGTAGTGGTCAGTGTGTAGTGGTCAGTGTGGTGTGTAGTGTAGTGTAGTGGTCAGTGTGGTGTGGTATGTAGTGTGGTATGTAGTGTAGTGGTCAGTGTGGTGTGTAGTGTAGTGGTCAGTGTGGTGTGTAGTGTAGTGGTCAGTGTGGTGTGGTATGTAGTGTAGTGGTCAGTGTGGTATGTAGTGTAGTGGTCAGTGCGGTATGTAGTGTAGTGCACACAGGGGCCCCGGTGCACTGTATTGCCCGGGGGCCTATAATGCTCTTAAGATGGCCCTGAATATAACCGCAGGTAAGAAAACTGAGCAGTGGAGGCGTGTCTGGTGTGAGATCTGGCACCGGTCTTCTCGTTTCTCATCTTCTAATACACAAATGGAGGAACTGGGAGTTCTCAGGCTTCTGCAATTCTTTTTCTTTACTGTGCACTACAAATGCTTTTTTTGTTCCGGGACGGCGTCTTGTTTTATTAAAAAAAAAAAAAAACACAATCTGGCAGATCTACAAATTCCTCCTGTATTGAATTGTATTGTAACTGTACTGTTTGTCCTAATGTTGTACAGCGCTGTGCAAACTGTTGACACTATATAAATCCTGCATAATAATATAAATAAGAAGATTCTACAAGCCCAACCTGTAGTCTGCTTGTCTCTTGAAACTAGAGGCCGAGGCACTTCTAGTAATGCCGCGTACACACGGACTTTCCCGCGGGATTGTCCGCCGAACTAGAGTCCGCCGGGCAGTCCGATCGTGTGTGGGCCTTCGACTGACTTTTTTCCCCAAAACTAGGTTTTAAGTTTTTTGTTTTAAAATTGTCCGCTGAACTTGGCAGTCCGGCGGACAATACGGCCGTCTGTATGATGGTCCGGCGGACCAAAAAGGACGCATGCTCAGTAGCAAGTATGTCACGGACTCTAGTCTAGTGTTCGAGTCCCGTCGTACGTGCTGTACGTCATTGCGTGAACCGCCAGACTTTTAGCGTGATCGTGTGTGATCAAGTCCGTTCGCTTTCAAGTCCGGCGAAGCCCCGCTGGAAGGTCCGGCGGTTTGTCCGCCGGACTAGGTCCAGCGGACAAACCCGCTGGAAAGTCCGATCGTGTGTACGAGGCATAAGTCATGTTCTATCACACTGCACACTTTTCCAATAACAAGTTTCAGGCACTTGGTGCTCAAGTAGGAGGTGTTTAAGTGGCTGTCATGAAAAAAAAAGTATGGGGTGGCATTTCCTGAACTTTTACTATAATGCCGCGTACACACGATCGGAATTATGGTCGGAAAAAGCTCTCATGATTTTCCCGACGGAATTCCTTTCAAGCTGTCTTGCCTACGCACGGTCACACCAAATTCCGACCATCAAGAACGCGGTGACGTACAACACTACGACGAGCCGAGAAAAAAATTAAGTTCAATGTTTCCGAGCATGCGTTGAATTGTTTCCGAGCCTTCGTAGGAATTTTGCGCGTCGGGAATTGCTACAGACGAAATTTCCGATAGAAACCTTTTCCGTCGGAAAAATTGAGAACATGCTCTCAAATTTTTGCTGGCGGGAGTTCAGCTAGCTAAATTCCGATGGAGCCTACACACGATCGCATTTTCCAATGAAAAGTTCTCAACGGTCTTTTTCTGGCTGAAATTCTGATTGTGTGTATGCGGCAGTAGTGTACTTTCTGGTAGAGGGGGGTTTAAAATTTTTGGTGTGTAAGCAGAGATGTATGCGTTTGCTGGACCATTGTTCTCTACTCTAAGGCCCCTTTCACACTTGTCCGACTTCAAAGTCACGCGATTCGCGGACATGATTTTTGCCGCGATTTCAAGGAATGCCTGTGTAAGTGGCATCAAAATCAGACCAAAGTAGTGCAGGGACTACTTTGAAGTCAGAACGACTTGAAGTCATACTAATATGAATGGCTGTCATTGGAAATCATGGGGAATGCCTTGTCATGCTACTTTGCAGTCCCAAATCATGGGACAAGTCGTATAAGTGTGAAAGGGGCCTAAAATCTATACTTTTTGTATTGTCGGAAAGAGTTGCTCTCACTATAGTTCCTGTCCGCTGTGGATATAAGAGCAGCGGCTCTCATACAAGACAGCACTAGTATCGTTTATACACCCTTAGCAATTCATAGATCAACATGTACAGCCCCTATAAATGCTAACGTGTTTCGTCCACAACAGCCTTCCTCAATGCTATGAGGAAGGCTTTTGTGGGCAAAATGCCTTAGCATTTATAGACGCTCTACATGTTAATAGCCAATAAAGATTTTGCAACGAGAAGTCCACCAAGTTACGTAGTTAGTCTGGTTGAATAAAAAAAGACCATCCAGTTCAACCAATAAGTTGCCAGCTTTTTGACTGGGAATTTGCTATATTGGGGGATGGAACTTCCCAGCCTGAGCACCGGTCTCCAGCCTTTTGAAGTTTAAAGATGAAGTAAACCCAGTTTACTTCCTCTTTGTTTCCCTGCAAAGGTAAAGCATAATAGACTACTATGCATTGCATAGTAGTCCATTATGTGTCACTTACCTGACACAAGAACCAGCGAAGTCCCCGCTGTCCCCTTGTGTACAGAGCCTCCATCTTCTTGGTGGGTCTCGCTGCTCCGGCGCTGTCATTCGACGGAGCCGCGATGACATCACTCCCACGCATGTGCACGGGAGCCGCCACTTGTGGCATATCGCCATTAGCGGCGGGCTCAGTGTCTTTTGGCAAATATCTCCTAAACTATGTAGGTTTAGGAGATATTTCTCGGACCTACAGGTAAGCCTTAATCTAGGCTTACCTGTAGGTCAAAGTGGTTTGTAAGGGTTTACAACCACTTTATTAGGCAGTTGAGCTTTGGTATGTCACTTTCTATTCAGAGAACACCACCTTCATTGCTCCAACCTTCAATCATTCAGTTCTGTTTATTAGGGGGACACCTTTGCCATATTTTCCTGTTCTAAGCTGACAGGGGTGGCCATTCTCCACTAACCTCTCTAAGGCCCGGTTCACACTGAAACGACCATCGCTCTGACTTTGGAGCACTTGTCGCATTAGAAGTCAGACCCCATTCAGTGCAATGGAACTGTTTTAATCGGTGCAACTTGAGTCACTCCAACTTAGAAAAAGGTTCCTGCATTACTTTTGGTCCGCCTTGCATTGACGAAGTGGCCGAATTTGCGTTAGGGTCTGACTTCAAAGATGCGCTACTTTGAACCCGGGCTTAGCCCTCGTTCACACTGAAGGCAGGTTTGAAATCATTTGATTTCAAACCTGCATTTCAGTGTGTGTTCGGGGGCGATTTGAAAGATATCCGTGCGGGTTCATGCACAGATGTCTATTGAAATCGCCCACCGAAGTCGCCAAAAGTAATGCAGGAACTACTTTTGGAAATCGGTGCGGTGCCGCAAAGTCACAATAAGTCTTTGCCGGCAATAGGCTGTGATTTGGCATGCGATTTCAAATTACATGTCAAATTGGCCCAATGGGAACGGGGGCTAAGGGGCTTTTCTTACAGGCTTTCCAATCGGGTCCACCTGTCTGTTTTTTTTAGACAGGCCTGATTGGAAGCTTCATGCAGCGCTATGGACAGGCTGATGTAAATAGACTTGTGTCCATATACACCAATCTACCTCCAGGTTCGGAGAAAAAAAAAAAAAAAAACAGCAAAGGACTTTTCAACAAAATGTATTCAGGACACAGAATGGTCACACGCTGGAGAGGTTTATCCCTAATCTCTGTAACCTCAGGGGGAACATACAGTGTAAATATCCCAGAATGTCCGCAGGCTCAGACCTGCTGCAGCCGGCACTTAGACTAAGGTCTCTTTCAGACAGGTGGCAGTGCTTACTGCTCTCTGAAAAGCAATATGTGGTGAATCATTTTTCAAAGGGTGGTAGAGCAGCAGTGTCTGATAGGCATTCAGGAGGCTCTACTGCTTCTCCCTGGTGCCTGTTGTTTCTCTTTAATTGCCGAAGGGCCCTAGGTGTGCGCAGCCTGTATCATTGGGGTGTGCACCCCAAAGCTCAAACACAGAGCAACAGAGGCAGTGGCTCGGGGACACGGCTGTAATGCTATGCTTCAAATTGAACGATTCCTTCTTTTTTTTTTTTTCTTTGATTTTTTTAACTGCACTTTTGGAGGGCTTTGGTGAAAAATCAGGGTTCTAAACCGATCCCTGATGTCTTAAGACTAGGAAATGTACTGAGGACAGGATGGAGGCACAGATGCTAGTACTGATCTCCCTGCAGTGCAGCCACAGGAAGGAAGAGGAGGAGAAGCCAGCAGCGCTGCAGGGGGAGAAACAAGAGGTCCGGTGTCTGCAATAGGGCAATACAGGCAGTCCTCCTGCCTGGCAGGCACCCGGGCCCCCTTTTTGAACCAATAGGACACGGGTCTGGTACAGAAGGGCAAATTGTACTGCCTTATCATCATCCTGGCGCACAGGGAGATTAGGGTGTGCCCAGGCACAGCCGGCACGCCCCCTGCGAAAGGCAATTTTGCATTCCAGTACCGTGCTGTGACCCAAATATTTGTCCTGTGGTGTGGTCTTATTGATCTCAGTGGATGAGTTTGACAGGCACCTGAGTTAAAGCTGAACTATATCCGCCGTCAATCCAGCAACGCGCTGTCCAAAAACTCCACACCAGTCACTGCCCTTATCGGGCAGCCAGCTTCTGGGTCTCGATCATCAGCCACTGTTGGCTGGGCCGGGATGACATCACTCCCCCGCATGTGCGAGAATTCCGCATTGCCGAATTTGTGCAGTGAGGTAAGTAGCTTTAATACAGAAGAGACCAAGCATGTCTCTTCTGCATTAAAATTTCTTCCTGTTTGATCATTTTCATTTCCTATCATAAAGTTCCACTTTAAAAATTGCTGCTGCCACATCATGTGTACAACCTTTTGTTGTAATGTTAGCATTCGGGTGGGCCCAGGCCAGGAGGCAGTAAAACTGTGGCTCAGCCACCTGTTTTTACCACCACTGGCCACCAGTGTGAAAGAGCACTAACAGTCATTCTAGGTACAAAGTCAGTTAGATTGGGAATCTTCTCCCTTTCTAGACATTCCAGTTGTCCATACCAAAAACTGAACATATTGACCACATCTGCATGCTTTATGTACTGAGCCTCAGCTGTCTGCACTGCTGCTTGGATGTTTCTTATTTATTTAACTTTTTATTTTTACACTGTCGCTTTGAGAAAAAAAAAAATTGGATAACTTTTATTCCTATTACAAGGAATGTAAACATCCCTTGTAATAGAAAACAAACATGACAGGACCTCTAATGTGAGATCTGGGGTCAAAAAAATTCTCGCTTTAAGGCCGATGGGCGGAAATGGCGTTTGAAGCCGCTTCCGTCATCCAATGGCATTGAGTCGAGTGGGGGCCATCATTCCCTCACTCGAATTCCTGCCTCTCAGGGGATAGGATCGGCTCGTCTCCGCTGCTACCAACAGATCCCGTAAGCAGCGGAGACGATCGGGACACAGCGGGAGGGGGTGGGCACCTCTCCCACCACCGATAACAGTAATCTGGAGACCATTTTTATCGTAAAGCAGACCGTCTGCCGTTGAAGAGCATCAACTGACTCAAAATGTGTCCCCTTTAAGCACTGATTTAACTTTTGGGAATTCATTCTCACGTCCTTCGCTGAATCTTTTGCGCTACTCAAACACACGTCCACGAGACAAGCTGTCATTCCCATAAGCTGTAGTAAGAATTTGAAAACATTCTGTTGGTGTTTTGTGCAATTTTACTAAAAATTTCTAATTGACATGTTGTTCAACTTTTAAACTTAGCATTTTTTCGGCACACTTCAGAGAACACAACCAAACTAAATGGCGACTCGCAATCAACTGCACGTCATAGAGTGTTGCTGCTTGTCATGCAGGTTCAAACATGTTTAAGGTCACCATGCATGCAGTTTTAACCGGTTCTGACTGATTTGTTTACTACTTGGGATCACAGTCTTGTTATTTAATAGACACACCTCGTATATATGACTTTGTCTTTATTAATTAATAACCCCCAACGCAGGTACCAGAGGATGCATAAATAAACCCTATCATTGATGTCAGTGGACAACATAATAACCCCCAACACTGGTATCAGAGGACGCATTAGTAAATCCCAGCATTGAAGTCAGTGGACGCATTAACCACTTCTCGACCAGCCGCCGCAGTTGCACTGCGGCAGAATGGCACGGCTGGGCGAAGTGACGTTATGCAGGCCACTAGGGGCCCGCCGGCGGAGGTACGCGTGCGCCCGCTGCTCGTCCCTGGAGCCGATGCGAGTGCAATTACGGCAGACACACGGAGAACCGGGATCTGTGTGTGTAAACACACAGTTTCTGGTTCTCTGAGGGGAGAAGAGACAGTCTGTTCATAAATGAGTATGAACAGCGATCTGTTATCTCCCCTACACAGTGCCCTCTCCCTTCAGTTAGAATCACCTCCCAGGGAACACAGTTAACTCCTTGATTGCCCCCTAGTGTTAACCCCTTCCCTGCCAGTGACATTTTTACAGTAATCAATGGATTTTTATAGCACTGATCGCTGTATAAATGCCAGTGGTCCCAAAAATGTGTCGAAATTGTCTGATGTGTCCGCCATAATGTCGCAGTTCCGATAAAAATTGCAGATCGCCGCCATTACTAGTAAAAAAAAAAAATTATAAAAATGGCATAAAACTATCCCCTATTTTGTAGACGCTATAACTTTTGCGTAAACCAACTGCGATTTTTAAAAAAAAAATTTTTTTCAAAAAATATGTAGAAGAATACATATCGGCCTAAACTGAGGAAAAAAAATATATTTTCATATATTTTTGGGGGATATTTATTATAGCAAAAAGTAAAAAAAATTGTGTTTTTTTTCAAAACTGTCGCTCTTTTTTTTGTTTATAGCGCAAAAAATAAAAACCGCAGAGGTGATCAAATACCACCAAAAGAAAGTTCTATTTGGGAAAAAAAGGACGTCAATTTTGTTTGGGTACAACGTTGCACCGCGCAATTGTCAGTTAAAGCGACGCAGTGCCGAATCGCAAAAAGTGCTGTGGTTAGGAAGGGGGTGAAATCTTCCGGGGCTGAAGTGGTTAAACACAGAAACCAAAATATACTGCAGATTACTAGTTTTTAGATATGGTGGCTGCATTCATTTTCTATTTTTTTTTCAGCTGGTGATTTTAGCAGTAGCATACTTCCTGTCCTAGAGGGACCATGTTCACTGACTATAGTATCTGTGGAGGAGCCGTGTTGTCACCCTAGGACAGGAAGTGCATTAGAACAACAGAACACTAATCCTTCTTCTCCATAACATAGAGAGGGGGGTGGTTTTCTGTAGTCCACAGAGAAGCCTGGGAATGATGCAAAGTGATAAGAGTGCAGCACAGAACATTATTGGCTCGTAGCATTTCTGTCAGGATCAATATTTTCTGCTCTTCTAGAACAGATATAACAGAAGACTTTGAATAGTGTATATAATGGAACAAGAGAGAGCATTTCTATACACTTCATTTAAAACACAGGGAAAGGGAAATTGGAAATTCCTATATTGGAGATTTTGGTGATAATGGGATGTTTCGGGAATGATCATATCAGTTCTTAGCATCACACCAATCTTCCATTATGTCGGGGCAGTCCCAGTATGTATAGGCATGTTCCATTTATCTTATCATACAGAATTCTACAGGAATTGGAGAGTCCACATATGGGAACACCTTCCAGGTGCTGTTGGGTCCAGATGGCTGATATCTCAGGCCTTAGAATCTGCCTTGCCTACTGCAATGAAGGTGGTCAGTTCCTCCAGGCTCTGGTATGTTCTGAGCCTCTGCGTACTATCCAGGCATTCTGCAATATGAGGACACAGGTGAGTACATATCTTTATATAAAACCATCATCGTATGATAAGACAGAATTATAGTATTGTAAAGGAAATGTGTAAGTTCTGTATATAATTGTATTCTATTTTCTATGTAATGCACTCTGCCCTCACTGTGCACACGGCACTAATAATGTCTTCAGTACATGTTTGCATTCTTTCGAGTCCTGATTAGAATTAGCCTGCCTATGTTACGCCCCTTGTTACCATAAACGTACAATTATAATATTAATGTGATACCTACATAATCATGTGTATAAAAACCCTTCAATTACGTCATAATAAAGCAGAACAGTTATTTGGAAAGATGCAGAGTGTTTTTTTTGTGTCTGTTCCCTACTGCAGTACTTATTAATTTGGAACCACTAATCAATATGAGGAGAGGAGTTGCCTATCTATAAATTCCCATGTCAGTATCTATCATAAATAGCAGAAGATATATGATTACCACATTGATAAAGTGATGGAAGCGTCATGCAAAAATTTGCATACCGTATATACTCGAGTATAAGCCGACCCCGAATATAAGCAGAGGCACCTAATTTTACCACAAAAAACTGGGAAAACATATTGACTCGAGTATAAGCCTAGGGTGAGAAATGCGCAGCTACTGTAAGTGGAAAAGAGGGTCAACAATGCCCATTTGCAGCCTCACTGTGCCCATTTGCAGCCATAGGTCGCCCAAACTTCAAACTTGGTAGTTAAGGGTTCCTAATGCCCCCTAGCTGCAGCCCAAAATTGGGGTCTCTGGACCCAAAGTGTCCCGAAATTACATTGCTGCAGATGGACACAGTTGACCGAATTTAGGGCCCCGTATCTCGGGGTCAGTTAGTGCTAGGAAAATTTGGTATGCAAACCCAGAGGAACTAGCACTACAACATCTCCAAATTGGGTGTTCCTATCACCAAGTGGCCCGAGATACGGGGCCCCAAAGTCAAGTCGGAAAATGTCAATCTCTGTGCTTGACTCGAGTATAAGCAGAGGGGGGCATTTTCAGCACAAAAAAATGTGCTGAAAAACTCGGCTTATACTCGAGTATATACGGTATTCCTTACACAGTGGATATAAAAAGTCTACACACCCCTGTTAAAATGTCAGGTTTCTGTGATATAAAAATGAGACAAAGATAAATAATTTCAGAACTTTTTTTCCACCTTTAGGGCCCCTTTCACACTGGGGCGGGAGCCGCGGTGACGGTAAAGCAGCGCTATATTTAGCGCTGCTTTACCGTTGTTTTAGCCGGTATTCGGCCGCTAGCGGTGCGGTTTTAAGCCCCGCTAGCGACCGAAAAAGGGTAAAATCCCCCACATAGCGGCGCTTTGCGGCGGTATTACCGCGGTGTCCCATTGAAATCAATGGGTAGGAGCGGTGAATACACCGCTCCTATACCGCTCCAAAGATGCTGCTAGCAGGACTTTTTTGACCGTCCTGCTAGCGCACCGATCCAGTGTGAAAGCCCGCCGGCTTTCACACTGGAGTGGATGGGGCCGTATTTTTTTCAGGCGCTGTACAGGCGCTATTTTTAGCGCTGTACCGCCTGAAAAACGCCCCAGTGTGAAAGGGGCCTTAATGTTACCTATAAACTGTACAACTCAGTTGAACAACAAAATAAAATCTTTTAGGTGGAGGGAAGTAAAAATAATAAACTAAAATAATATGGTTGCATATGAGTCTATCAGCATGGCACATCTTGACTTGGCAATATTTGCCCACTCTTCTTCGCAAAAACACTCCACACCTGTCAGATTGCGAGGGCATCTCTTGTGCACAGCCCTCTTCAGATCACCCCACAGATTTTCAATGGGATTCAGGTCGGGGCTCTGGCTGGGCCATTCCAAAACCTTATTCTGCTTCTGGTGAAGCCATTCCTTTGTTGATTTGAATGTATGCTTTGGGTCGTTGTCATGCTGAAAGATGAAGTTCCTCTTCATGTTCAGCTTTCTAGCAGAAGCCTGAAGGTTTTGTGCCAATATTGACTGGTATTTGGAACTGCTCATAACTCCCTCTACCTTGACTAAGGCTCCTGTTCCAGCTGAAGAAAAACAGCCTCAAAGCATGATGCTGCCACCACCATTCTTCACGGTGGGTATGGTGTTCTTTTGGTGATGTGCAGTGTTGTTTTTGTACCAAACAGATCTTTTGGAATTATGGCCAAAAAGTTTAACCTTGGTTTCATCGGACCATAACACATTTTCCCCCATGCTTTTGGGAGACTTCAGACTGGGCTTGGATGTTTTTCTTCATAAGAAAAGGCTTCCTTCTTGCCACTCTACCCCATAGCCCAGACATATGAAGAATACGGGAGATTGTTGTCACATGTACCACACAGCCAGTATATGCCAGATATTCCTGCAGCTCCTTTAATGTTGCTGTAGGCCTCTTGGCAGCCTCCCTGACCGGTTTTCTTCTCGTCTTTTCATCAATTTTGGTGGGACCTCCAGTTCTTGGTAATGTCTCTGTTGTGCCATATTTTCTCCACTTGATGATGACTGTCTTCCCTGTGTTCCATGGTATATCTAATGCCTTGGAAATTCTTTTGTACCCTTCTCCTGACTGATACCTTTTAACAATGAGATCCCTCTGATGCTTTGGAAGCTCTCTGCGGACCATGGCTTTTGCTGTAGGATGCGACTAAGAAAATGTCAGGAAAGACCTACTAGAACAGCTGAACTTTATTTGGGGTTAATCAGATGCACTTTAAATGATGGCTGTGTGTACTGACTCCTATTTAACATGAGTTTGAATGTGATTGCTTAATTCTGAACACAGCTACATCTCCAGTTATAAGAGGGTGTGCACACTTATGCAACCACATTATTTTTACTTCCATCCTCCAAAAGATTTCCGTTTGTTTTTCAATTGAGTTGTACAGTTTATAGGTCACATTAAAGGTGGAAAAAGTTCTGAAATGATTTATCATTTCCTCATTTTTTTTTTTTTTTTACATCACAGAACCCTGACATTTTAACAGGGGTGTGTAGACTTTTTATATTCACTGTATATGAAGGAAAGAATTAATCCAAGGGCCCATTTGCACCTCTGCATTGTGGTAATGCATGTAACATGCATTACTGCGTCATTAATATTGAAGGGGCAGATATTAACCGCTTCCCGACCGGCGCACACGATGTATGTCGGCAGAATGGCGCGGACAGGCAAGAGGGCGTACAGGTACGTCCCTTTAAGATTGCCGCCGTGCCATCGCGTGCGTGCGGTTTGGGACCCCCGTGAGTCCGGTCGCGGGTCCCGCGGACTCGATCGCCGGGGGTATACCCGCGATCGTCTCACGGCAAGGCTGAACGGGGGGGTTGCGGAAGTAAACAGCATCTCCCTGTTCTGCCTAGCAACTAGTGACACTGATCTCTGCTCCCTGTGATTGGATCAGAGATCAGTGTTCACTAAAACACAGCCACGCCCCCCACAGTTAGTAACACGCCCCTAGGAACACTTAACCCCTACACTGCCACCCCCTGGTTAACCCCTTCACTGCCAGTGTAATTTACACAGGAATCAGTGCATTTAAATAGCATTGATCGCTGTATAAATTACAATGGTCCCAAAAATGTGTCAAAAATGTCCAATGTGTCCGCCATAATGTCGCAGTCACAATAAAAATCGCTGATCGCTGCCATTACTAGTAAAAAAAAAATATTAATAAAAATGCTATAAAACTATCCCCTATTTTGTAAACGCTATAACTTTTGCGCAAACCAATCAATAATCGCTTATTGCAATTTTTTTTTACCAAAAACATGTAAAAGAATACATATCGGCCTAAACTGAGGAAAAAAATGTTTTTTTTTATATATTTTTGGGGGATATTTATTATAGGGAAAAGTAAAAAATAATGTGTTTTTTTCAAAATTGTCGCTCTTTTTTTGTTAATAGCGCAAAAAATAAAAACCGCAGGGGCGATCAAATGCCACCAAAAGAAAGCTCTATTTGTGGGAAAAAAAGGACGTCAATTTTGTTTGGGAGCCACGTCGCACGACCACGCAATTGTCAGTTAAAGCAATGCAGTGCCGAATCGCGAAAAGTGGTCTGGTCTTAAGCCAGCAAAATGGTCTGGTCTGAAAGTGGTTAAAAAAATAAAAATACCGCTCCACAACCGCAAACCAAGCTGGTGGCTGGTGGTTACAATCCCATTAACTTTAACTTGGACAAAAAGACTGCAGGAGATCAGCTCCAAGATGCAACAAAGAATGGAAAAAAGAGAAAATAAGTATTTTTTTAGTTTTAACACATGGAAATTATTTCTGATACACAGGGGCTGATTCACTAAAATTGGAGAGTGCAAAATCATGCATGGTAGCCAATCAGCTTCTAACTTCAGCTTGTTCAATTAAGCTTTGCCAAACAAAATTTGAAAGCTGATTGGTTTCTATGCAGAGCTGCACCAGATTTTGCATGCTCCACTTTTAGTAAATCAACCCCCATAGAGCTTTTCGAAAGCTAAATGTCATTCAGTTAGGGTGTACAGCCACTTTAACCACTTGGTGCCCACACTATAGACGGCTACAGCGCAAGCTTAATATGCTGTGAGTATTTGGGGGTTTAGTTTTGATTTAATGTTCCATATTAATGATGTTCAGGTCCCCAAATGTCCTGCTTCGCTTCCCCCTCATTACCTGACTCAGTGGTGGCATTCTCCCATGGTGCCAGTGTTATCTCTGTGGATAGGGGGCGCTGGATATTCACCTTGTGACCTGGAAATACATTAGAGAGGTCATTTTTTTCCTCATGATATGGCAAAAATCAGTTTAAAGTGTAATCCCAGCTATTTAAAAAAAATAAAAAATAAAAAGGTAAAAAAACGAAATAAATAACCCATGGTATATTAGTAAAAAGCATCTACGACTGCAATAATCGACTTTAATCCAGCACCGTCCCCCACAAAGGATCTGCTCCTCCTGCTGATGGCGCTCCACTTCTTGCCCAGCCTCATTTAACCAACTTGATGTCATCCCCCACTGTAACAGCTCTCCACACTAAGGGGGTGTCATCATGCAGGCCCACAGTCAAGGTACTGCTGCTACGAAAGGTACTTACACTTAATTTTTATTAAATTAAGAAAAGTTAAAATGAAAAGGACCCAAAGCCAGCATGCATTCACACCAACGCACCAAACACCAATTACATCGATTAGCTGTGGGAGGCAGCCCTATTGAAAGCAGTGGGAGGCTGCTGGCTTCGTCAGCAAATTGCAGCCATTTGCATGTAATTGCTAATGTGAGTGATCGGCCATGGAGATAGACTATCTAGGGTTGCAACCCGTCCGGGATTCACCCAGACAATCCGGGTTTTGAATCATGTGTTCGGGTTTCAGATCGCCTGAAACCCAGAAAAAAAAATGACCCCTGCTAAACTACTGGCTTCCCTCTTCTCCTCTACCACTGGCTGCGCTGCAGGGGAATCTACAGGGTCTGCACTTAGTGCCTCTGACCCCCTCCCCCTGCCTCTCTAATTGCCGCCTCCCTGTGTGCCTCCATCACCGCTCCGATCCCTGTGACCCCCCTCCCCGCTTCGATCCCTGTGACCCCCCTCCCCGATCCCTGTGTCCCCCCCTCCCTTTTCCCCAGCATTTACCGGCTTTCCTCCTCTCCTCTAATGCCGGAAGCAGCTGCTGATTTAGAGTGATATTAAAAGCAATTTTTTTAAAAGTAACAAATATGTCATACTTAATCTGCTCTGTGCAGTGGTTTTGCCCAGAGCACTTCCGATCCTCCTCTTCTCGGGTCATTCGCCGGAGCTCCTGGCCCCTCCCTCCTGCCGATTGGGCCTCCAGAGCAAGCACCATGCTATGAGGGCAAGCATGTAATTGTTGCATGAGCGAATACATGTGATTGGCCACAAATTAGCTGTAGGATGCTCTCATTGGGGCTGCCTCCCACAGCTAATCACGGGAAACTCCCGCTTGGGTTCTCACACGTAATCCGCGTCGGGTGCATTCGCAGGTATTCATTCACCCTTACTAAACAGCTAATTTGGCGTTTCCCATTTAATTATAATTGAATTACAAATTGTAATTAAAAACTATGAATGGAAATGAGAATTGTAAGCAGGAACATATACAGATAAGATTATTACAATGTACCGTACAGTGCCTTCAAAAAGTATTCATACCCCTTGAAATTTTCCACATTTTGTCATGTTACAACCAAAAATTTTAACGTATTTTATTGGGATTTTATGTGATATACCAACACAAAGTGGCACATAATTGTGAAGTGGAAGGAAAACGATAAATGGTTTTCAACATTTTTTACAAGTGTGGTGTACATTTGTAGTCAGCCCCCCTGTGTTAATACTCTTTAGAACCCCCTTTAGCTGCAATTACAGCTGCAAGTCTTTTTGGGGATGTTTCTACCAGCTTTGTACATCTAGAGAGTGACATTTTTGAAAAATTTTCTTTGCAAAATAGCTCAAGTTCTGTCAGATTGGATGGAGAGCGTCTGTGAACAGCAATTTTCAAGTCTTGCCACAGATTCTCAGTTGGATTTAGGTCTGGTCTTTGACTGGGCCATTCTAACACATGAATATGCTTTGATCTAAACCATCCCATTGTAGCTCTGGCTGTATGTTTAGGGTCGTTGTCCTGCTGGAAGGTGAACCTCCACCCCAGTCTCAAGTCTTTTGCAGACTCTAATGCCGCGTACACACGATTGGAATTCTGGACAGAAAAAGACCGATGAGAGCTTTTCATCGGAAAATGCGACCATGTGTAGGCTCCATCGGAATTTTGCTGGCCGAATTTCCGACAGCAAAGAATTGAGAGCATGTTCTCAATTTTTCAGACGGAAAAGGTTTCTATCGGAAATTCCGATCGTCTGTAGCAATTCTGACGCGCAAAATTCCTATGCTTGCTCAGAAACCATTTGACGCATGCTCGGAAGCATTGAACTTGGCTCGTTGTAGTGTTGTACATCACCGCGTTCTTGACGGTCGGAATTTGGTGTGACTGTGTGTAGGCAAGACAGTTTAAGCGGAATTCCGTAGAGAAAATTGTCAGCGTTTTTTCCGACGAGAATTCCGATCGTGTGTACGCGCCATAACAGGTTTTCGTCTAAGATTGTCCTGTAATTGGCTCCATCCATCTTCCCATCAACTCTGACCAGCTTCCCTGTCCCTGCTGAAGAAAAGCATCCCCACAACATGATGCTGCCACCACCATGTTTCACGGTCGGGATGGTGTGTTTAGGGTGATGTGCAGTGTTAGCTTTCTGCCACACATAGCGTTTTGCTTTTAGGCCAAAAAGGTTCAATTTTGGTCTCATCTGACCAGAGCACCTTCTTCCATATTTTTGCTGTATCCCCCACATGGCTGCTCACAAACTGAAAACTGCACATTTTTTGGTTTTCTTCTTGCCACTCTTCCATAAAGACCCAGATTTTTGGAATTTACGACTAAAGCCTGGTACACACGATCAGATTGTTGTCAGGGGATTGTGTGATGACAGACTGTTGGCCTAAAATCCGACCGTTAGTACACTCCTTCAGACAATTTTCGGCCAACAAATGTTGGATGGCTGGCTAGTAAATTTACGGTGGACAAAAGTACAAACACGCATTCTCTGAATCAGTGCTCACCAAACACGACATTGACATAAGGTGCCCAAAGGGTGGTGCTCAAGAGCTGAAGTTCCATGTAGCATGTCACTATGTTCGTATGTTTGTTGGCCGCCAATTGTGTGCCGTTAGTATGCAAGACAAGATCCAGGCACACGCCCTTCGGTCAAAAGTCTGACGATTTGTTGGCCTACAATCCGATCGTGTGTACGAGGCTTAATAGTTGTCCTGTGGACAGATTCTCCCACCTGAGCTGTATATCTATGTAGCTCCTCCAGAGTTACCATGGGCCTCTTGGCTGCTTCTCTGATGAATGCTTGGGCATGTCTCGGTAGGTATGCAGTTGTGCCATACGCTTTCCTTTTTTCGGATGATGGATTGAGCAGTGCTTCGTGAGATGTTCAAAGCTTGGGATATTATTTTATAACCTAACCCTGCTTTAAACTCTGACCTGTCCTTGATCAGGTTAGAACTCAATTGGATTATGATTAATGATAAACTCACCCATATTCTCTGTAATAAAACCAAGAAATTTAAGATATGGGATCCGTGGATCGAATACATTTCGACTCCGTAGTGAACTTCAGGATGACCCTCTCTCTCCTCATCTCCCTCTTTCCCTTCGTTTCTCCCTCTCTTCTCTCATCTCTTCTCTTTTTTACTTGTTTTTATTTCCAGAAACTTTATACACAATACAGATGATCACGTATGTGGCCTTATATGACCATGGGTCCTGAGATTGTCCCGGAGCGCGCAACCACCCCTTCATACAGGGGTACTCCAGATCATAGTGGGGAAATTACTGTTAAACCCCATCAGGTTTTGGATACATACCTCAGCCGGTACGTTCTATTATTGTGATAGATGATAGATAAATATTAGGACCATACCTTTTATTTCTCTGTATTGTTGTGATGATCCGAAAAATTGACACCAATCTGTCTATGTGTCTGGTTATTTTGAACTTTGTTATTCTATCAATAAAAATATGGAAATATAAACTCTGACGTGTCTGATGTGTTCCTTTTTCTTTCATGATGCTGTTTGTTCACTAAGTTTCTCTAACAAACCGCTGAGGGCTTCACAGACCAGCTGTATTTATACTAAGATTAAAGTACACACAGGTGGACTCTAAAAAGATTAGGAGAATTTCCCTGTGGGGTTTTGTATTGTAGCAAACAATTTAAAGTAGTTTATAAAAATAGTTTATTACAAAAAATAATATACAAAAGCACAACTGTCAATAAAATATGTTGATTCCAGAATAAAAAATAGGTCTAGAGATTTATATTTACCACTGACATCTGTACATCATGCCTTCCAGAGACTATGCCTAAGGTTTCTGCCCAATGATCCAAACAGCGATGCAGAACTAAAGAGGCGCCCACGCCACAGGAGGACGGATACCCACCAGGCCAAGATGGAGACCTACAAGAGGCCGCGCTTATTTCAGGAGAGGCGAATGGGAATGAGGGAAAAGGGGGGTGGGGAGAGGAAGGGGGCAGACAGAAAAGGGGAGGGGACGGGAGGACGGCAAAATGTTTTTTTATTCTGAAATCAACTATTGGTTTGGTTTTCAATGCACTTATTTACATATTGTATTTCTTAGACGTCCATATCTTTCTCCCCTGAAGAAGACCTCTACTTTATATGGTTGAAACGTGTTGGGGCTCTTCCTGTACGATGTTCTACAGATACTGTGCCACTTTTAAATGTTCATTGTACTAATGTATTATTATGCATATTATATATGTCTTGAAGTTTTTGGCAGTAGAGCTCATGTCCTGACTCACAGTTGTGCTTTTGTATATTATTTTTTGTAATAAACTATTTTTATAAACTACTTTGAATTGTTTGCTGCAATACAAAACCCCACAGGGAAATTCTCCTCATTTTTTGTGTCTTCATCAGGGCGTGCAGCTAATTCTTGCTCACTCACTGTATCGCTCTCTCGTTTTTTACACAGGTGGACTCTATTTACTAACTAGTTGACTTCTGAAGGCAATTGGTTCCACTAGATTTTAAATATTTTAGGGCTATCAGAGTAAAGGGGGCTGAATACAAATACACCCCACACTTTTCACATATTGAAACCATGTATCATTTTCCTTCCACGTCACAATTATGTGCCACTTTGTGCTGGTCGATCACATAAAATCCCAATAAAATATCTTTACGTTTTTGGTTGTAACATGACAAAATGTGAAAAATCTCAAGGGGTATAAATACTTTTTCAAAGGCACTGTATGTTTCATGTCTATCTAGGAAAAAAAAAATGAAAACCACAATATTTCCTTTTTATGTGATTTTGGGACATGGAGTAGGGAACTATAGACAGCAGGGGTAAAGCCTGAGTACTGCATATAATAGTTGTGTGTCCTTCTTACCCAGTTTTTGTTTCCTTCTTTTGCACAGGCATTTTCCCAGATACACCATGGACGCCACAAGGACTAGAACGAAGATAGCACACTCAACAATGAGGATGATCGCTGGATCTGGCAGTCTTGATTTTGATACCGGATCCGGTGATTTCTTCTCAGTCTGATTGTCTGTGCCAGAAATTAGAGGACATACAGGGATAAATGACAGGAGGAAATCCCAGCAATCCCTCTGAGGTCCTAAGCTTAAATGGTCACCATATCTTAATGAAGGACTAAAATAACCTGCATGTCGTCCAGACTTTTACGATTATATGTACCGTATATACTCGAGTATAAGCCGAGGCACCTAATTTTACCACAAAAAACTGGGAAAACGTATTGACTCGAGTATAAGCCTGGGGTGAGAAATGCACAGCTACTGTAAGTGTAAAAGAGGGTAAACAATGCCCATTTGCAGCCTCACTGTGCCCATTTGCATGCCTCACTGTACCCATCACCCAGCGATGTGACGGACGGGGTCTCTCCCCATTGCTCTTTTGGCCACCACTAACATCCTGACTGATCTTCTGCCAAGTCCATCATCTTTGCGCCATCTTGATGACCCTGCCCAAGATGATATAACTCCTGCTCATGCACAGAGAGTCATACGAGAATGTACACTGAAATGTGCATGTGTGGTTAAAGCCTGGTTACATTTGTATGATGTGGGACTGAAATCGCCCGCTTTCCTGCAATGCGGAAAATCAAACGTTCCTTTTGCAGCCTCGCAGCAGTGCCATTCATTCCTAATGGCACCCAAACACACTTTGCTAACATACCTTGCAATAGCTGCTCTAAATGTGATGTGCAAAAATTGCATTGGCGTGAATGGAGCCTTAAAGCGGTAGTAAACTGCTGTTTCTTTTTGAAATCCTACAAGGTAAAGCTGTAATGTGCTAGTATGCATCACATACTAGCACATTATGGGAAACTTGCCTTAGAACAAAGCCTTCCAGCGGAGCAATGTCACTACTGAAGACGCTTTCATCTTCCTTCTGAGTTTGCAGACTCCGGCTGTGTGAGCGGCCGGAGCTGAGACGACGTCACTTATACACATGCGCGTGGTAGCCGCCGTTTACGGCACAGGACGCTGAGGGAACAGCACGGTATGCTGCTTCTTCAAAGCGCATGCGCCCGTGATGTCACCGGCTGCATAAAAAATAAATATCTCCTAATCGGTGCACGTTTGGGAGATATTTACTGTACATATGGGTAAGCCTTACTATAGGCTTACCTATAGGTAAAAGTCATGCATGGGAGTTTACTCCCACATTAATGTATATTCAGAGGAAACTTGGCTGTTCCATAAGGGGCGCATAGAGTTGTATTAGTTTTTCTTTTTAGCCCACCCTTCAAAAAGCCCACCCACTTGTGACATTAGCAAATGAACATTCGTTATTGTCTTCCTGCTTCTTCCTGCTTTTTTTTTTGGGGGGGGGGGGGGGTGTTTGTAGGCCCCCTCCCCAGCAACATAAGATCCTCCCAGAAACAACAGACCCCCCCCCCACCACCAAAAATAGATCCACCCCTGCAACAAGAGATCCTCCAGCACCCCCTTGCCATTAGATAGATTCAATGCTGGAGGTGCCGAAACTGCGTTCCTCCACGTTCCTGCTGAAAAAAGCCCTGCAAATGTCACTGTAGACCGCCCTCCCCCCCCCCAATGTTCTCTTACCATAAAAGTACAGGAGGATCTCAGTCTGGTGGATTAGGATGTTATGGTCATCATACACCTCTGCAGAATATCTTCCCTCGTCCTCTCTCTGGACACGTCTCAGGAGGAAGCTGCCATTAAGGAGTATGCTGTATGTCTCATTGCAGGCAGAGCGACAGATACCCCTGCAGATCTCCCCCAGTGGCTGCTCATCTTTCCTCCATTTCACCTGGATGGGCTGTGACTCCAAATCCAGAGGCAGCAGGACTGAGGTGGTGCCAGGCTCCAGCACTTGCTCTGCAGGGATCTCTATAGGTATAAAGAGTGAGACAACTTATCCTATCAGTGTAGAACATTACAAAAGTGGTTCTTCAGTGGTCATTGAGTCTAGACCAGTGTTTCTCAACTCCAGTCCTCAAGGCGCCCCAACAGGTCATGTTTTCAGGATTTCCCTCAGATGAAACGGCTGTGGTAATTACTGAGACAGTGAAACTGATCAAATCACCTGTGCAAAATAATGTAAAGCCTGAAAACATGACCTGTTGGGGTGCCTTGAGGACTGGAGTTGAGAAACACTGGTCTAGAGGACCCAGGAACCTCATGAGACTGTATAAGTTCTAATTACATAAAATCAGAGGTGGCTCTGGGCTTTGTGTGGCCTTAGGCAAAATTTTGACTTGATGCCCCACTTGCGCCCATGATTGAAATAATTCAACTGAGAAAAATCAACTGGGGCATGGGTAAAGCAACCATTGGGGGTTCAGAAGAGGGGCTAACAATTTAGGTGATCTGTATCTGAAATTATAGCGCATATAACAAATGAATTTGTTAGGAATGAATTTGACATGATTCTAGATTCAGTATAAGGAATATCGACACTCTACAGAAATAGCGAATTATCCAAAAACGTATTAACCTAACATAACGAATATAACAGAACAAAATGATGTATTTTACGAATGACAACGAACCAAAACTAAACAAAATTTTCCGTTGTGCACAAGTCTAGATATAACAGCAATTATTTTAAGAAATAGCATTAAATAATAGAAAAAAAATCTTAGAACTTACCTATTTTATGTGAAATTTGTGCTGTTTTTTTTCTGCGCAGATGCTCAGTTTTGGGTTTAACTTGAGATAAGTAGTGTACAGGAAGGGGACAGCAGGGCAGAGCACAGGAGGGTAGGGCACATTACAGGGGGCACAATAGGGCACATTATAGGGGGGGGGCAGCAGGGCACATCATGTGGCACACAGCTGAACATGGGGCACATTGTGGGGCTCACAGCAGGTCATGGGGCTCATCAAGGGGCTCACAGCAGGGCATAGGACACACAACACAGCATGGGGCACATCACAGGGCACACAGCAGAACATGGGACACATTATGGGGCACACAGCAGAACATGGAGCACATTGTGCGGCCCACACCATATCAAGGTTAAAAGCAAGGTACAAAGTACACATAGGCATGCATTGCTAAGGTAAAAAATATAAACATTGGTGTATGTTCCATATAAGGACAACGTTTTCACAGGTACTGATAATAATCTCGATGCGTTTTGTGAAGCTTCTTCAGGAGACAATAAAGTCCAAATATGTACACCATGAATGGATTTAAATATGTAACAGGAACCAGCAGTTCACCAATTGGCCAGCAGAGGTACACAGGGTGAATCACCAAAACAAGGCCAGAATTTATGCAAAACTATATTAGAACCTGTTATAAATAGACCATAAAGGAAAAAGCATCGCCAAAACAGATCACCACGGAAAAGATGTGTGCCAATGCATGGTTACAGTATATGTACTTTGCACTATGCATTCTGTACATTACCTATTCCTGACCCCTGCACTCTGCACATTACCTATTCCTGACCCCTGCATTCTGTACATTACCTATTCCTGACCCCTGCACTACACTATAAAGTTGTGTTAATCTTATAAGTTTGTGCCCTACCCCCAACATTCTATTTCTTCTGAGGTCTGTCACAGTACTTACCTATAATCCATAGTGTGATGTCCACCTTATTTATGAAAATACCAGTTGCATTATACACCTTCACTGAGTATCTTCCTTCCTCTTCCTTTCCACCATGACTCAGCCACAAGCTCCCATTGGAGAAGAGCTGGGATGTCTCACCACAGCCGTAGTCACAGCGCCCCCTGTTTATTCTAGCCAGTAAACGCCCTTCTTTCGTCCACTCTACATCAGATAGGGGCATTTCAAACTTGCCCCGCAGAGGAAGTAGGACCGATCGTCTCGGGGTTTCCTTCCCCATTGCTGCTCCACCATAGGACACATTCGTTTGATAGGCTATAAAATAAATAAATAAGATAAATGTTTACAAAAATGTATAAATGAAAGATACAAAGGAAGAACTCCACAAAATGATATATATATATATATATATATATATTTTTTTTATATATAAAGCTGCCCATCTCTGGCCTCCAAACTGGAGTTTAGAACAAACATTACAATCTTTAGTAATGATAGCGCACAACATAAACCTAGTCTTCCACCTAGCTATTGAAGTGACTCGGTAGCAAAAAAGAAAAAAGATTAAAATACAACCATGTGACAGTCCTGATGTCAGTGACTACAGTCCGCGATCTCCTGCAGATCTCCATTGGTTGAAGGATCTTCAGCATCTGATACTTCTAGGCTTGTCCAATGCCTATGTGCCCCGCTGTGTGCTGTGGCTCCATCTGCTGCCATCCCTGAGTCACTACAGCTCTTTGGGAACCCGCTGGTGATGCACCAACCAGCAGGTCTGTAAGCAGGTGTTAGATCCCTGTAGCCAGGTGCTGGGTTACAGCAATATGGAGAAGGAGACATTGGGGTTGATTTACTAAAACGGGAGAGTGTAAAATCTGGTGCAGCTGTGCATGGTAACCAATCAGCTTCTAACATCAGCTCGTTCTTAAAGTGGTTGTAAACCCTTACAGACCACTTTGACCTTAATCTAGGCTTACCTGTAGGTCCAAGAAATATCTCCTTAACATAACTTAAGGAGATATTTTACAAAAAAAGGGCACAGCTGTCTACAGCGCATGCGCGCCATAGACAACGGCGCAGGCGCACTGGGCGCGCTGCAAGTGAGGCGAACATGCCGTCACTGACGGCTCCTGCGCGAATGCGCCGGAGTGACGTCATCGCGGCTTCGGCCAATCACAGCACCGGAGCCACGAGATCCGGAGTCACTCCGGGATACATGGCAGCAGCGGAGATGAAGAACGAGGACCGCTTCATGGACTTCGATCTCAGATAAGTTATTCATAATGAGCTAGTATGCTATGCATACTAGCTCATTATGCCTTTGTTTGCAGGGTCTAGTTTTATTTTTTTCAGACCGGAACATTTTGCTGGCCAAAGACCAGACCACTTTTTGCGATTCGGCACTGCGTCGCTTTAACAGACAATTGCGCGGTCGTGCGACGTGGCTCTCAAACAAAATTGATGTACTTTTTTTCCCACAAATAGAGCTTTCTTTTGGTGGTATTTGATCACCCCTACAGTTTTTATTTTTTGCTCTATAAACAAAAAAAGAGTGACAATTTTGAAAAAAAAACATTATTTTTTACCTTTTGCTGTAATAAATATCGTGGGTTGTAAGTGATAAAGGAGGCGCTTAATACAATATACCCAAATATCTGATAATTGTGACAGATAAAGTGCACTAGTGCTTAATGATGAAACATTGACAATTCAACACATCTTATACATAATACCGTGCTATTTTCGGCCGCACTCGGGCGTTCTTGTCGGCTTTCAGCTTTCCGAAAGCTGCCGAGGACAGCCTAGTGTGGCCGAAGATAGCCGAGAACGGCCGAGTGCGGCTGAAAATACCCGAAAGTTAGAAACGGCCGGGGATCGGCGTATAACACGCTCCCCCGATTTTCCCCTGATTTTAAGAGCAAAAAAGTGTGTGTTATACGCCGATAAATACGCTAACTCGAACAAAAAGTCCATATTTTTGAAGAAAATAGCTGAAGTGAATGGATTCTATGCACCATCACCACTTGGACATAGTAGGAACACAAATGCGTCACTCGGTGGATATATGGTAAGTAGCCTAATCACCAACTCACCTTGACCCCTTTAATTAAAAAGACAGGTCAGGTGACGCTTTGACAGATTGAGGAACTGCCGCCTTTGATGGAGAAATCCTGCTTGGATAAGCCTGGAGTATTACTTCAATCCGCAGTTACTCAGGAAAAATACAGAGAGAGCGGAACCATGGCATATTATCGTTTTATTTAAAAATAGAATATATAACAAAAACAGCCAAATGGCCTCTTACGTTAAAAAGTGCCTTTCCTCTGCACTGAAGGGAACGAGCGTATCAGACCGGGTGGGTTGTAAACTAGCCGTGCCGCTTCCGCTGCTTGAATCGGCGTGCGTTCCACTCCCTAAACGTTCGGAAACCGGATGTTCGGATCAAACGACGTGACCAGGATGCGCTTCGGCGTACGTTTCGTCGTAATGATGTCGTCAGGAATCATTAAATAAATATCCCCCAAAAATGTATAAAAAAAGTTATAGCATTTACAAGATAGGGGATAGTTTTATGGCATTTTTATTAATAACTTTTTTTTTTTTTTTTACTAGTATTGGCGGCGATCAGCGATTTTTATTGTGACTGAAACATTTTGGCGGACACATCGGACATTTTTGGGACCATTGTCATTTGTACAGCAATCAGTGCTATACAAATGCACTGATTGCTGTGTAAATGACACTAGCAGTGAAGGGGTTAACCAGGAAGTGGCAGTGTAGGGGTTAAGTGTGTCCTAGGGGCGTGTTGCTAACTGTGGGGGGCGTGGCTGTGTTTTACACATCACTGATCTCTGCTCTCCAATCACAGGGAGCAGAGATCAGTGACACTGTTGCTAGGCAGAACGGGGAGATGCTTGTTTACTTTAGCATCTCCCCA